>QGSO01000208.1:1283130-1643130 GCA_011037825.1 Carya cathayensis
GTATGGGGCCACAACAACTGTGGAGCATACACTACATGAGACACAGCAATTGTGACATGTAGAATACGTGGGGCCACAAACAACTGTGGAGTACGTATTATGTTTTATGTTACTTGAATACGTGGGGCCACAACAACTGTGGAGTAGGTATTAACGCACGTTATTAATCAAGACAATTGAATAATATTCCAAGTTTATGTTAAGTCAGTTTCAGATCAAATACATGATAAGTCAAGTTTTAGATCAAGTCCATGTTGTGTTATACTCACGTACATGTTATGTTCAAGTTTATGTTATTTTCAAGTTCTTATTTATGTTATGCAGGTTTACGTTCATACTATATTTCAAGTCCATGTTATGTTTCACGTTCATGTTATGTTGTTTGTTCATGTTATGTTTTAAGCTTAAGTTCATGCCATGTTAAGTCAAGTTCAGTTCACGCTTAAGTTCTGGTTAAGTCATGCTATATGTCAAGTTATCTATGTTATGTATGACTATATTATGCATTTATGCTTTTACTGCCATGCATGCATTTTTAACCTGTGTGTGAGTTTTATGTTAACTTACTGAGATTTGTAATCAAATCTCACTGTGGTAGTCCCAACTACCATTCCCGTCGGCCACGAGAGAGAGAGGGAGAGAAAAAGAAAGAAAAAGAAAAAAGAAAAAAAGAAAAAGTGAAGAGAAAAAGGTAGGGCCAGAGTATAACGCTTCAATCGTACATTTCGGGATCCTCAAATAAACCAACAGTGAGTTAAAACACTGATTAAAAACGCTTAAATATTTTATTTTAAATAAAACACTTTAAATAAAACATTACGATGAATTAAGGTAGAATATTATTTTATAAACTAAAATTTATAAAATAATATTTTCTTCATCATTATATAAAATGATAAAGTATCATTAATTAATCAAAGAACATAAAACACTTAAATTTAAATAAGAATTTTCAACGTAAAATTAAACCTCTTAATATCTTAAAACAATTAAAATATTTAATTTAAATAAATATCCACAATTATAATATTTTCAGAGCTCATTAAATTATTATAATTGTGCTACTTTAAAAACAAGCTTATCTAATACTTTGAAATTCGATGGATAAGATCCGGAAAAACGCCATCGAGGTACAACGCTTAGGATAAAACTGTTCATGATTTTACAGCTGTCGGTGAAGAACAAATTACGTGATTTACGGAAAAGATAATCTATACGCGTGATTCCAGATGAGGGTAAAGACGAGAGAGATGTGATTGCTGTCGGGAAAAAAAATCCAAACCTGATAATTTTAGCGGGCTGTTACAATACCTAATCTCATGTAGTGGCCTGTGGAATTATAGAGTGAAGCGACACCATCCAGGGACGTAACTACTACCCCGTGAACCAACAACAACATCAATATTTAAGTTTTGAATTTGGGGATGTCATGCAATGGAACAACTCAAACTAAACAGGCGAAAGGGAGAAATTACCCTTGCAGTGAGAGGTCTCTAGTGACTTTTGTCCGTTATGGTTCAAGACAAATTGAGAGGGGTGTGTTTGTAGAAGTGAGGACCTGAGAGGTTAGAGAGAGAGAGAGAGAGAGAGAGAGAGAGAGAGAGAGAGCATGTTGAATAGAAAAATGGAATGGAGAGAATGGATGTGGTTGACCTGAACAAAGACCATAGAGAGGCACTTACCAACGTCGTTGATGGGAACTAAGGGCGACAACAAAACCCATCGATGATGGCATCGATACTCTTTGTATAGTGAAGGAAAATTAAGGCCTCGTTTGGTTATGCAACTCAGATAAGATGAGATATTTTGAATAATAGTGAAATTTTTGAATTAAGATGAGACGAAATAGTTTGTAAAAAAAGTGTGCATTTAGATAGTGAGATGAGATAAATTTTACTTTTTGGGATTTTAAAAATGTGTGGATCCCACGGTTTGAAGAGTATGTACCAAATTTTGCACTGTTCACTTACTATTCATTGTTAGTTTTGAACTATTTATTTACTGTTCACTATAAGTTTTTGTTAGTTTTTCACTGTTCATTTACTGTTTCACACTATTCATTTACTGTTTATGTTAGTTTTGCACTGTTTAGTTATTGTTTCTGTTAGTTTTACACTATTTTTTACTGTTTTGCACTGCTTTACTTATTGTTTATTTTAGTGAATGCTTTCAAAACTTAGAGATGAAATAAATTGTTCGGATAGGCAAAACTTTTGTACTGTTTATCTCCAAATAAAAAACATATCATCTGGCTAACCAAACTGGGCATAAATTTCAGGCTAGAGAGAGAGAGAGCCATGAACAAGGGTAGCAAAGCTTACTGGCATAATGAGGCCAACCGTTGATGGCTCCTTGACATCGGTGAGGCACGATGAGGAGGAGGGTGGGGATGCCTTCCTTTTTTGATATAGGTCATAGATTTGCCTATTTAAAAAAAAAAAAAAAAAAAAAAAAGTGCACCAGGTTTGCTTAGTACCCTATGGTTATGACTGTACATATATACAAATAATTTGCCTTGGTCTTTAATGCCATTGTTGTGGATAAAACTTATAAGTATCAAAATTGTTCAAGGTTAATGTTGTAAGACAATATGGACTACATATGGTCCTAGGATTTACTTCGGCTGAGTTTTTATCCGAATTAGTAACCATTCATTCCTATTCTGGTGTATAATCACAGGAATTTGCAAGATCATGGACATCTAAAAGAGAAAACTGAAACAATTCGACATATCCAATTTTTCCTTCAAGTTAGGTAAGTCTTTAATGCCTCATGATTGAAATGTATTCACAATGATTTCCACTATATATGAAACTACGTTGATACGATCTAAAAAACTAATACCAGGTGCATATATATACATGATTTAAAGACTTTAGAAATTTAAAAAGTAATATTGACATTATTCATGGAATTATAACCTTAATTGGTTCTAAATTAACTAGTTTTAATAATTAGTATAACTAGTTAGATATTTCCATCTTGATCAATATATCCATCATTGAATAATTAAGTAGATTATAAAAATAAAAGTAAAAGCTAGCACTAATGGCTCAGAATTTCATGCATGTGATACTTCAAAAAATAATCATGGATGTGAAACATTAGATTTTCGATTTTAGTGTTAGCAGGCCAGTAACCTCGTGGAACCTATTATTAAATAAAAAAAACGAGATGATCGAGTAGGCGGTGTAACGTATGGACGTTATGAGGCCACGTGGCAAAAACTTGCATCTAGCTTAAGGTAGAACATGGGGTGTAATTGGCTATGCTTGACTGGTCAAAATAATTCAACAACTCATGATCATCAGGTATCTCTCTAGCTCTGGCATGATGAGCCAGTCCTTAATTAGATCGAGAGGCATTATATATATTAATATATAGTTAACGTACAAATTAAAAAGCTTAATTAATTCCAATTAGAAGCTTTGAAAGAAAAGCAATTTAAGATTGTTAGGAATAAAAAACAACATGATATTGCTTTGTGGAGACTGGCACACACACAAACAGAGAGAATCAAGTTTCTAGAGATCTGCCATACTGTCTTCCCACTGTGTTTTCCCAACTTCAGTTTCATCTTATATTGGACTCGATCTGGACTCTCTCTCCCCCCCCTCTTTCCCAAAAAACCCTATTTAAATAGAGCTTCAGGCCACTTCTTTCTCCCATGCAATTGTCTTCCCCACTCCCCGATACCCACTACTTGTGTTCTTGTGCACATCTCTCTCTCTCTCTCTACTTCAACTTCAAAGCTCCATTATCTCTAATTCTCTATTGCCATAACTTGTCTCTAGAAATTGCTCTGATATCATTTGTCTTCGAAGTTCTAATACGTTTGTTTTTCTGATATATACACATTTATAAATTCCTTCTTATTTGTCTCCAGATTGAGTTTAGATCGTTTCTCAGTACCTCTTAATTTTAAGAACTTCCTCGATCTCCATCATTCATTCACGTTTTTGTCGTAGTACTGCATTATTAATCAACATCATGTCTAGCAGAAGGTCTCGATCGAGGCAATCAGATGGCTCCAGGCCGATCACTGATGATCAAATCAATGATCTTGTTTCAAAGTTGCAACAGCTTCTTCCTGAGATTCGTGAAAGGCGCTCTGACAAGGTACGCACATATTTTCATCATTCTCAAATATTTCTTTCTTCATATTCCTGCAGGTTAAATTTCTAGCTAGTTAGCTACATATATAAAGGAAATACTACACGACATGTTACAATGCAGGTACTATACGTGTTAGTTTTTACCCAGGATTTGGGTTCTGTCTCCATATTGATCAGCCTGGCGGCCTTCAAACAATTAACCTCTAATCATCTTACTAAAATATTAGAACCTTAATCATGACCTGCGGATCCTTAAGAAAAATGAGGGGATAAATTTGATTTGGGCATGCTTAGGATCGATCGAGCAACTTAAATTGTTTTACATATATAGGCATACACTAGAAGATATATCAATTGAATAAAGAGACCACGTAGGTTTAGCTTACAGTTCTTTGCCAATATGTTTATTGCATGATCAATTGATTCAATTCATCTGTGGAAGTACCTGCTAGCTCCTGTATTCTACTGTTTGAGAGAGAGAGAGAGAGCTTTTTAATTCAGAGCTTAAATGAGAATATATATATATATACACACACATAAATAAAATTAATTAAGCATTCTGCATTATGATGATCATGACGTGCAGGTTTCAGCAGCCAAGGTGTTACAGGAGACATGCAACTATATCAGAAGCTTGCATAGAGAGGTTGACGATCTGAGTGAGCGACTGTCTGGGCTATTGGAAAGTAGTGACACTGCCCAAGCTGCTATTATTAGGAATTTACTTATGTAGTAGTAGTACGTACGAATAAGTGATTATAAGCTAGGGAGTTCCCAGCTTATGCCCACAGATTGGCCTGCTGGCCTGCTTTCTCTTTTGTAGTGGTACTCCTAGTCTCCTCAAAAAGATCACCAAACTGATCATCATCATGTAGTAGTAGCAGCAGAACTTGAACGATTAATCTCTTTGCAGCAAAGAACTCAAGCATTCACATTGCTCCATCTGATTTCTTCTGATCTGTCAGTAGCTAGCCGCTTGTATTCATAGAAAACAATCAATTTTCTAAACCCCATATTTTCAAATGGCTAAAGATAAATAAATAAATAATTATGCAAACAAGATAAAAGAAATATATAATTATTAATATGCATATACATGATATATAGAAGCCGATCGAAAGCCATTGATATATCATTCGTGATGATCACGAGCGTACGTACATGACTACATTTTTTTCCCATATTTATGATCGTAGTAATATATATGCAGATGCACCCGACAATATTAATTGGCCTTCGAAAGCAGACAAAGCTGGGTACGTGATGATGATGAAGAAGATGAACTGCGCATGCAGTTCATGATGATCAACTGAACATTATTAATGCAGTACTTCTTGATCAACCGCCCTCCATTAACTAGCTAGCCAGTTCCAGACCATTATTACCAAAATTACGGTTCTTGTGTCCTTGATCAGTACGGCCTTTAAATGCATGCAGTACGTAAGAAATTATTGCCATATTTCCCAAGAGAAAAGTACAATTCGATAAAGCAAACGTCCAAAACAGAACTGGAAAGATTTAATGATCATGATCAAGTATATATTCCGAATAATAAATTATCAGATCAGTAATTATGTAACACATTAATTATGTTCCAGTACTATATATATTTGCATGCATATGGTACATGATTATAACCAAGAGTTAAGAAGATCAGGAATATCGGCGTTTAGAACTAAAACATGAGGGAATCCACAAGATATCAATGCATATATACAATGCGCCGGCGGGCTAAGTCCACAGTATTTCAATCCAAAAATGGTATATTCTGGGCTGATATTGACCATTTATTTAGAATCTGATCATAAGTACTCAACTATATATATAATACATGCATGCAATTAGGGGACGAGTCGCTTTATTTTTTATTTTTTAAAATAAATAAATAAAATGTAAGGAGTTGTTCGTAACTTGTGACATGTCTAGAGATTTATATCCAGTGATTCACATATTGATCCAGATCCATCCATACCTTTCACTTTAGATTCTATCCTTATGAACTTTTTTTTTTCTTTTTTCTTTTTTTAACTTGCAAAGAAAGTTATTAAAGGGAGGAGATCAACTAGTACTACTCAAGTACTTTTCATTACAAAATAAAAAAAAAAAAAAAGGGGACTTTAGAAATTAATGCATGTCATCCTTTTTAAATTTAATTAATTTGTTTATTTTTTAAGCTGCTTTACTTTAAAAATACTACGTTTTTCCTCGATCAATTGACAACCACATCTTTCTTAGAGCTATATTATATAGAGACGGAACAAGAATTTTGTAGGGCCAGATCGATCATTCAATTGATTACTGTCACATTTAATGGTAGAGGTTTAGCCACGTCAATACATATTGAGAATCAATTGGCAAGAAGCTTTCAACCATATATTACGTAAATTGCACGAACAATCTATATTAATCCAAACTAGATATTATATGTTTATGCAAAGATTAGAAATTCATCAAAGATTGATCCATGCTGTCCATAATTGGATTGTAAATATCATCAGCTTATTATATCAAGTGCATATGTCCTTGAAATCTAGATCACGACAAGATCATGACATTTTTACCAAAGTCTTCTTTCTTTTAACTCATTTTTCCCTCTATTTTCTACAATATAGTAAGACAATAATCCCTTTTTTTTTCTTATTAGTGGAACTAATAAGAGATCATATAGTGTCAAAACTCTATGGTTTGAATCGAACGAGTGCAATATATATATATCTCGTTCACTAATTTTCATGCAACACGAGGGTATTATTATATTTCCCATTTGAAGAGCGGATTCCCTTGTATATAATAATTTCCTACATCCATAAGACTGAAAACCATAAAGCTAGATTTCTACTAAAGAAATATTAATCTTTGCTTTGAAAATAGGGTTGGTGGGCATCGATCGGCAAGGTGGTTCTCAAGCTCGACATCCGTGTAAGATTTGAAAGAAAATTAAATAATAAAATGATATACGTACGTACCCATATTAATTAGTAATATATAAAATACTAAAACTGTGTTTAATATGATTAAATAAAAAAAACTTGTTCTATATATAGAAAAGATATTGATTTTTTATTTTCCTCTCTATTTGATCATATTCATGTTTCGCTCGCAGCCGTTCCCCTCCCCTCCCTCGCTCGATGCAATATCGAAGCCGCCAAGCAGCCACCACATTGATATATTAGCCTCTCTCTCAATCTCTCCAAGTACTCCTGAGTCCTGATCGATCCCTTGGTCTCGTTGCTCTCAACCTTTTTCTCTCGGTCTCTCAGCTCTCATAAACTCACGTACTCCTCGAAGTTTGGGCTCATGTTCATATAACTCCCTAGCAAGAGAGCCCATAGGGCTTAAATATTTTTACAGATCTGCTAAAGCCACAAGCACTGGATTCGGATTGTGCAATTGTTTTTTCTTTTAGTTAATGATTAAAGAAGTATTTTTTTAATGATGTTGTGAATTTTTTAAAAAATATATTAAAAAGTATTCAAAAAATATATATATATTTTTTTTTATTTTTTTTTTGCATTGTTAGAATCCTAGTCGGGATCCCATGTGTGACAATAGAGCCACTCAAATTTTTAACATAAATGAATAAGTAAATTGTTTAATAAGTTCAGTACCAGACAAAACAAAATTAATAGACTTCTCATGTAATTTCGTTTTACCAATATCGAAATAAATTATCTCACGACCAAGTGTGAATATAATCTCATATAATGTTAGGAACGCAGCTTCACAAACACTTCATAGCGATTAATTAAAAAAAATCAAGAATTAATAGATCCAATAATGAATTGTTTGATCCTATAATATTAAAAATAAATAAATAAATAAATAAATAAAGTTCTAAAGGTAGCTCGATCAATATATATATTTGGTGACCTAAGGAAAATATTAAAATGAGGTGTTAATTTAAATAATGATAAATTATATTTAAATATTGAAGAAATTCACGAGTCTAACTTATTTTATAAAACCAATTCCAACAATAGATGTTTGCTCATTACTTATAAACATGTTCAAGACCTTATCCACGGTTAATGTGAGATTTATTCATCAACACATTCCCTCACATGCAGGCCAGTATTTTTTTTTTTTTTTTTGTCATTGTCATGGGGTAAGTAGTGTAGATTCACATTCGTCTTGTGGTAGATTTTGATACTATAAAGAAATTCATGGGTTTAACTCATTGATTTTACTTTTAAATTGCCTCCCGAGTGCAGAAGGTGTCTAACTGGTGTATAATGAGAGTTCCAAGGTCGATTTCACAAGGATTAAGACAGATTTAGTGCTATGCAGTTGCTTATTGAAAAAAAAAAAAGAATTAAGAAAGTGAAATATTAGCTATGCAAATATATTTTATGGTCACTGGGCAAGTTTGTAAACCAGATTGTTCCTACCAGAAAACTTAAGGGTTTGAAAATAATTTTTGCTTCTTTTCTGAAGATCCTAAATGAGAATAAGATGACTTTGGATGCACACTAAAATTTATAAAAATCAGTTAGAGAAACTAAACTCTCTACATTGATAAAGAAGAACAAGTGCAATACTTAAAATCAATGTTTTGAAAAGCTTTTAGACAAACACCTAGGCTTTGGGTCTCTTTTACATAGAGTTTAGGGGAGTTTTGCATTCACAATTACTATCAAATACAATTTCAGTCATGATTAAAGCATTTGGATGATGTATATGATTTAAGTACTAACAAAATATTTTTTGAATAATCTTAACAACTTTCATATTAGACTGACAATCAGCATGCGACTTGGGATTAGGGTTTGCATCCCTTAAGCATTCACCATGCATTCAATCAACGATGGATCAAAGAGGACACAGAAAAACCCTAGTCTCAGTGTCTATAAGAATGACAGAAACTTATGGATGATACAAATTAAAACTGAAAAGAAATCAAAACCCCTAATTGAAACCCTATTGCTCAAAGGTTTCCCTTTACTTAGGTTATGAAATTACTCTCCCATCAAGTATGAAAACAAGCTACGCTACGTAAACTTTCCATATTAGAGAAATACGCTCTGCTAGGGTTTTGCGTTTACGAACATAGGTTTATGCTACGCCGCCTGCATGGCGGCTCCTGATGGCCCACCACCTCTGGCAGCCCAGCCTAGATCTTTTGCAGACCTCGTTTCGGCGGTGCCACAGCCACTTCCAGAGATGGAGGTTCCCTTTCGGTAGTGCAAAGCTTTATATGGGGAATTGGTTTTCACCTTCTCTACGGAGGAGATCGAGAGAATGGCCCAACCTTTTTGTTACCCTATCATCTTAAAGTTTCTTAGGCAGAGACCTTCCTTAGATGCGGTGTGTTCCTTCATCCGTAGCCGTTGGGGGTTGTCCTCTGTGCCTATGGTTTCTGCTATGCAACGCCCGAGACATGTTTTTATTCGGATGACAAATGAGCCCGATTATAACAAGGCTTTGTCCAGGGAATCATGCGACATTAATGGTATTTTCTACAGGCCATTTGCCTGGACACCGGACTTTGATGAAAATTTTGAGCCTCCATGCAATCCGGTTTGGATCTTTCTACCGGGTCTACCTCCAAATTTTTACCAGCCGTCAGTTTTGAAAATGCTCACTGCACCCATTGGTAAATATATAAGATGTGATAATTCTACGCTTTGTGCGACAAGAACGGACGGGGCTCGAGTTTGCCTCAAGGTTGATTCTTCGAGCCAATATCCTTTTTTTGGATTGGCAAACCCGGGATCCCACGTAGTCAACGGCAGGAGGTTGTGTTTGAGACTTTGCCGGCTTACTGCACTATCTGCAAGTGTCAGGGACACAACTCTAAAACATGCCGTAAAATGGGGGCAATGCAAAATAAGATGAAGGGAGGAAAACAATGGGTTAAACTCACTGGGAAGCATGAGGATGGCACGGAAAAACAGATAGCAAAACAAACCTTGGAAGCTTCAAAAGAAACGGAAAACCTGGAGATGCATGTGGTTAACCAAGAGGGGTCTCCCTCTCAAGTCCAAGTTTCGGCAAAATGCGAGAAGGACCAGGATGATGCTCGGGTGAAATCGAGTTTGGTGGATCCGGTCTTGAACATAAGTGCAGCTGACTCGATGTTGGTACAGGAATTTCCTTCTGCAATCCAAGATTCAGAAGACATGCAGTTGGTGCTGGTGGAACAGATTTCAAAGGAGGCAAGGGTAACAGATGATGCCATTGAAGATACGCAGTTTACAAGTAATACGGCACCGTTTGAGGGACAACACTTGAACAGCGGTGAGATTCAGCCGATGCATGAAGAGATGATATCTATGAATCACAGTGAGAAGGGTTCTGTTGTGGATACGAACCAGAGTCTGGTTCATGAAACTGTCATGGTAGTGGAATTGCCTAAGGGTCATTCCTAGGAGAAGACGTATGAAAAGACGTGTTTTTCTCTCATTGAAAATGAGGTCGGGCATAGTCTGTATGAGGATTCTATGGATGTTGTAAGTGATGACGAGGAAGAAATTCAGAGGAGAGAGCAAGAGCCAAATAATGAAGTCCATTCGGATCAGGAAATAGAGAAAGACAGTCTTAAGGAGGACACGAGAAAAGAATACTGCACTAACTTGGAAGAACCGCGAAAATCCATGGGCAAGTGTCAAAAAAGGAATTCCACTCGGACGGTAATTCGTCCTTCAAAATTTAATTTATGATCAGTCCTATTTTATTTTGGAATATTAGAGGAGTCGGAACTTCCAAAATCCGGATTAAGAATATCATCAAATATTATCGTCCTAGCATAGTTGCGTTGGTTGAACCTTTTATGAGTGAGGATAAAATACCTTATTTTTTGGGTAGATGGAGGTATGAGTCTTTTGCTACTAATGAAGCTCAGAATGGTAAAATATGGTTGTTGTGGAAGTCGACTGTTTCAATTCATTTCTTGGGAGCTTCTAAACAATTTATGACGGTTAGAGTGGAGGAGCACGTGTTCCATTTCATCCTTACGGTTGTTTATGCTAAATGTAATCAGCTAGAAAGAAAGATGCATTGAGAGAACTTGGAAGCCATGGATACTGAAAATCTTCCATGGATTCTTTGTGGTGACTTTAATATCATTAAAGATGATTCGAAAAGAAGAGGTGGTCATACCCGTCCTTTTGCAGCTATGGATGATTTCAATCTTTGTATTCAAACTTGTGGGTTGTGGGATATGCGCCTTGAAGGTTCAAGAATGACTTGGTGCAACAATCAAAGCGGCTTGGCTCGCAGTTGGGTAAGGTTAGATCGTTGCTTTATTGATTCTAACTTACTTAATTGTTTTCCCAATGTGTTTTACCAGGTTTTGGCTCGTATGTTATGAAAACTGATGACAATGAAGTGAAAAATATATGAAATGGAAGAGAAAACAATCACACACAACACAAGATTTACGTGGTTCGGCAAATTGCCTACGTCCACGGGAGTTGCAAAGGATTTATATATATGAGAGATCACAATACAATGGAGAAGGAGAAATATTGTTCTTCACAGAGTTCTTGAGGCACACACACAGCCAAATGAAGTATAAATGGCCTATTTATACTTCTCACGGCGGAAAACCCTAATTCTGGGAAAAACACAGAACATTCACTCGAGCGGCGTGTCGAGCGCGCGTCGAGCGAACTTCCCTTCCTGGAGGCACCGCTTGAGCTCACTGTCGAGCGCACGTCGAGCGTTCGATTCTGCCTGATTTCGCTCGAGCGGCCAATGCCTTCACTAGAGCGAACTTCTCTTCCTGGAGGCACCGCTCGAGCTCACAGTCGAGCGGCCTTCGAGCGTTTGAATCTACCTGGTTTCGCTCGAGCGGTGGCCTTTTGCCGCTCGAGCGTAGTGGACCAGACTCCACTACTCAACAATTCTCCCACTTGGAGACTGGTACACTCGCTGCATCGGCCTCTTCCTCAAACGTGATATCCTCCACTTTTGCAACTCACTGCCCCTGTCTTCATGCCAGAAGACCAACTAAAGTTGTACACAACTTCAGTTTCTCAAGTGTGACGCCCTTTTTCAACATATCAGCCGGGTTCTTGCTACCACAAATTTTCTCAAGTAACAACTGTCCATCATCTAACAATGATCGTATGAAGTGATACCTGATTTGAATGTGTTTTGTCCTGGAATGAAATGCTGGATTCTTGGCAAGGAATATGACACTCTGACTTTGACTATAGAGAGTGTCTTTCTGATTCTTTTTACCCAATTCCTCCAAGAAACCCTGTAGCCATATCATCTCCTTTGCAGCCTCTGACACTACAACATATTCAGCTTCTGTAGTAGACAAAGAAACTGTTTTCTGCAGATTAGAACCCCATGACACTGCAGTACCACCAAGAGTATAAACAAAACCTGTGGTACTCTTTCTACTATCAATATCACCAGCTAAATCAGCATCAACATAGCCCTGCACCTCTAAGCTCTTTCCAGAGAAACACAAGCACGTTTATGAGGAGCCCTTTAGGTACCTCAAAATCCACTTCACTGCTTCCCAATGTTGTTTTCCTGGTTTACTCATGTATCTACTCACAACTCCCACTGCATGGGCAATATCCGGTCTTGTGCAGACCATAGCATACATAAGTGAACCAATAACTGAGGCATAAGGAACCTTACTCATGTAGTCTTGTTCCTCCTCTGACTCGGGTGACTGATTCTTGCTGAGTCTGAAGTGACTGCCCAAGGGTGTGCCAACTGGTTTGGCCTTGTCCATATTGAACCTGTTGAGTACCTTCTTCACATACTCAGCCTGTGAGAGCCTCAACGTACCTCTGGCTCTATCTCTGACAATTCTCATGCCAAGGATTTGCTTTGCAGCTCCCAAATCCTTCATTGCAAAGTGCTCTGACATCTGCTTCTTCAGATTATTGATCTCATCAATACTAGCCCCTGCAATAAGCATGTCATCCACATACAACAGCAGAATAATGTAGGAATTGTCAAAATGCCTAACATAACAACAGTGATCTGCTTGACATCTGATGTACCCTGCACTGCACATGAAGTTGTCAAATTTCTTGTACCACTGTCTAGGAGCTTGTTTCAGGCCATACAAGCTCTTCTTCAGTCTACAAACTGAACCTTCCTTTCCCTGTACTACAAACCCTTCAGGTTGATGCATGTAGATGTCTTCTTCAAGATCTCCATGAAGAAATGCTGTCTTCACATCTAGCTGCTCAAGAAATAAATCTTTAGTAGCAACTATAGACAGTACCATCCTGATGGTTGTGATCTTCACTACAGGAGAAAAAATCTCAGAGTAATCAATACCCTGCTTCTGCTGAAAGCCTTTTACAACAAGTCTAGCCTTGTACCTCTTACTGCCATCAAGCTCAGTTTTCACCCGGTACACCCACTTGTTGTGTAATGCCTTCTTCCCTAATGGAAGTTCTGTCAACTCCCATGTCTGATTCTCTAGCAGAGAATCCATCTCACCTTTCATGGCCAGCTCCCACTTGCTAGAATTTTCATCTTGCAAGGTTTCCTCATAACTCTGCGGTTCTCCACCATCTGTCAACAAAATGTAGTTCAAGGTTGGTGAGAAACGCTGTGGAGGACGTCTAGTCCTAACTGACCTGCGAACTGCAATTGTAGGAGTGGAAGGCTCTAAAGCTGACTGCAGAACAATAGGAATGGGTGCACTGGACCCACTCTCCCCGTCACTCACGTCTCTACTCTGCACTGTGACCTCTGGTAGGTCATCCAAGCTTACAAACCCAGACTCCTGAGGAGCTGTTTCAGAAGCTATACTAGACTTGTCCTTGTACATAGTCTTCTCATTAAAAATTACCTTCCTGCTTCTTATGATCTTCCGACCCTGATCATCTCAGAAACGATAGCCAAATGCCTCGTCTCCATAGCCAATGAAATAACATTTCTTTGACTTCGCCTCAAGTTTATTTCGAGCATCAGAATCAATATGAACATAAGAAAGACATCCAAATGTTTTAAGGTGAGAAAATTTGACCTCTTTCTCACTCCAAACCTCCTCAGGCAATTCATGATTTAATGGAACTTATGGCCCTCTGTTTATCAAGTAGACTATGGTGCTGGCTGCATCTGCCCAGAAAGTAGGTGGCAGTCCGGCGTGCAGCCTCATGCTTCTAGCACGCTTATTTATGGTTCTGTTCATATGTTCAGCAACTCCATTTTGCTATGGTGTCCCAGGAATGATCTTCTCCATTCTGACACCCAGAGCTGCACAATACTCCTTGAACCCACCATCAATGTACTCACCACTATTGTCAGACCTCAAACATTTCAGTTTCAGGCCTGTTTCTGTCTCTACCATGGCTTTCCAAGTTTTGAACACATTAAATACATCGGATTTATGCTTTAGAAAATAAATCCACACCTTCCTACTATGGTCATCAATGAACGTGACATGGTAACGAGAACCTCCAAGAGATGCCACTGGGGAAGGTCCCCACACATCTGTGTGGACTAGGTCCAGTTTTCCTGTCTTAGGCATCCTGTCACTTCTCAAGAAACTGACATTCTTCTGTTTCCCCATAATACAGCTCTCACACATACTGAGATCAACTGTCTTCAGTTCTGGTAGCTTGCCTCTAGACAGAAGTTCTTTCAAACCCTTCTGACTCATATGGCCAAGCCTGCAATGCCACAAATCTGTTGTGTTCTCTGCAACGGTAGTAATGTATAGTGTACCAGTTTTCCTACCCCGAGCCAGTACCAATGCCCCTTTTGTGACCTTCTAGGTACTATTTGAGAACACTACTAAGTGCCCACACTCATCCAGCTGCCCAACAGAAATGAGGTTCTTCTTCAACTCAGGAATGTGTCTGACCTTTTGCAAGGTCCATTTGTTCTTGTGAGGAGTGCAATGTCAATGTCTCCCATCCCTAGCACGTTCAAAGCTTCTCCATCAGCCAGATACACCTTCCCAAAATCACCTGCGACATAATTTCGCATTAGCTCCCGGTGGGAAGTTGTATGGAAGGAAGCCCCTGAGTCCAGTATCCAATCATCAACTGGACTATGAACTGCAAGCAATAGTGCATCCTGTACTTCTTCAGTTACAACATTAGCACTATCATTTTCGCTCTTTCTAGGATTTTTGCAGTTCTTTCTTATGTGGCCAGCTTTGCCACAATTCCAGCAAGTAACCTGCTGACCAGGCCTCAACTTGCTCTTGCCTCTGTGGTTTGATTTTGACCTTCCTCTATTTGAGTTCCTATCATGTGATCTCCCTCGAGAATCAACATTCAGTGCTGAACTCGAATACGAGGTCTCGCCTGAATCTCTCCTACGCACCTCCTTAGTCAAAATCAAGTCGCAAATATCATCATATTTCAACTTATTTTTACCAGCAGAATTACTAACAGCCATTCTCATGGCTTCCCAACTATTTGGCAATGAAGCCAATAATATCAGTGCACGTATCTCATCATCAAATTCAATTTCAACAGACGAAAATTGATTTGTGATAGTGTTAAAATCATTCAGATGTTGTGCAACAATCGTACCATCTGCCATCTTTAAGTTGAACAACTTTTTCATTAAATGTACCTTGTTATTTGCTGACAGCTTTTCATACATGCCTGACAAAGCCGCCATGAGATCCGCTATCGTCTTCTCCTTGATGACGTTGTGTGCAACGGATCTCGACAGGGTTAGTCGAATAACCCCCAAAACTTGTCGATCCAACAATTTCCATTCATCCTCATCCATTTTCTCTGGTTGTTTTCCCAACAATGAAAGATGCAGCTTCTTCCCATAGAGGTAGTCCTCTATTTGCATCCTCCAGTAACCAAAATCCTTGCCATCGAACTTCTCGATCCCCGATACCTTCACTTCATCTCCAGTCATCGTCTTCCTTCAGATCCGAACCACGACTCTGATACCAATTGTTATGAAAACTGATGACAATGAAGTGAAAAATATATGAAATGGAAGAGAAAACAATCACACACAACACAAGATTTACGTGGTTCGGCAAATTGCCTACGTCCACGGGAGTTGCAAAGGATTTATATATATGAGAGATCACAATACAATGGAGGAGGAGAAATATTGTTCTTCACAGAGTTCTTGAGGCACACACACAGCCAAATGAAGTATAAATGGCCTATTTATACTTCTCACGGTGGAAAACCCTAATTCTGGGCAAAACACAGAACATTCGCTCGAGCGGCGTGTCGAGCGCGCGTCGAGCGAATTTACCTTCCGCATTCGCTCGAGCTCACTGTCGAGCGCACGTCGAGCGTTCGACTCTGCCTGATTTCGCTCGAGCGCCCAATGCCTTCGCTCAAGCGAACTTCTCTTCCTGGAGGCACCACTCGAGCTCACAGTCGAGCGGCTTTCGAGCGTTTGAATCTACCTGGTTTCGCTCGAGTGGCAAAAGGCCGCCGCTCGAGCAAAGTGGACCAGACTCCACTACTCAACATAGTACTACTTCGGATCATTCCCCTCTTATTCTAAAAACGGGGGAGGACCCCTTCAGGTATGGTCCTAGTTCTTTCAAGTTTCAGTATATGTGGACGGATTATAGTGATTTTTTTTGTTTGGTGAAGGAGGTTTGGAATCAAGAGGGACATGGTTTTGGGCTTAACAAACTCTCTATTAAATTAAAAGGGCTCAAGGTGGCTCTTAGAGTTTGGAATAAACGGGTTTTTGGTAGGACTGAGGAGAATATTTCTGAATTAGAGAACTGTATTGAAAATCTGGATAATCGTCTTCAAGATAGGGTTAATGAGGAAGATGAAAATGATCTCTTGACGTCTAAATTGGAATTGGATATTTGGATGAATAGGGAAAACACTCGTCTTTCTCATATAGCCAAGAAAAGTTGGTTCTCTGATGGTGATAATAACTCTAAATTCTTCCATGCTTACCTGAATGCTAGTACTCAAAAAAGGGTGAGTACCATGTGCATAGCTGATGGAACTACTCTTAATACTCATGTTGACATTCATAAGGCCGCTGTGGGTTACTTTAATTCGTTTCTGGGTCAAAGTGATACTCGTGATAGTCCTAACTTAAGTGATTTGATTCATCCTGTGATTATTGAGGAAGAGAATATGAAGTTGTGTAGTTCACCTTCTATGGAGGATATTAAGGTTGCACTTTTCAGTATACCTATTGACAGTAGTCCTGGTCCGGATGGATTTGGTTCTGGTTTCTTTCGAGTCTGCTGGGATATTGTTCATGTTGATCTTTTGGAAGCTGTTTTGGATTTTTTTCATAATAAGTCACTTCCCAGGTTTTATACTGCCTCTTCTATTGTTCTTATTCCTAAAATAGATAAACCCACTGGTTTTGACAAATTTAGGCCTATCAGTCATTGCTCGGTGGTTTACAAGATTTGTGCAAAAATTATTGTGGGACGCATGACTAAGCTTCTCTCTAAGATGATTTCTCAGGAGCAAGGGGCTTTTCTTCCTGGACGTAGTATTTTTGAGAACATTAGTTTAACTCAAGAGATGGTTCATTCTATTCATAAAAAATCTAATGGTGGCAATATTATGGTTAAACTTGATATGTCAAAGGCTTATGATCGAATGGATTGGAATTTTCTTTTACATGCCTTGGTCTCTTTTGGCTTCTCATTCCATTTCTGTGAGTTGATTAAGGAGTGTATTTCTACTCATTGGTATTCCATTAATATGAATGGTACTTCTATGGGTTTCTTTAAAGTTGGTCGTGGTTTGAGACAAGTAGATCCTCTCTCTCCCTACTTGTTTGTCATTATGCAAGAGGGGCTCTCTCGTCTTCTTAAGCAGTCTTTCGAGCATGCTAAATTTGGTCACTTTACTCAAGCCAGAGGTACCCCTCCTATTTCCCACCTTATGTATGCTGATGATATTGTTATTTTTGCTAATGGTGGTCGGAGGTCCTTAAGGAATCTGATGAAGGTTTTGCAGCTTTTATGAGAATTGGACAGGCCAAGTCCTCAACACGGAGAAGAGCGCTATTTATTTTTCTAAAAAGATCCCGACTCATAGAAAGAATTCTCTTCTTCGTCTATCTGGTTTTTCATAAGGTTCTTTTCCTTTTAAGTACCTGGGTGTGCCTATTGTAGTGGGTAAATTAAGGGTCTCTGATTTTGGGGAGCTTCTTGGGAAAGTAAAAAAGAAAATTGCAGGTTGGAAAATGAAATTGTTGTCTGCGGGTGGTCGCCTTATTCTTCTCTATCATGTTTTGTCCAGTATGGCCATTCACCTATTTGCTGTTTTACAGGTTCCAAAGACAGTGATCAAGGCTCTTAATAGACTTTTGAGTTCTTTCTTTTGGGGTGACTCTGATGGTAAAGGTAAAAGGAAATGGATTTCTTGGACACATATTTGTAGACCTTTTGATGAAGGAGGCCTAGGCATTAGGGACTTTTGAGATATTCAAGAGGTTTTACATTGGAAACTGGCATGGCGTCTCATTAAAGGCAACTCTTTATAGGCTCTTTTCTTTAGAGAAAAGTATGCTAGGGGTAACCATTTATCTCTCTCGGAGCCCACTAAGGGTACTAGTTTTTCGAAGTCGATTGCCAGATGCATTCCAGAGGTGTTAAATAGATCTAAATGGATGGTGAGAGAAGGAAATATTTCGTTCTGGTATGATAACTGGGAGGAGGGGGTCCGCTTCATCGCAATTATCCTGTTTTGGCTAATCCTAAGTTGAAAATCAAAGAATGTCATCTGGATAATGGGTGGGATATCTCTCTTCTTGAAAGGCTTGTGGGTCAACAAAAAGCTATTGACTTGTATCAATTTTTGGCTAAAAGAAAGGATGGTCAGGATGTTTTAGTCTGGTTGAAAGCAGATGATGGAAACTTTACTACTAAAAGTGCTTGGGATTGTATAAGGGTTCGCGCGCCTCACGTAACTTGGGCTACATGGATTTGGCATAATAATCTCCCTAAAAAGGTTTCCATTATGATGTGGAAGGCTTTTCATAATTGTTTGAGTGTAGACGATAAGATCAGAATGGCTGGTATCCCCATTGTTTCTAAATGCAATTGCTGTTCTTGGGGTCATATAGAGGACCTGAATCATGTTCTTTGCTCTGGTGATTTTGCTAGACAAATTTGGCGTCTGGCTGCAAATCACTTAGGTGTTTATATAGGGGTTTTCCAAACTTGGAAAGAGCAAATTTGTTTCTGGTTCAGGCGAGCTAGAAAGTCTTCACAGTTAAGGATTATTTTTGGTATCATTCCCTCTATTATATCTTGGAAGATTTGGGATAGGAGATGCAAAACGAGATATGATGATAAGAATTACACGGCTGAGGAGGTCTGGCAGGCTATTAAATACTGGCTTAGGAAAATTATGCAGTTGACTATGAGAGTTTCAAAGATTTCTAACAAGGATGTAGATATTCTTACTCGCCTGGATATCTCAATTTTACCTATAAACCTGAAGAAAGTCCGGGTGGTGAGGTGGACTCAACCCTCTAAGGACTGGGTGAAGCTTAATACTGATGGTAGTAGTTTGGGAAACCCTGGGATGGCAGGTGTAGGGGGTGTGATTCGGGATGTAGGTGGTAAGCCTCTGGCGGCCTATTCAGTTTTTTTGGGATTGGAGTCCAATAATTTTGCTGAAATGAGAAGCTTAGTGGAAGGGGTTTGTCGTTGTTATTAGCTTGGGTTTGGTCGGATTCAGATTGAAACTGATTCTCAACTCCTTGTCAACTGGGTTACTGTAGGAACTTGCAATATTTGGTATTTAGAGGATTTTTGGGATGAATTATATGATTACCTTTCTTGCATGCAGTATACTATAAATCACATTTATTGTGAAGGTAATGCGGTGGCGGATTCTCTTACTAAGCAAGGAGCTGGAGGTTCGAACACGAAGTGGGCAGGGGATCAAGACTTGCCTAGTACTCTTAGGGGTCTTCTCCGTATGGATAGACTTGGAATTCCCTATTTTCGTACTTCGTAGTGCCTTTTTTCAGGTATGTTTGTGTTTTGGTTTGCTTTAATTTATCTTTTCTTGTGGGTGTTCTTTTCTTGCAGGTGTTTCGTTTTCTTAGGTTTGGTCTTGGGTCTAGGAGTCTTGTTCTCCTTTGTTCTTTGTTTAGGTGCCCTTTTGTTTTGATGTCTGTGTTTTGGGTTTTTGTCTATCTGTAACCCCCAGGCATCAGGTTGTAACCACGATTTTCCTCCGCTACAAGTGAGGGTTTTTAATAAATTTGGGAAAGGGTTACTCATGGACATGTGACCTTCGTTTCTTCTTTAAAAAAATTTTTAAAAAGAAAAGTATGAAAACAAGCTATCCATCAAATAAAAAACACTGATCCATAATCCCCAAAAAGGAAAAAACAAAAATCCTAAAATTGGAAGCAAAATTCTTGCAGTGATTTTCAGGCTCTGCCAACAATCCCAACATCCCCTTCTCGGACACCACTTCCTCCCTTTTAAGCTCTCTTTCCTCATCCTCTCCAATGCTCCTTCTAATCTTTCTCTCCTGGTTGTTGTCCTCTCCAATTCCATGCGGTATTCTAAGGTGTGAGACTTGAGATGCAAAATAGCAAAGGTTATGGGCTTGAGTGGATTCACTTTTCTTCTCTTTTTTTTTTTCCAAGTGTCGAGTGAGTGTGTGAGGTAAGTGGCAGATGGTAATATTTCACATTTATTTCACATTTTGACCTTGTGGTGCTTTTGTTGTAAACTTATTATGTAAATAAGCATATGTAACTATTTTTCAGACCAAAACCCTTAATTTTCATATTATTTTCACTTAATCACTCATCTCATAAAACCAATTCCAATAAGAGAGGTTTGCTCATTACTTATAAACATGTCCAAGACTTTGTCCACATGCATTAACGTGGAATTTATTGCTCAACAAATATCAAATAATTAATTTTTATTTAAAAATGGCTCTTGATTTTTGAGATGCAAAATTAGTAGTCCGATTTTTATCATTTTTCTAGTCAATTGAGAATATCACTAATCCAATAATTAGTTAGTCATATATTATTATTGTAACAATATATAGTTTATCGTAAATCAAACTAATTTATTAGTATTAATTTTATAAAATTTATTTCTACGAGACATTCTTTTTAGATTAATGCCAGATACAAGCTTAAATTGTTCAAGACTTGTGCTGACCTTTTGTTAAAAAAAAAAATTGTCACACTTAAAAAATAATAGTTTTTTTAATACTTTTTAATGGTGCATGAGGTTTACTTTTTAACAAAATGACTATGCATGGTTTGTACATTTGAGACTTATACTTAACATGTTGAGAAGGGTATCCCACAATATTGCCCGTGGATAAGATCTTATGTATATTTATAAGGATTGAGCAACCCTCTCGTGTTAAATCGGTTTTATGAGATGAGTTAGATTAATGAATTTCTTCATGGTATCAGAGCAAAGGTTTTAAGTTCAAATCCTGACTCTACATTCTACCTTTTTTAATTAAATATTTTACGTGTTGAGCCACTCATTAAGGGAGAGTTTGTCACATACGTGAGGGAGATTAATGTTAAGATAAAAAAAATAAAAAAAATAATAAAATCTACATATTTTTATCAGCTTAATCTTTCGGGATAAGTGGTTATTTTGTAAGATCTTGGGCTTGTTTATAAGAATTAATTAGTAAATATCTCTTGTTGAACTGGTTTTATGAAATAAGTTAAGCCCATAAATTTCTTCATAGTAATAGAGCCTACCACATGACAAATGGAGAATGAGGGCCCACACTTCTTATCATGTGGCAAGGACTAAGAAAAATATTGGCTTGCACATGAGAGAGGGTGTTGAGAAGGGTATCCCACATTGCATGTGGATAAGATTTTGAGTATATTTATAAGGATTGAGCAACCCTTTCGTGTTGAACTGGTTTTATGAGATGAGTTAGACAAATGAATTTCTTCATAGTATCAGAGCAGAGGTTCTAAGTTCAAATCTTGACTCTACTCTCTACTTTAGTTAATTAAATATTTCACGTGTTGAGTCACTTATTAAGGAAGAGTCTGGCCCATACGTGATGGAGAATGTTAAAATAAAAAATAAATTAAATAATAAAATCTACATCTTTTTATCAGTTTAATCTTTTGGGTCAAGTGGTTATTTCGTAAGATCTTGGGCTTGTTTATAAGGATTAATTAGTAATCATGTCTTGTTGAACTGATTTTATGAAATGAGTTAAGCTCATAAATTTCTTTATAATATTAGAGCTTACCACATGACAAATGGAGAATGAGGGCCCACACTTCTTACCCTGTGGTAAGGATTAAGAAAAATATTGGCCTGCACATGAGAGATGGTACTGAGAAGGGTATCCCACATTGCATGTGGATAAGATTTTGAGCATATTTATAAGGATTGAGTAACCCTATCTTATTGAACTGGTTTTATGAGATGAATTAGGTCCATGAATTTTTTCAAACTTTGTGTCACAATAAACTCAAATCATAACAAATAATGTGATTAATTTAGAAGAAAAAAAAGAGAGGAGAAAAAGATATTTATGGGTGATGTAAAAAAGAAGAGAAGAAAAAACTATTGTGATTGGATTTAAATTGGTAGAAAAAAAAAATAATGAATGGTATATAATATTTAAGACTGCTTATACATTTTACACTATTTTATTACCCTTTTCTTGTGACACTTTTTATTATAACGTTTAATGCAATTTGTATAGACAATAGTCTTGCAATCTTTTTCTTTTTTTTTTAATCTATCTCTTTTACTCCATGGTTTGAAAATTTTGAACATAACTGACAATCTCACTTTTTTGTATCCTTAGATGGAGAAACATAAGCTGACTTTAGCTCTTAGCCAAAATTAGGTAGACAAGTCCCCCACTTTCAAGATTCATATTCAAACATGTATGAGTTGAGTTACAACTTTTATTCATTAATAGTTTATATATTTATCATTCGAGCTTGTTAATTTCAGGCAACATTCATGCATAATTCTTGAAACATGATTTTTTTTAATATTATATATATATTAGATGAATATATCTTTTTCTATATATTAACTTTAGCTACATATTTGAAGAAATAAATTTTGAGGCTTTTTGTAAATATTTTCATAAAGTTATAAAATCATAAGATCGGAACACAATATATAATAAATATGAAGTTATTTTACAGTTTATATATTAACTTATATGAGTCGAGTAGACTTTTATATGAGTTGAGTCGATCATGCATTTTGTATTCACATACAACTCATTCAATAAATATTAATATAAGTCGAATTATTGAATCGATGTCGAACATGATCTTGTCAAGTAAGTTTACTTATTCACAATCTGGCCTACACAGAGTTACCTGCATGCTTTGAAGCCCATTTAATACGGCTGAGTCCCTACCTACAAGACATCAGTAGACAAGATCACATCTCAAGCAAAACCAAAAAATGTGAAAAAGTCAAGAATGGGCTAGCTTGCTCTGCACTTTGGATTTTCTTTCAAGAAATTCTTGTCCCCAGCATCCTTTCTTTTGACCTAAGCCACTTCCATCATATATATATATATATAAAAGCAGCATTTGGACCTTTTCTTCAATCAATTCCACTAAAGAAACGGCCTAAAGAGAACTGAAAAAAGTATACTCGTCGTTGAAAAAGACAACTCCAATGCACGAATACTAACCTCTTCTTTGACTTGTGGGAGTAGTAGTACTACACCTGGTAAACTATATATCTCACCATTTTAAACGCAACATCAAGTGCAGTTGACCTTCTTCCTTCTGCATGCTAATTTATTCTGATGTACAGCAACCTCTTCGATCAAGTTGTTGTATTAAATCCAACTGCATGATTTTATACTCATCCATAACATACATACATATATATATATATATGTATGTACAAACACACACTCACACGTTGTTTATAACATATTTTAAATAGTTATAGAAAAAAGAATAATATTTTTCACATATATTAAAAAGAACTTGTATTTATTGACCTCATCTTGACATCATATTGCAATATTGTAAATGTGGGTGCATTTACATCAGGCTGTTCTTCCATGTACAGTAGAAATCTGCCCATAGTTTAAGTAGAATGGGGGAGTAGGCCCATTGGGTAGACTTTTTTAATTGTAAGATGTATTGTTTTCAAAGAGTAATAATGGTACGGAAGTTTAGTTGGAGTAGTTCCAATAGATGGTTCTAATGAAACCCCATTTAATTCCATTTGTGGGAAACTTAGATTATTTTTTATAAAAGAATGGAAGTATGATTATCAAATATATCTGTCAAATGTGTTGATTCATATTTTTTTTTTAATTTTTTCTTAATTGTTAAGAAAATGACTATTAATAAATTTATATATATATTTTTTAATTTTTTTCCTTAATAGTCAAGGATGTTTAACAAATGATTAAAGAAAATGAAAATAAAATAAAATTCATTTATACCAGTGTGCACATTTAGTAGACAGTCACCCTAACATTATCTTTTTTTTATAAGCCAATAAACAATTCATGACACAATACTATTTATATATATATATATATATATTCCCAGTTACCTCAATTTGCTACTAAGAGAATTTGAGATGAAAATTGGAAGGATAATGTTTGTTGAAACATGCATTTGCTTTGACTTATTAAAATGGGACCCAATTCCAAACTAACTTTCTTATTTATTCATTTATTTTATGTAACATGTGTTGCTCAGATTGGCCCAAAGTCAACACTTTCATGTCTTCTCTTGCACCCTCTCCAACATTTGACATAAATTTTGAACACTCATAGGTGTGTTTATCAATCTGTATAAGGTTTTAATACCATATTTTTTGGACATAGGTTTTGAACTCTCAGAGATATATCTTTCTGGACAAGAAATTAATAGTTCAGGTACCATTCTCTAGAAAGGAGTAATTTTATGCACAGTACTAAACCTACCCACCCACATTAAATTCCCAACATTTATTGGTCGTAAATTTACATTTTTGCCCAATTAGGGCTCTGTTTGGTAACAAAGATTAGGCTCTTTTAATTCATCTCATTTCATATTATTTTGATATCCAAACATCTTTTAAATACAAATACTTTTCAATTTCAAATTTTTAAATTTTTAACTTTATTTATTTATTTAATCAATACCTAATCATTATAACATTTTCAAACTTATAAACAAAACATAAAAAATAATTAATTTTTTTCAAATTTTAAAATAAAAATAATATTAAAAAATTACATTCTAATAAAATTTTAATTTTAATTTTTTTATTTAATTTTTTTCTTTCATTTTTTAAAATCTTCTTAATTTAAATAATTTTGTTATTATTTACATATGCTTTTATTACTATTTATAAATTTTTTAACAGGAATTTTACTACGTACAAACAAAATCAAATATTAATTTACGTATTAATACTAATTCTTCCATATTTAAAATTTAAATTAATATTATTTTTAATAAAATTTATTTTTAGATCAATTACATTATATTGATATATATATATATTAATTTTTGAAAATGGAATTTTTTTTAACGAGATATAACAAACAGTGCTGAAGTTTCTAATTGGTTCGTACAGCCAGTGCCAGATTCCCTTACTCTTCGTAGATACTAAACTACCCCGTGTGGGCCCCTGCCTCTCTAGATTTTTGTTCTGCTGGAAAATCTAATTCTTTCTTTTGTGATTGGACGGTGACGAAAGAGCACGACTGTGTGTGAGGATAACATCAGCCACTAACAGAAATTTGAAAACGAGGATGGCATAGCAGAGTTATCGAAAACTTGGTCAGGGCACTCGTAGGTTAAAAATACAATTCTGACCCTATTTACGGGTCATGGTATGAGGGCATCGAGGTCAATGACGTATCGGGAGGTGCTCCCCGCTATCTGAGCACGTCCCAACACGTTGGCCTCTTGTCGTTTTTCGTAATTATCAAGAATTCTTCTCTCTCTCTCTGTCTGTTTTCACTTTATTTTATGTCATTGAGTTTTTGCTGCTTTCATTTCTCTCTCAGCGTCGCTATCTGGCAATCCGTGTTCGTTTTCCCATTCGAATCCAATAAAAAGACCTGGTTTTTCTCTGTCTTCATGTTTTTCTCTGGAAGCTCTGGAGAGGAACAAGAAGCCAGAGAAAGGGACATAAAAGTGGTAAAAAAAAATGAAAGTTGGAGAGGGAGTCTTTGGGTTCTGAGATTTCTACATAGAAAATCGGATATCGTACTGTATTCGTTTTTTCTTTTTTGGGTCTGGTTTTGACAAGTGTGTCTGTGCGTGTATCGATGGGCAATTGCTTGGGACGGCGTTCCATGGTCGACCACTCTCTGAGCTCTCAAGCAACTTCCGGTAATGTTTCTGTGCCTTCTTCGTCGTTATTCCATTACATGCAAGTAAATGATCAATATGCTATATTTATTGAGTTTCGTATTAGTCTGGGAATGAGAAGCTTGTTGCCAATCCGTATGCGCATCTGTTTTGTTGTGGTTATTGTTTTCCTTTTGGTTCAATCCTGTGTTTCAGGAATGTAGAGCAGAATGGGGTTCGTTACTGTTTAATTGGGCTTAAAAGTGGGTTGCTTTCTTTGGTTTGTTGGGGTTGGCTGTGTTTAAGTTCGTACCTTTCTTTATTTATTTAAATTTCTGTCGATTTGTTTCGGCCTTTTCTTTATGGCCGAGTCATAGCAAAATGTAATGCTGTGGTTTTTCAACGTCTGATTGAATAATCTGGGAAATTGTGAATATATCAGGGTTTGATTACTTCAATGTAAGTTTTACCTGGTCTATGTTAGGTTTAAGCAGAACCTTTAATGGGTTTCTAAGAAAGCGTCTATGTTCCTGGAATAAACAGTCTCTCATAGTATTGGGCTTCCTATGCTCTGTATCTGAAGTTTTCTGGATTTGAAATGATATCTGCAATCGTAGTTATGTAAGCGCTGCGCAATCTCTTTGAAAAAAATAAATTAATACGGAACCACATGAAAAAAAATTAACTTTTTTAATCGTGAACCCCACTATTTTTCAAAGCGATTGCACAGCGTTTGCACACTCCACGACTGTATATAGCATTTCTCTTTCTGGATATAGCTTTCTGATGTTCATTCTGGCGGTCACGAGTGTGAGTTTCATTGGGTGGTCTGCTGATTATGCCCTTGGTTGTCATTTTGGGCCCTTTGGCGTTTGCATCTCAAAATTGTGTGGCAAAGCGTTTAAAGGATTTTTACGCTGAGCATATACTGTACATTTTGTTCGTGCTTTCACTCGATTGCTATTTTTTCAAGTTTGGTGAGGATGTCAATCAAAATTCTCTTAGTATGGATATGAATAACAATTATATTATATAGCCAGTGATGCTCAAGAGAGTTAAATGTTAAAGACGAATTGGTGCTAAAAAAATTAATTAAATGTATCATCTCACAACTGATGCTTGGAGTTGTTCAAATCATTGCAACCTTCACACTCTTTATGATTCATCAAGGCCTATGCAATGCTTGAGAATTGCCATAGGGCACACATTCACCAGTGCTTTCTTCAATTGTCGGCCTAGTCTAGTTAGCCATAATCTTAATCGATTGAATAAGTAATTGTTCTTATTTAGGAAATAATGAAGTTCTGATCTAAATCCTCTCTCTCTCTCTATATATATATATGTGTGTGTGTGTGTGTGTGTGTGTGTGTGTATAGATAGATAGACACGCTCAAACTAACAGGGGCTTTATACTTTGCATTTTGTACTAGTTGGTCTGACACTTTGCACTCGTCAACTACCACTGATTGTCAAATAAGACATTGTTTAATTTTGACCATTAAGATGGGTAAAAAAAAAGGTGGTGTGAGACAATCTCAATAGTTGCTAGTTGGATTGTAAAAGATGACGCACATTGCAGTTGTTTGGTAGCTTGGGAGTTTAGGGTGTCACTGTGTCAGTCTTTGTAGTTTAGGGTGCAAAGTGTAGGACTCCCATTAGTTTAAAGGTGAACAGTGTATTCCCCACCCCTCCCCCCATCATTATTCCATTTTATATAGTAAAATACTTCATTCCTATGGAAAAAATTATAGCTAAGTTGATTGTTACATTATGAAAGATAAATGGACAGAGTCTAACCACATTATCATATCCTTCATGTACCATGCATATAAAGCTGACTTATGTGCAGGCTTATTTCCAAATCTTCCAATATGGCTCACCTTAGAACTCTTGAATATTTTAAGCATTGATTGAATCTCCTCCATGCCATTGCCCCGCAGTGACAAGTCTAGTCTCTGTGAGTTGATCTCTGTTGACATCCTCAATGAATCGCTTTCAAGGATAATATCGGCTATCCCCCATATAACACCAGTTGCAAGCTCCTTAGCCTTGTTAGGGATTCAATGTCTTCAGCTTCGTTAACCTCATGTTCCTTCCTACTTACTGCATTAGGACCATCCATTACTTCCACTAATTCAAATAACACATTGCTATATCAAGTCGATTAGCGTAATCAAGTTAAAATGTTTTGATGAACGTTGTTTTATAGATTGTTTTGGAGTAAAGATGTTTAGATAGAGAGTAAGAAATTTTTAAGAGATTTTTTTTTAAAGAAATCCTTATACCCAAACGTGTCCTTAAGAATAGGGGTTCATTGTAACTACTGCAGCAACATAGCCTGCACAGCATGATGGCAATAGTGGTGAGGTGGCAGTAGCAACTCCAGTGGTGGTTCTTAAATGAAATAGGTTACTGTCTTTCAGCTTATAGTCCAGAATGGTGCTAGTCATTGTTCTCCTACAAGCCTTTGGGGCAAATACAGAAATTTGATTGATGGTTTGGGATGATCAGAAGATGTTGAGAACTTATAAATTCATACAACTAATCAAGAAGCAAACTAAACCAGCTACGTAAAAACGGTTTAATACAAATTCTCAATTCTATTTAAACACCACAATCAACAGAAAAACAAAGTAAAATTGTCTTACATTTGAAAAAAAGAGAAGGACATTTCAAACCCCATCCATGCTTGGGGCAGCATTTTGAGGTCTTAAGAAAGGTCATATATGTGCAAAGATTAACATCGGGACTAAACTTCCAGGTCTTAGGAAAAAAACTTAGATAAATGTTTCAGATCTGGAGAAGACTTGGAGTGTTTTTTATTTTCAGAAGTTTAGAGGACCAAGGAGGGTTCTTACAAATTCTTTAGGATGCCAAAGAAGGGGACGAGGGGGAGAAGGTGCGGGGGAAGGCATTGATGACTGCTACAGTACTAACTTCTAATTTAAGGGCATGAGCCAAGAGGCAAGGAATTAAAAGTTGGCTACTTGATTTGATTTGTGAATTAGAATGAAATTTTAGCATGGGAAACATTAATTTCTTTTTGAAAATGGTAAGTTTTGATGGATGGACATTTACAAAAGGGAACTTAATTAGTGTAAGAACCCACAAAATTTGAAATGACATACTTGGGATAAAACTGGCATTGGACATGCATGTTGACTATTGCAACTTGATATAGCGGTGAAACATAATTATTGACTTCAATTCCAACACTACTACTTTCACCATACATTGGATTTGCAAAGAAACTGAATGCTCAAGAAAACAATGGTAAGCTGCTTGTGAGTGATAGATTATTAGGAATCTTGCTGAGCACAATTCCAGAATCACTGTTTTTTTTTTTATGATTGGACCCACTGGGCATACTGTCTTTTAGAATCCAAGAGAAGGGTGATTGGAATACATACATCACAGAATCCAATCCTATGAAGTATAAACATTAACCTAATACATAAAATGTTTATGTCAATTGCAAGTTTGAGGGATCAGCTTGTTGCAACCTTTTTTCTTTTTCCTATACATTGATTGAAAGGTCTGTATCAAGTTGTCCCATTGGAGAACCTACATTAGCATAATACTAAGAGATCAATGGAAAGCCATGAGGGATGGTTTCAATAGTTAAGGCCTAGTTTATATACCTGACACTTATTGAAACATGACCAGATTTGCCATGTTTGTAATTCTTTCAATCTACTCAATAATTTGAACAAGCTACTTTAGCAGGATACTGAAGAGATCAAAATGGAAAGCCATGAGGGTCGGCTTCAGAAATTATGGCTTAGTTTTTGCACCTGACATATATTGAAACAAAAACCAACTTTTCCAAGTTTGTAGTGCTTTCAATCCACTCAACAGTTTGAACCAAGTGATGATCCGAGCAGGAGTGTGGAGGTGGTTCTCAGGTTTGATGTCTAGTTAGAGGGACATATTATCGAGGGATGCTTCTATTTTGTATTGAAAAGTTGGTTTATGCATCCATTTAGATTTATATTAAAGGTTACTTAAACAGGACTTGGGATATCATTCAATCTTTGCTTCAAAGAATCATTAAAAGTCTTCATGGACACACTAAAACACAAGCTCTCCTGTCGAAAAATAAAAATATGGCGATAGTCTTGAGATGAATGGGTCATACTAGGTCTCTTGTTTACATATAAAAAAAATACTGATCTCTTGTATGTAACAAGCTTCTAGCAAATTGACTAGCAGATTCCTTGTTTACTACAATTTCCATCTGAAATTTACTGTTCTTGTAGGTGATGTTTAGATTTAGCATATCATTAAGGTAAGATGTGTACTACTTCACCAGAATTTTTTTAGACCTAACATCGAAAACAGAAGTCCAGATATTTGAAAGTTAGATGTGTCCGTGTCTTTAAATTGGGGATGGATGATTAATTTTGGTTCTATGACTCGTCCTGTAAAAGCATAAGCACAAGAAAAATCAACATATGATCTGAGTTACCTCAGATCAACATCGGCTGTAAACATCTAGGGGATAAGTATAGTGAATTTTAGTGATATTGGTCCCACTTTAGTACTGTTATATGAAGCTGATTAGAAGTTTATATTTGTGAAGTGGAAATATGACCAAATGGCAAGGGTTCTACATGATAATTTGATTCATATCTCACATTCCATCATTAGTTTTATGAATATTTTTTATGAGTGAAACATCATATGATGATATGATGTCTTCATCATAACCAAACTTTAAACAACATTGATGAGTGAAACAAAGAGGCACTCTAAGAATAGAAGATTATTCACTGCATTTGCATTAATAAACTGAACTTCAGAAATATATGAGTGTATAATCGTTTAAGAGTTTATTATTTCCTATAAATATTTGGATCTTGGATCCTCCCTTCAATGGCATGTTATGCATCTTTGTCTGATGGTATGTTGAATATGGTCTGTAACACTGATGCCACCTATTAATTGGGGTTTATGTTCAAAAGCTAACAGCCAATCATTAGAAAGTGGAAGTGCTCTGCATGTTATAGAAAGTGGTAAATAATGTGCACATGTGCTTGTTTCAGACTACAACTTGTGCTATTTGTTTTACAGTACGGTTCCTAATAAAATTAATCATGCTTTTGGAACTAATTCTATCCATCACTGGGCTTCTGATTTTGTTTTCTTTCTGTAAATTGGTGTGTTGCTTATATGTGCTCTATTCCCATTGGTGCCTACTCTTTAGTGTCACAAATCATTGGACTACCCTTCCCTTTCAGGAGTCACAAAAGTTACCAGTAGAAGCAGCCGTTCTTTTGTTCCTTTGAGCCCATCAGTCCCAGCACATAGTGAAAAGTATAAATCTAGAACGCTTCCTACTCCACGATCTGAAGGTGACATATTGGCATCCACAAATTTGAAAGCCTTCACATATAATGAGCTTAAGAATGCTACTCGAAACTTCCGTCCTGACAGTCTCCTGGGGGAAGGAGGATTTGGTTATGTTTACAAGGGGTGGATTGATGAGCATACCCTTAGTGCTGGAAGGCCTGGAAGTGGAATGGTTGTTGCTGTCAAGAAGCTCAAACCTGAAGGTTTCCAAGGCCATAAGGAGTGGTTGGTAGGATCTTTGTTTGAACTGACTACTCCTTCTGTTTACATATTTGCCTTGGTCCATCTATTAATATCTGTTGGTTGCAGTCTGAAGTGGAACATCTTGGTCAACTTCATCATCCAAATCTTGTCAAACTTATTGGATACTGCCTGGAAGGGAATAATCGGCTTTTGGTGTACGAGTATATGCCCAAAGGAAGTTTGGAGAATCACCTATTTAGAAGTACGTCAAACACTTCCAGTCAAGATAATTTTTAAAGCATGTTTTATCCAGCATGATATACTATGCTTGTATTCCATCATTAAATTCGCTAATATCAATTAACAAGCTACCAAGAAATTGTTTGCAATTATTGAATTACTGGTTTTGACCCTACAAGTTATATGTACGTTTGTTAATAAATAAGTTAATATCTATTAATAATCAGGGAAAGGGTATTTCCTTAGTACAAAGGAAGTATATATGAGAAACACCAAACCAGAAAAGGGCAAAAAATTAGATGCAAGAAATATGTACCTTGTATTGATAACATCTTACCTGATTATTTCAGGGGGTGCCCGACCTCTTTCTTGGACAATTAGGATCAAAGTTGCCCTTGATGCTGCTCGTGGGCTCTCCTTCCTGCATGAATCTGAACAACAAGTCATTTACCGTGATTTCAAGGCTTCTAATATTCTACTTGATTCAGTATGTTGATTAAAAACGGTAGTTTTTGGTGTGGTAACAGTAGGCTTGAGATCACATGGGCGTGAGATCTTGTTAAATATTACGGAAAAAATGGTGGAAAAAGAGGAAGTGAAGAAAGATGAGACATGATCAAAGTTTCGTTCCTTTCATTTAAATCGGTTTATGGAAATTCAATGTTACATATATCATTTATGCTTGACCCACGTGTATCATTGTCTCCATAGCTTCCATAATTTTCTTATCGTTCCAAGTTTTGTTGCATTTATAGTGCCTTTTCTTTTCTTTTATTATTTTTTTTAATTTTTAATTTTTTAATTTTTAATTTTTTATCTATGCAGGAATTCAATGCAAAACTCTCAGACTTTGGTCTTGCAAAAGCAGGCCCCACTGGTGATCATACTCATGTTTCCACTCAAGTCATGGGTACTCGAGGCTATGCTGCTCCTGAATATATGGCCACAGGTCTGCTCTTTTCTGCCTTTTTCTTAACTGTATTGTAGCATGATTAAAGCAGTTGGACCCTAGTTTCTGTATGGCTGGTTAATGTCTAAGCGGCCAATGCTGTCCATTTACTAATCAAAGAATTGTAATTCAACATATATGTCGATCAGAATTTGCAATAGAACTTGTCTTGTGCTTGAAACTTTACAGGTCTTGTGCATGATTAACATGCAAGTCGACAGGAAAATTGAGTGCTGCATATTAAAGTTCCTTTATTGTGATTGTTTTTTCTACATATGTATTATAAACACACACAATTCCTAAATCCATCCCTCTACAGAGTTTAAACTACCACTCGTCTTCCTACAAAAACCTGTTGCTGGTGAATGATTGGCTGTTTCTAGTTTTGATTCTCGAAAATAATCACTGGAGCACTACAACAAGCTTTTATGGTATAAAAGCTATTAATAGTGTTGCATATAATAACTGCACTCTCTCCTCACCAAGCTTATTAAATGATTTCCCATAACAATGATGACCTTAATAGCTCTGTGGCAAAAATCTGGTGGTTACATCAATTTTCTGAGATTACTCTACTTTACAATATGTATTCTTTTAAAGAAAGGAATGTAACTACTTCATTACTTGGGAATGTCATAGCACCACCTTCTTGCTACTGTACCCTAAATAATCCTTCTCTGTGATCAGGTCGGCTAACTGCGAAGTGCGATGTCTACAGCTTTGGGGTTGTGCTACTGGAGCTGCTGTCTGGAAGACGTGCTATCAATAAAACAAAAGTTGGTGTGGAGCAGAATCTGGTGGATTGGGCAAAACCCTATTTGGGTGATAGGAGAAAGTTATTCCGGATTATGGACACCAAGTTGGAGGGCCAGTACCCACAGAAAGCAGCTTATGCAACTGCTGTCATTGCATCTCAGTGTATTAGTGAGGCCAAACTCCGTCCACAAATGCCAGAGGTTTTAGCTATCCTAGAACAGCTCCCAGTTGCCAAATACGCAAACAGCCCTACTTCTAGTCTTTCGCCAAAGTCCCCTCTGAGAAAGAGTCACCCTTCACCTCTTAATATGAGCCCCAGAGGATCCCCGCTGCCATCATCACATATGCAATCCCCAGTTTTGAAATCCCCGCGGGGACGATGAGCAGGAGTAGATTTTCCAACCGACTTCCTTAATGTAAATCCATTCATTTTTGGGCGCTCTTTAGTTGTTAGTTCAATGAGGACATTTTTTGAGCTTCTTTTGTAACCGAGTATCTAAGATAGAATCTTTTCAGTAAAGAGAGAATCAGAGAGATTGTCCTAATTTTCATCTCTGCCAAGCACTCAATAGCAATGTCATTATCGACATGTCTTGCTTTTCCATGCTACCTACACCGTCATGAATCTTAACTAGTTTAGAGAAGTTACGTTACCTTACTAGCATGGGGACCGCTGTTTTTTTCTAACATGCATGATATGATAATTTTGCTTCCAATTGGCTGGTGTCATGTGTCATATATCTTCAGTGTTCCAATGCATGGCTAATTTGTTGCATTCCGATAACGTAAATTTCCCTGCATTTTCGTTTTCACCTTGATTGGCTTTTATTTTCTTCGTTGGAAGAATATGGGAGAAAAATCTTATCGGGCGGCTTGGTTTCCACACGGTATGATGCAAAATTATTTTTGTTGATAATCTAAACATTTACCTAATGAAAACTCATTTAACAGTAACGTTTGGTTTCGAATGAACTTTTTCAAAGTTATATTATACAAGTAAAATGAAATTGTTCTTTTGGCTAACCATCCTTAGATCGAGCATTCCCATCTAGCTCATCAAAAGGCGAGTAATTTGGTTAGGTTTTAACCAAACTTTAACCAAATGCTTCAAAAGATCCTCACTTGAATTGAATGCTTATCACTCTCGAATTCCAACACAGGATGTTTGCTGCCGCTGGGAGCCTTCAACTAATATTGCTGACTTGAACTGGGAGTCTTCAACTGAGGTTCCTGGCGTGAGTTGAGTTGGTATGCTAACATCCCCTTCAAGCTGAGGGGAGTTCAATGACTTGAAGCTTGGTTTTGAGTAACTGAAATCGAGCAGTAGGCAGGCCTTCGAGAAAGATGTTAGCAAGTTGTACATATTAATAACATTCATCAATCAACAGACAAATCCACAAAATCAGATCACTTATCAAATGAAACACACGCAACGGCTACAACAAGATCTCCGCCAACTGCTACAGCAGAAAATCCTCTCAAACATCCAAATGGAAACCCCATCACATGCAATGGCTAGGACCTTCCTTTTTGGCCCAATGTGCATATGACAGCTATAAGACTTTCCATGTTTAAACCATTGTATCAAACGGCAATATACACCTTGTAATATTGTACCTCACATATATAATAACAACTAGAAGACTCTCAGAACACTCACAGTTATTGAGACTGTTTTACAAACACTTTGTGTGCATATTGTCTTTATGGTATCAGAGCTCGTGTGATTGAAGAGAGTCTTTCTCCATGGCTGTCATAGCTCTAAACGTGGGTAACTTTGTTACCTTACGACTCAACAACAACAACTACTCCCTCTGGCGTGAGCAAATCCTAGCTTGGTCCGAGAGCCAAGATCTAGTGAAACATCTTCTACATGATGACTCCGCCCCTCCAGAATTCAAAACCACTCTCGATGGTGCATCGAGCCCGGTTAAAATGGAACCAACATCAGATTACCTCTAGTGGCATAAATCTGACAGACTGCCATGGAGGTGTATCATTAGCACCCTCTTGAAAGAGGCTCTTGGCCTTGTCGTGGGCTTAGACTCTGCCCACCAAGTCTGGGCGACACTAAAGGTGGCGTATGCTCACGACTTTCAGGAGCGTGAGTTCCATCTCACTCAACAGTTAACATACCTAAGGAAAGAACCCACGACCCCCCTTCCAAATCATCTACGAACCTTCAAGGGCTTGTGCGACAGCTTGGCTTCAATCTAACGACCAGTTGCTAATAAGATGAAGGCATTCTCATTGTTACCTCGGAGCAAGATATTAGCCCTTCACCACATTGATGATCAAGCCCTCCATGCCATCCTATGCCGAGATTATCCCACTCCTCCAAGGGTATGAGATCCGAACCTCTCTTCATGATTCATTGTCTAACTCTTCATTTGCTCTCTATAGACAGCGGACTAGTGCGACAACCTCCAAGGACCACTGTGGTGGTGGCCGATCACAACAACGCAGCTTTTCCACTCGTGGCCGAGGGTTTCACCCTATAAGCCATTCGGCCCGAGAGAATAATACAGGGGCTCCCTCTTCTACATGTGAGCCCACAGATCGGCCCATCACAAATAAAGCCCATGAATTTCCAAATAGAATTAATCTTCGCGTCAGCCCTTGTTTCGGAACAGCCAACTGCACACCAAACGTGGCAGTGGCTAATGACCCTTGTGTCCCTCCCTCAGCTTTCCGTTCCCTCCCAATTGTTGCCGTTGAGGTCCAAGCGGGTGAGATCGAGAAAGGAACTGAAATCGAAATGGGCAAGTGTTTCGGTGAGGTTAGCGTAGGAGGTTTATCTCGGAGACTGTTCCGATGGTGTGGCAGGCAATGGCTGTCCAGTTGCGAAAGCTGTTGAGGTTGGATAGTGACCATGAAGCTAGAGGAAGAGGAAGAGGAGGAGAAAGGCTGTTTTTCCATCTAATGAGAGCTTCTGCTTGTGTTCTTGGTGATGATGTGATCTTCAATGGAAGCAAGCAAAGCATAAGAAAATGGAAGAGAACAAAACCCATTTTGGGAGAGGAGAGGGGGCTGCGCGTGGGGGCTGCCGTGGACGCTCGAAGGTGACTAGAGGGTCGCCGATGTGAGGGAGAGCCGATGAGGTGGTTGGTGGCGCTGCTGGGTGGCCGACGGTGGCGGACAGAGGCTGAACGCGATGCGGATTGCTTGGCTGGGCTCGATGGTGGTGGTTGGGACGGAGGAGTACCCGGTTGGAGGCTACCGTGGAGGCTTGAAGTTGGCCGGTGTGAGGGGGAGCTGATGGTGGTGGCCGGTGACTAGAGGTGGCGCACGGCGGAGCTGGGTGAGTTGAGAGAGGGAATCGGGTAGGGGGAGGGGATGCATGTCCGTCGGTCTTGTTTAAAAAAATAAAAAAAAAAAAAAAAAAAAACAAATTTACACGTAAGGTGTGCTACGGATCAGCCGTGAACAGTGGCTGATCCGTAGCAAACCTCAATAACTATCAGATCTGTGGTAAAAAGGGCACGTTGCTCTTAAGTGCTGGAACAGATTTAACCACTCTTTCCCGCCTGATGATATTTCTCAAGCACTAGTTGCTATGATATTGAAAAATGTTTCTCCTAGTAACGAATAGATTGCAGACACTTGAGCATCTATCCATATGGCTAGCAATCCAAGTATGCTTGACAATTTACGTTGCTATTTTGGTATTGATGTTGTAATTATCTGTGATGGTAGCTCTAATGCTATTATACATGTTGTTAACACATGTGTAATAGCCTACCATTCGAAAGGAATGGTAGTTGGGACTACCACGTTGAGATTTGATTACAAATCTCAGTAAGTTAACAGGAAATTCTCACACAGGTTAATTATCAATGCATGGCAGTAAAAACAAGAATGCATAATTAAAGTCGTAAGTAAGTATAGCATAACTTGACATATAACATGGCATAACTGACATAACCTGAACTGAAACGTGAACTGAGTCTTGACTTGACATGACATGAATTTGAACTTATAATATAACATGGGCTAGCAACATAATATGAACGTGAACTTGAAACATAACATAATCTTAAATCATAGCATGCATGTGAACATACATAACATAAACATGAACTTGAATTTAACATAAACCTTAGCATAACATTACATAAACGTGAATTTGAGACATAATGTAAACATGAACATAACATAATATGAAAGTGAATTTGAACATAACATGTACGTGAATATAACATGACATCAACGTGAACTTGAAACATAAAAAATGAACATAATATAATATGAACGTGAGCTTGAACATAACATAAACATGAACATAATATGATATAAACATGAACTTGAAACTTAACGTGAATATGAACATAACATAACATAAACTTGTTTTGAAACTTATTCTTATCTCATGGGGTTAATCATGATTGCTTATTCTTAACTTCTTGATATAAACTTGGACACTTGTTCAATTGACTTAATTAATAATATGACCATATGGGTGCTACATTGGTCCCCTAGAGCCGTGTGTCCCTGCCTATTATTGTATCACAACACAGGTATCTGCACAAGCTGTGAATGTGTTAATACGTACTCCATAGTTGTTGTGGCCCCACGTATTCTACATGTCACAATTGCTGTGTCTCATGTAGTGTATGCTTCACAATTGATATGGCCCCATACTTCATGCTCCACAGTTGTTGTTGTTGAACCTAAGGTTTCAAATTGTGTAATTATATATTTACACATGGATTTTGATGATAACAAATGAATTCAAAGAATGAAGGAGTCTCAAGCTCAAGTTGTCCACACAATGGAATCAAGCACATCAAGGAACCAAGCATGAGCAAGAAGGAAACAAGTTCACATTAAAGTCATAGAGTAATGTTGTAAATCTCTTAAAATTCGAAATTAGGATTAAGGCTCAAAAATTAATATTTTATCATAAAGCATTAAAATACATTTTCCACATGTGCATGAATATTTTGAAAATTAAATTTGAAAATTTTGAAAGATAATTGATTGTCATCTTTCACATGTGCATGACATGATTAAAGGTTTGAACTTTGAAAATATTAAAGATGATTGATTGTCATCTTTCACATGTGCATGTTTTATTTGAATATTTTCAAAAGTGATTGATGCTTTTCTTGACTTATGCAAAAGGAAGATGTCTTTGTTTGAAAAATTTGAAAAGTAAAGTGTGCTCCTTTTGTCATATGCAAAAAGTAAAAGATTAGGTTTGAAATTTTTGAAAAGTAAAGTGTGCTCCTTTTGTCATATGCAAAAAGTAAAAGATTAGGTTTGAATTTTTTGAAAAGTAAAGTGTGCTCCTTTTGTCATATGCAAAAAGTAAAAAGATTAGGTTTGAATTTTTGAAAAGTGAATGATGATGTCTTTGACATGTGAATCTTTTTAAATTTGAATATGAAGTCTCATATGCCTATAAATAGATCATTTGAGAGTTCACATTTACAACACCAAGAGCATACAACATTCATTCAAAACTTTCATTCTCTCTTCTCTAAGCATTGAGCCTTAACCCTTATTCATTTTGAGAGATATAGTTTGTGCTTGTATTGTTCTTATTTCACTCATTGAGGAGTGTTTTCTGATATCCTACCCACTATCAATTCTTTATCAGTAAAAGGGTGTGTACAACCCTTGTGCGTGTAGAAAGTGTTCTACACAGGGAATCGTTGAATCACCACGTGTAAGGTGATTGCAAGTGTAGAGGGTGTTCTACACGGATCCTTTGTAGCGGTGTTGTTCAAAGGTGTAATAGGTTTCTATCTCCACCTGAAAGGAGATTGAATAGTGAATTCGGGGATCCTCAAGGGGTAGCTTGAGGCGAGGACGTAGGCAGTGGGGCCGAACCTCGTTAACATACTGAGTTTGCTTCTCTCTTACCCTTACTCTTTATATTTATTGCTATTTTATATTTTTTTATATTTTATATTGTATATTTGATTTATAATTGTTATTTTCTTAAATACAAATCAATTCACGCCCCCTCTTGTGTTAGTCATCTGGGCAACAGTTGTGACCCTATGAATTGTTTGTGCCACACTTGCTGTGAACACATGTAAAATAAAATATGGCTCCATCAGCGTTAGTGCCTAGCGCACTCCGGTGACCAGCTAATTAGGCCCCATTCGCAACCTGTTGACTGTACTTCGTCAACTCAGGGAATTTTTCACCTATTTAGACACTCTAGCGTGAAAAAAGGAGTTCTACTAGGATATTACCCCATTCTAATACTTAGGATCGTGATTGACATGAATAACTTAACATGAACGTGATCTGAAATTTAACTTAACATAAACTTGATCTGACTTCTTTATTTAACATGACATACTTGCAATGGTGAATATTACATGATATGACATACATGTAACATATGACATACTTAACATGACATACTTATAACATATAACAATATATGATAGAATAGATTGTGTAACAGATAAATATTCGTGACAGAATAAGTCATGCATAACAGATAAATATATAATGACGTGGCATGGCATGACATATATGATAACATACATATATAAATTGTAGTTCCCTTACCCATCATATATACACAGTAAATTGATAGTAAGTTAGAAACTAACTTACCTCGATCGTCACGTTCTATGAGAATAAAACGCGAAAACAAGAAACTGTAAGAGGGTATTCTAAAAGTTAGAAATTTAATTACTAACACTTATAAACATGAAAACAAGCTAACTTAGAGTAAAATTACCATTTTACCCTCTACATGTGGGAAAATGACCATTTTACCCCTAACTTAAGGATTTCACATCCTAACTCCAAAAATTTTTAAAATTTACATTCCTCATGTATATTTTGTCCTAAAGTCAAATATTAACTCAGAAAGATTTAAAACAAATCACAATTATGAAAAACACACTATGGCCGAAACATCCATAGGCCATTTCTCTTGATTTTTGTTGCAACTCCTTCTAACTTCAAAACTTATGCTTAAACCAAAATTTTACAACAAACATCTTCCAATTCTAAGTTTAAAACCATACTTAAAATATCCATTTAGAAAAAGCTAATAATCAACACCAAACTTTTTTTGTAGAAAGATTCAAATACTTGAATCACAAGCTTTGACCCTAAATCAAAACATCTCCAAGAATTCCAAAAATCAAATCTTACTTCTAACATATTTATAATATCATCCTAAGATCAACTATGCTTTAAATCATCAAAATAAAGTCACCAAAATCACAAAATAACACTTGGAGTTTTTGGTTTTACACTTAGCCAAAAACAGAAACTTTTTCCTCAACTAGCTTTGATAAATCTCTTGATCAATGGCTTAAGAAGGTGAGATCTTCGAAATAAAGCATCACATGGTTTAAGAATGTGTCTTAAATAGGATCCAACCATAAAACTTAAAATCACATGGCTAAACATCAATAAAACATGGATCCAATCCAAAAGCATCAAATCTTAGGCCTAACCGAAATTCTCTTGCATAGAAAAATCATATCTTTGAAACTAATGCTAAATATCTTCAAAATAACATCCTAACATGAAAATAAGAGACTTAGGATCATCATATAAAAGCATCAAAGCCTTTAGAGTAAGATCAAACCTCAATATATTCAAACTTTCTCCAAATAAAAACTGTTTTGCCACTTCCAGTTTTCAAGTTCTAGATCTAAGAAAATCTATCATCAAAAACTTTATTCATGCAACAAAACCTCAATGAACACTCTTAAACATATGCTAAAAACACTCCATAAAATTTTCGGACCAAGATATGTCCATTAGCTTGGTCAAAAACTCCAAAACATAACATACTCTCCAGATTCACGCTCAGAATGACCTTTCCATGGTTAAAAATACGTTTGATTAACCAAATGACCATGTAATGATACGAATAATATATCTATGGAAACTATACTCAAATAGAAACAACTTTTATGAAGGAGTTATCATGTGAAAATACTTACAAATGGTCAGAAATCTGCACGCAAAAAGACCCAGAAATTTGCCCGAGAGAGCTCTTTTGGGTTTCTCTTTAAGAACGGGCTGAAAAAGTGATTAAAGGGAAAGAAGTGTGTCTTTCACGACTCTATACTTCTAGAGGGGGAAGATATGGACTTGAATGACCATTGATTGGAGATAGCTATGTGACATAAGGTGGAGAATAAAGAGGGGAAAGGATTGCCTGCAGAAGCTGTGAGGTATGGAGGTTGATGGGGTGGGTTTCTCCATCTCATCAAGACACTGTTGGATGCAGCCAAGGGTAGTGGATGGTCTGCCATGTGGGGGAGAAAACTTTCCAAGAAGCCTTGTCAAGGTGGGCAAATTCGTGGGCTTTAACCAAGTGGGCTTCAATTTGGGGTTTAAAGGGGGTTTAGTTAGGGTTTGAGATGCTATCAAGCTCAAATCCAATTTTTTTTTGCCTAATCAAATTTCCAAGATTTAAAAGGTTGGATAATGATGTCATAACAATAATTTAGAAATTAATAGCATATGTAAGTGATTTAATCAAGTGATTAAACACAATGCTAGAAATTGGATCAAAAAGGGTTTGAAGGCCAACTTTAGGGTTTGGGGAAACCGTTTAGGGTTTCGGTTTCAACCAAATTTTTGGGGTTTCAAATGGATTCCAACCATTTAGGTTTCACTAGGGTTGAAACCCTCTTTGATTGGCTCAAATGGTTGATCAGATGAAAAGGGTTTTGCTTAGGTGGCATGATCTCACACCTTGATTTCCTTCACAAATCCATCTAATGGTTCCTCTTTGTGCCAAGTGTCTAATACTATTCACTATTTGTGGTTAAGATCTTACCAAGTGTCCAAATAAAACTTCTCTAACCTAATTTGGATATTCCACATTGTGATTTTGAAAACACTACACTTAGTACGCTGATCGAGGTTACTATTCACTTAAAAAAAATTGTAATAAACTTAGTACTAAAAAATTCTAAATATTCATATTAATCTACAGTCAAAACTGTTTACCAAAACTCAACCCTGAAGTGCTCCTAAAAATAAATTCACAATTTCGAACAGCTGTTCCATCCGAAATTATGAAAATGAGTTATTGCGTCATAAAATTCTAAATATTCAACTAAGTCTAGTGGTGTAGACTATAACGTATTCTGACACTTCTAATTACCTCAAACAATTAAAAACACATTTCTGGCACCATAGTGAGTGATAACACTAATTATGTTGACATACTAAAACCTTTGCGATTAGCCGATTCGTGAAAACTTATGGAATTTCCACAAGATTCCTCAAGTCTATAGAAATTCTACCATTGAATTTCTAGCGGGCTGTTACAATATCTCTACCACACCCAAGGAGTCCAAAACCATCTGCTCTACCCTCAATCATCCCTGTTGCTCCCAAGCCATGCTTGATGAGCTGAAAGCCTTGTATGCTAACATTACGTGGACTCTTGTTCCCTAAGATTCTTCTATGGCTGTTATTGGTTGCAAATGGGTTTGTAAAACCAAACTCAATGCATATGGAAGTCTTGATCGGTTGAAAGCTCATTTAATGGTTAAAGGCTTTCCCCAAATAGATGGTATTAACTAATATGAAACTTTCTCCACAGTAATCCGACTGAGCACTATTCGGATTGTTATCACTATTGGCTTGATCAATTGATGGGACATTCACCAGCTGAACATCAAGAATGCCTTTCTCTATGGTGACCTCCATGAATCTGTCTACATGGAATAACCACTAGGTTTTATCCACCAAATTCACTCTTCTCATGTTTGTAAAGTAAATAAAGCTTTGCATGGCTTAAAACAAGCACCACGTTCATCGTTTGATAAGTTCAATAGTTTTTTACTCACTTATGGTTTTAGTTGTAGCACTGTTTGTGACGCCCCCAAATTTCGCTTGGGATTGAACGGACATTTGAAGCGTCGAGACATGCAACACAAGGTTACCTGCCCCCGTTCATGACATATAAGATGCAATGTTCCTAACATGCATCTAGCATTATGCAATATTCGCAGCGGATAATCTTTTTATTTAGCAATACTATGCACCAAACTAAATATATCCCAAATACTTGAAACATAATTCATACATAAAGGCATACTAAAAAGCCGTGATCACCACACTAGTCCAAAATGATTGTGATCAAAAGAATACTTGAGATACAACTCCAAAAGTACAAGTATTAACCTAAGTTAAATACTATACCATCATCAACATCGCACCGTGGCCTAGTCGACCGTATTCAGTTGGTCAGATTCCAATTCTCCTTTGGGTCCTGTAACAAGATCTACCATTCGGGGGGAATGGTAGTTGGGACTACCACAGTGAGATTTGATTACAAATCTCAGTAAGTTAACATAAAACTCACACACAGGTTAAAAATGCATGCATGGCAGTAAAAGCATAAATGCATAATTATAGTCATACATAAACATAGTATAACTTGACATATAGCATGACTTAACCAGAACTTAAGCGTGAACTGAACTTGACTTAACATGGCATGAACTTAAGCTTAAAACATAACATGAACAAACAACATAACATGAACGTGAAACATAACATGGACTTGAAATATAGCATGAACGTAAACCTGCATAACATAAATAAGAACTTGAAAATAACATAAACTTGAACATAACATGTACGTGAGTATAACATAACATGGACTTGATCTAAAACTTGACTTATCATGTATTTGATCTGAAACTGGACTTAACATAAACTTGGAATCTTATTCAATTGTCTTGATTAATAACGTGCATTAATACGTACTCCACAGTTGTTGTGGCCCCACGTATTCAAGTAACATAAAACATAATACGTACTCCACAGTTGTTGTGGCCCCACGTATTCTACATGTCACAATTGCTGTGTCTCATGTAGTGTATGCTCCACAGTTGTTGTGGCCCCATACTTCATGCTCCACAGTTGTTGTGGCCCCATGAATTTACATAACATAAAATATAATACGTACTCCACAGTTGTTGTGGCCCCACGCATTATAAATAACATAAAATATAATACGTACTCCACAGTTGTTGTGGCCCCACGCATTATAAATAACATAACATAAATATAATACGTACTCCACAGTTGTTGTGGCCCCACGCATTATAAGTAACATAAATATAATACGTACTCCACAGTTGTTGTGGCCCCACGCATTATAAGTAACATAAAATATAATACGTACTCCACAGTTGTTGTGGCCCCACGCATTATAAGTAACATAAAATATAATACGTACTCCACAGTTGTTGTGGCCCCACGCATTATAAATAACATAAAATATAATACGTACTCCACAGTTGTTGTGGCCCCACGCATTATAAATAACATAAATATAATACGTACTCCACAGTTGTTGTGGCCCCACGCATTATTATAACATAACATGTCTTATCTTTCTTAATGCATGTGATATTATTTAATATCATATACTTTTCTAACATGGCGTATACTTGTAAATGGCATAATATGATTTAATCATAAACATTTCATGGCATACATGTATCATATGGCATACTTAACATGGCATACTTATAACATACATCATTGTATGGCAGAAAAGATTATTTAACAGATAATTATTCATGAGAGATTAAATCATACGTAACAGATAAACATGTAATGACATAGCATGACATGGCATATACGATAACATACATACATAAATTGTAGTTCCCTTACCCATCACACATACACAATAAACTGATAGTAAGTTAGAGGCTAACTTACCTCGATCGTCGCGTTCTATGAGAATAGAGCGCGAAACACGAGGAACTGCACAACAGCTGGAAGAGGAACACTCAAGTCCTTAAGATTTTCACTTCTGAACTCAATTGTCATATTATGAGCACTTGCAACACCACGGCAACTTGAGGTTTCACGTATTCGTATCAAAAGAGGAGAGGCCAAGCATTTGGCAAAATGCTGGTAGAGGAGCAGTCAAGAAAAAGGTAAACTGACTTCCATTTTGTGACAGATCAACATCAGATGGGTTCTTGAATGCTGGCCTCAAAGGTGAAAGAAGTAGAGCAGCTGTTTCTCCTCTCTCTGCACCGTGTAAAACCTGCCTTGAATGCATGGCTATTGTCACTATCAATAATCAAGAAAAGAGGTCTACGGGTAAAAGGAATTATATCACCGGGGTAGAGATTATTTGAACCACCATTTCCCCTTGGACCAAACCACAGATAATTATCGTAGTGGCCACTTGACTCTCCCTTATGATTAGTACTTGATTCTGGCAGATAGCTATTTTGCTCTTGCGATAACTGAGAAGTGACTTTGTTTTTCGAAGATTTCCATGATCCATCAGAGCTTCCCACAACACGGGATCCAAGTGGATATCTTTCAACTATTTTTCTGTCAGTAAGAGGCCCATGTTCAACAACTTCACCAGTTATCTCATGCCCCACGACACAAGGACTAGCAAACGGAAGTTCACCTTTTATAACATGGAGATCAGAGTGGCAGACTCCACAGGCCTTGGTCTTGATGAGAACTTCGCCCACCTTGGGACGAGGCATGCGGAATTCTTCGATTGTAAGGGGCTTGTTGGGTTCGTAAAACACAGCTGCGCGCATGTACGACGGCAGTCCGACTCCCCCCAATGAGCTGGAGTTAGAATAACGACGAAACGAACCAAGACCACCCCAACCATTATCGATGATCTTTTTCTCGTTGTTGTTGTCGTTTACGTTAGAGATGGCATGGTGGGTCGAGAATCTGTTGCCGAAGCACCAGGAAGATCTCGAGTAGTGGGTCTCGGCGATGGCTCTGCGAATCATTATCATACGGGGGTAGGCCATCTGGTTTTGCTCACCCAAAAAGCTCACGACCACCTCACCCATATCGCACTCGATTGTAACGAGAAGAAAAAATATCAACCTCCCCTGAATTGCAGAAGGTGAAAATATCTAAAACTTGGGGGAGCTCTAATATCCCGAACGGAAACGGACGGTTGAAAGATCGACCCCAAAGTTGACGGGCTCAGATCAAACGGTGCGTAATGAGAATCCGAACGGTAATCAAAATATCTTGTATCTGTGGCCTGGTTTGACCACGTCAGCAGATTATAAGTATGCCTAATCAAAAACAGTACCGCTACACTCTTCTCCAGTCGATAATCTGCGATTGTTGCTTCTCGATACTACCCTTCTTGTTCGTCTTCTTCTTTGATTTGATTTTTTTTTTCAATTATTGAGGTGTGATAAAGATTTGAGAATTAGAGGCCTTGGCTCAGATAGATAGTAGCATACTTGGGATAGATCTGACGCATTTTCTATCAGAAAGAAACAGAATAAAGCACCCATTTTCGGTTGGATCTTCAAATAAATCAACGGTAAATTAAAACACTGATTAAAACGCGTAAATGTTTTATTTTAAATAAAACACTTTAAATAAAACATCACGATGAATTAAGGTAGAATATTATTTTATAAACTAAAATTTATAAAATAATATTTCCTCATCATTATATAAAATGATAAAGTACCGTTAATTAATCGAAGATGATAAAACCAATTAATTTAAATAAGAGTTTTCAACGTAAAATTAAACATCTTAATATCTTAAAACAACTAAAATATTTAATCTAAGTAATTATCCACAATTATAATATTTTCAGAGCTCATTAAATTATTATAATTGTGCTACTTTAAAAACAAGCTTATCTAATACTTTGAAATTCGATGGATAAGATCCGGGAAAACGCCATCGAGGTACAACGCTTAGGATAAAACTGTTCATGATTTTACAGCTGTCGGTGAAGAACAAATTACGTGATTTACGGAAAAGATAATCTATACGCGTGATTCCAGATGAGGGTAAAGACGAGAGAGATGTGATTGCTGTCGGGAAAGAATCCAAAACTGATAATTTTAGCGGGCTGTTACATTGTTGATTCCTCTTTATTTGTTTATTGTTCATCTTGTGGTTATCTTATATTACTCATGTGTGTTGATGATATTTTACTCACTAGCTCCTTCACTAATTTTCTTCATGAGTTTATTTCAACCCTTAGTAGTCAATTCTCCATGATGGGTCCTCTCCACTATTTTTAGAACGTGCCCAAATGACTGACTGTAAGCCCATGGGCACTCCCATGATGGCTAAGGCCAAAGGCTTACCTCAACCTTCTGACCCAGCTCATTATCACAGTTTCATTGGTGCCCTCCAAAATCTTAGCCTCACTCAACCCGATCTTTTTTATAGTGTTAACTTTGTCTCTCAATTTATGCACTTTCCTACCGAAGCTAATTTTAAAATAATCAAAGATGAAAGATGGGATTAGTTGCTAAGGCCAATGTACCCAAGTTGTCATACCAAAGTGTAGGACATTCCTTGTGTTGGATTTGAAGCTCCTTGAGGAGCATACTGACCCAAAATATCACAGAGGTTACAAATTCAATTGCTTGATACTCAGATTCAGTACTAGATTTGGACTCAACTGGTTGTTTTTTAGTGAAACAAGAGACAAGGTAGGTGCTGAAAAAGACACTACAGCCTATTGTTGATCGATGGTCATCAATGGATCTCGCTTAGTTTCAACCACAAAACACATTCAAGTGAAGGGAATCTTTACCAAATTGTAGCCCATGGGGAACTATGCCTTTGAGATAGCGTAGTGGCCATGGCACCCTCTTGGATGTAGACCAATGAGCTATGCTTGGGGCATTAAAAAATTGATATAGTTTATTCACTGTAAATGTTATTTCTTGTTATTTAAGCATACAATATTGTAAAGAGTTTACTATCTATTAGTAAGTGGTAATGTCTTCAAAAGGATCATTAGTTAACTGAGGCAACTTAATGCTAGATGATAATGGTGTAGGATAAGGCTTGGTATCTGCCATTTTGGCCTTGTGACGACATATGTAGTATACTTGGATCGTGAAAGGTGTAGGACATTTTAATCTCAGTGAACTTTGATGCCCAAGAAGTGGTGCAGCGGACCGAGATCTTTCAAGGCAAAGTCCTTCCTCAACTGAGTAATGGGACTAGAAATCAAGGAGACGTGAGTTCCATTAATAATGACATCATCTACATGATAGATCAACACATAGAGATGAACATGTGAATGATGAAAAGAAAATAGAGAGTAGTCAATTTAAGATTCCTCAAAGTCAAGACCAATTAGAGCTTGGGACAATTTCTAAAATCCATGCTCGTAGGGCTTGTCTAAGGCCATAGATAGCCTTGTAAAGCCTACAAATATGAGTAGGGTGGTGAGAATCGACAAATCCAACTAGTTGTTCCGTGAACACCTATTCTTCTAGCCTTCCATGCAAAAAAGGCATTTGATACATACAACTATCTAAGAGGTAAGTTGAAGTGAACAACAAGAGCAAGAATAACTCTTATGGTGCCTGGTTTAATAACATATTTAAAAGTTTCAGTATAATCCAAACCATTATGTTGTTGGAATTCTTTAGCTACTGATCTAGCTTTAAACTTGTATATAGATTTCTAATATTTCCGTTTAAACTTGCAAACCTATTTATTTATTTATTTTATGATATTTCAATTAAAGGGTCAAGGACAGAGGCCACATGTCATTACTATGAAGTGCCTCGAACTCCTCTTGCATAGCCTACTGCTTGTCAGCAGACTTTACTGCTTGTGAAAACGATGTTGGTTCAGTGGGGATAACATGGTGTACAAAGCACACACTAGGTGTTGAGTTTTAGTGAGTGGGTGGGTCTGGGAGCTGGTTATTAGTGAGGCACTGTTCATGGTGGAAGGTGCAGTTGGAGAAGGATGCACATTTACAAACACTCCATTTTACTGTTGTAGTTTTGGCTTTTGTGGATTTAAAAATATTATAAATTAGTAACGTTACATATAATATTAGATCGTGTAAGTTTCATGAACATATTTTAAAAAAAATAGTCCACCATTAGAAGATAATTTTTTTTTTCATAAAAATATCAAATTTAACTATTTTTTTAAAATAAAATATATGAAATTTGTACATTCTAAAACGGTAAATATTATTATTTTTATTTAAATGAAAATAAAATGGAACATGTCACACAATTCTAATAATTTAGAATATAAATTTAAATATTATGGTTTTGGAACGCAAAGTAAAATAAATAGGCGTGGATGAAAATTGTAATTAAGAAAACAAGAGGATTAAAAATTAAAATATTAGTCGATTGATGCGGGTGAGTCATGAAAGTTCGGATATGGTTACAAACTAGACCCAACAAAACGAGGACTTTGACCCGGATATCACGAACATACCCGACCCAACACGCCCCATTTCGGTGTACTGGAACAAGTTGCCGTTTTGATTGTCCTTAATACACCGAGGGACTAGTGTTTTAATTTCCATGCCAGTTTCTTCAAATCAGTCAATCCCCCGGTAACAATTTCTTGCTCCTCCGATCTTTAACTACTTCAGTTTCGTATCTGATCGGACAGTTTTCTTTTTGGGGTAAATTTTTTAGGTAATCAGGCATTAAATTATTATGTTCGAGGATGATTAAACTTCTGTGTCTTTTGCAGATTTCCGAAGTGGGTTTTTGAGGATGGTTCTGGTGTTGGCCTTGGGGGATTTACATGTACCCCACAGGGCACCTGATCTGCCTGCAAAGTTCAAGTCCATGCTTGTCCCTGGCAAGATCCAGCATATCATTTGCACTGGAAATCTTTGTATCAAGGTATGACTTCATGCCTTTGATCCATCTAAGGTTTTCTGGGCTTGTTTTATTATTTACTATAATGGGTTCCTGAGTTGGTTTGACTGGGTCTTTCTTTCTGTTTGGTTCCTCAGAAAATTTTCGGGGTTGGGGGAAGAAAAAGAATTGTCTTCCGGGTTTTGTTAGTTTATTGTAGTCCTCTTTTTTAACTGGGACCTGGAAAACAATGGGTGAGCACAATCGAGGCTAATATAATTAATCGAATTTTTTTCCCCCTCCTTCTCTTTTATGCTTCTGCATGTTTAGAAACCGGAATGAGACGGACGATTAGGCTCAAAATAATTTTTGTATATATATTCTCAGGAGCCAGAAAGATGACAAGATTTTCTATAGAATTATAGGTCGTTGAATCCTTTGCAGCATTTTCTTAATTCGTAAGGCGTATTCTGGGTATGTTTAGTGGGAGTTTTTATTTGTTTTGGAAGTAGTAGAGTCACTCCTTGGATCTTCGCTTACTGTTCTGTATGCTTGCTTTTCGTTATTGTTTGAGCTTAAATGCGTCTTTATTTGTTTTGTCAACAGTAGTTTAATGTAAAGGCAGCTCTAGATAGGTGGGGATGGCTTCAAATGATGGGAGGTTTAGGTGATACTTCACGATTGCGGTATGGATTTTGGTAAAATGTTACAGAAAACAAAACGGCTGATTCAATCTCCTATGGAATGTTCAGAAACTCTGTTAACGAATCGCTTATGGGTTTGGAGAAATGAAATTTAAAATTTCTTCTTTGCACATACCCAAATATCTCTATTTAACAAAAGGCTGTGAACCTCATCTTTGCAAATAAAGTCTGTATTCACCTTGATTCTGTGATATATAAAGTTCTTTTTTTCCTTCTAAACGAATCAACATTTTCTTTACTTTAAAGCAATTCACCATTAGATCTCTCTGTAAAAGACATATCAAGTTTAACATTTTTCCTGTACATATTTTTCTAAAAGACGCCAACAGTTGGATTATGTTTTGGACCTTGCAAATTAAAAAACAGTCTTAGTAGAGCTGCCCAGTTTTTCTTGTAACCTGGTGCCAATTTTGCCATTTGCAAAAGTTGGTTCCTGCCAGGCTGTGGCAATTTTCCCAAATGGATTAACATATTACTCCCACTGTATATTACTCTCACTTTAGATTTTATCCCTTTAGTTCTATTATTCTTTTTTGTTTACAAGTTTTTTCTGCACATTTTGGCATGAAGCCCTCTCTCTTTTTTAATTTTCTTTTCATAGCTCTTCAACAGCTGGAAGTTCTTCTATGGTCCAAATTTCCAAAGATGAAATTCAGAATAAAATTGGTGATTTTATATTTAACTGGACAACCTTGTTTGTGCTTCTAAAGAGTTTGCAATCAGCAGCTATTATGTGATTCTGGTTTTGCACGTGCCATCTGGGAAATAGAATTGTGCCTAATTATCTTAATAACACTCTGGTTAAACTGATTGAAATGTCTGGAAAGAGTTTGCTATAGGGTTCAACTTTTGGAACTTTATATTTTGAAATATAACTTGTTACTTCGTTTTGTTTATTGTGGATTCAGATTCCTTCCATATGTGCTCTGTTTGTGTGTGTGTCATACATGCTTGTAGTCCCCCATCTGTGATTGATTGGTGATCAACCATCTGAAATAGGAATTCTGTTCCTAAAGGTGATTAATCAGGAGATGCCATTTGACATGGCATAGTTTTTTCTTTTCCTCTTGATTTTGCTTATTGAATCATTTATTATGGTTGCTTTGTGATTCTGACTTGTGCTAACCTGGATTTTTTTTCCTAGCATATGTAATTTTTTTCTGCCCTTCTGATATTGGTTGACTAAACAATGATTTTTTGCACCTGATTTGTAGATTGTCTCTAACATTTATTACTTAAACTAAGTTCTTGCTTCTGTTGTGTATCTTATCCCATTCATTCCATACTTAGTCTTACTGTCCCATACACGTTGAAGTATTTGTGCAAGTTTCCCGACTATTTTTTCCAAACTAAATTACTATAGTGAATGTGATCATTTAGTTCATTTAGGCAATACTTATTAATTCCTGATTATGAATAATTAGGCACTTGCTTGTAATTTTCCACTGATACTTCCAGGAAGTTCATGACTACTTGAAGACTCTTTGTCCCGACTTGCATATTACCAGAGGTGAATATGATGAAGAAACACGCTATCCAGAGACCAAAACACTAACCATTGGCCAGTTTAAGCTGGGACTTTGTCATGGTCATCAGGTTTGGTTCCCTTTGCCTCTTTATTGTTTTATAAATTCTTTCTTTCTTCATTGTCTCAAAGAATGTTCACAATTCAGATAATTGATATGCATTTCTTTATTGCTTTCAATCATTCTTGACCTTAAAGCATAATCTAATCTCGTTTTTCTTATAAAGAGGTGCAAGTTATTACTTTTTTCCGATAATTTTACGAGATATTACTTCCCATCTATGAATCTTTGATTCAACTTAGGTAGAATGAAAATTAAGTTTAAGAGACTGTCGATTCAACATGAGGATGCTTATGATGATGGGTAAAATTGATAGAAATTATAAGCCTGACATCATTTGTTTTTGTTCTGGTCAGATGCCTTGGAAAATTGTTTGTGGAAAAATAGTAAATGTTTTTTAGTTTATATGGTATGCAAGAAAACAGAGCTTATACTGTGACCTCGTTGTGGAACTACCATGGTTGTTTCAAAGTTGATCTTGGTTGTAACATATGGACATTGATTAGATGTGCTTAGGTCTAGAATGAAAAAATTGCACTTCCATGATGGTTAGATTCCTGAAAATTTCATTCACTGCATTATGCATTTTAAATCGTTTTTGTTTTCAATTTGTTTTCTTCTTTCTGCACTGAGGCAACAGTCTCTTGCCCATTCATTGAAATTCACAATCTGTTGCAAAGAATAAGGTAGCATTTGGTAAACTGGCCAGGAAGAATTGATTGGGCTAAAAAAAATTATCATGAATAAACTTTTGTGAATGTATCCCACGGGGTGGCATGTTGGTTTTGGGGTGAGCCATATAAATTGGATGTCCTGTGTTTGGAACTTTGCATTCACACTCTTGAGGCTATCGGACTGGGGACTTCTCCTTAAACTACTTGAGGAGCACTTGTGGGAATTTCTTGTTGAGGGCCCGTTCACCCGAAAGTGTACCCCCGGGATTAGTCGAGACTTTTCCCTGGACACTTGGTGCCAATAAAAAACAGACTTTTGCCACGTGTTATTCTGAAAGTAGGATTTGGTATTATGCTGTAAAATATAGTCCTAAAGGTAAAAAGTAATGGGGGCCCATTGTCCACAGGTGGCTGGATTATTACTTTTTTTTGTAAAGTAAATGTGGGTGGGGGTGGCGGGTTCAGGGAAAAATCTGCTTGTAGACACCTGCCTGCCTCTCTATGTATATAAATAATATCATTTAGTTTTTATGAAAAATTGAAATGAAATAAAAAAAAAAAGTCTTAAGACCCCGTTTGGATAGTGAAAGTATTTCATCTCATCTCATCTTATCTCATCATTGCAACTTTACCAAATTCTCACAAAATATAATAAACAATTCGACTTTTTCAATTCCTAAAACAATAATAATATTTTAACAATTTTTTATTCAACTTTCATCTCAACTCATCTCATCTTAACTCACTATCCAAACTGCAAATGATGCCATGGGTAGTTTTAATTATTAGGATTTCTTTCTTGTTCCATTTTCATTTTCTCACTTCTGCTCTTCTGTTGTTATTGAGGGATCTGCTTACATGATGATGGGGCCATGTAAAATGCATGTAAAACCTCGTCATTTCCTGAACTGTGAGAGGTTGGGTAGAATGAGTATGAAACGCCTACTATAAACTAGAGTTATCAAACACACCCAAAAGAAAGAAAAACAGACCGGCCTTGAAAATTGGTAAATAAATATTTGTAGAGATGCAAAAGGGCCCTGAGTCAAGAGTTTGCTATGAACGTATATGATTATTCCTTGAAGTATTTGTATTTAAGCTAGTTGTGATGACATAATTATTTTGATTTATCTTAAGGTTATTCCTTGGGGTGACCTAGACTCGCTAGCCATGCTCCAGAGGCAGCTGGATGTAGATATCCTTGTAACAGGTCACACGCATCAATTCACGGCTTATAAACATGAGGGAGGTGTCGTGATAAACCCAGGGTCTGCAACGGGTGCCTACAGCAGCATCACCTATGATGTTAACCCTAGTTTTGTCCTCATGGATATTGATGGCCTACGCGTCGTGGTCTACGTGTACGAACTCATTGATGGAGAGGTTAAGGTCGACAAGATCGATTTTAAGAAGACAACCACTGCAAGTCACACTGCTCATTGAAAACAGCTTCTTTTGTAGTCGTATAGACATTTTCTTCATTTCTTTCTTTTATTTTTATGTTTTGTTGGGATATAGGTAAATCTGGTGCTTTTGTGATGCATGGTGATCACATCATTTGTGTACGTGCAAGATAGTGGAACCTCTTACCTTTTACAGGAGAGACTTTGTGTGATTTCTCTGGAATCTGTTTGAAGTTGTGATACATTAGTGAACAAACTTTCGGCTTCTGGTATTATAGACAGAAAGTGAAGCTGAATACTTGGCAACTGGGTATTGGAGCCAACTAGCATGGAGTCCTGGACTTACGTTTAACCCTAGTTAGCCTCTGATTTTTGTATTGAAGTCTATCCACTTCTTAGACAGTCAGTCATCCACCATTAATTTCCAAAGTGGCTAGAGCGACAAGACCGAATGGAGTTAATTAACCATCAATCTTTGCAAAATGTAATAAATAGTCGGAGGTCGAAACAATTCGGTCACCATGAGGCTTTATTCTATGAGCTTGGTGGTGCGCATTGTAGATAAAAGAAAAAAAAAAAAGTCTTGACGACTTGCTCGATCGATGATTCCAATCAAATATAATTAAATATTCTAAATGCATCATGTATATTGGTTTTCTGCTGGTTGAAAACGTAGTCTAGATTCAAAGTAGCCGAAGAATAAACCTAAGCATGTTCCTTACGTTTATATATTAAAAAATATATATCAAAATTTTTCAAATTTTAATATATAATAAAATCAATATTACAAATCATATAATAAAAAATATGATCATAGGTCTAAACTTACAATCCCAACAATAAAAATATAAGTATACTAATAAATACCAATATTACAGCTTAACAATAATAAAATTTTAATTTTGAAATAAATTCTAAACGGGTCAAAAGGTTGATTTCATGTTAAGCAGGTTGATCTGTTTATAAATCGTGTTTTAATGGGTCAATTCGATTTGACCCCAACTCATTAACATCAAATCCAAATCCTATAATTTCGTGTTGTATTCGTATTAAATTTATACGTTATGTCACATATTGCCACTCTTATTTATAGTTTTGTTTGGGAGACAATTTTATTAGGAAAATCCTTGAGCTAGTACAGATGAATTATATATCCAGATAAGTTCTACCGATTTGAACTTTTTTTATTTTTTATTTTATTTACTGGTTAAGAAAATATATTTTAATGAGTTTGATTATTTTTTTTAAATGATTGAGGTGATTTAAAAAATGCCTGAAAAAAGATACACAAAAAATAAAAAAGTGCAAAATACACTTAGGTGAGAATACTCCTGACACCGAGAGGTGGCTCTAACCATAATTCCCAATTTATTAACTACACCTTCCAGTTTCATTAATTCTACCATATAAAATGTGATTATTTTATCAATTTTGGATTTTTTTTTTAAATTTTTTGAACAGAAAGATTCAGAAGTTTTTTTTTTTTTTTGAAGGAGAAAGATTCAGAAGTAAGGTCAACAATATCTACTCATAGATGTAAGATTGGAATGTGATATATATAATTTTCCATTTATAATATAGTCTTAAGGGCTTTGCTATTCATAAGCCTACACATCACATAATTTTTTATTTTTTTAAATTTGTTTTAAAATTTTATTTAGTTTTATTCTTCTTAAAATAATTGAATTATTCTATTAATTATCTACATACCACACATTTAGTAAGAAAAAAAAAATTAGAAAAATAGCAAAAAGAGTGGTGTGTGGTGTATATCATGTTTAGTATGAATAGAATTTTCCTAGTTTTAATTGCTGAAGGTTAAATCACAATTCAGTTGGTTTTTACTCGCCTATATATCATGTTTTTGTTGAGATCGACATCCTCACATAGAGATCAATTCAAAGATCAATTCAAACTCTACAACTATCCCGGATATATCTCTCAGTCAACTCTCTCCCAGGATAAACTCATCTGCAACAACAAACATTAGTTTGAATTTTCAAATATTCTTAAATGTTTAAAATTCAAACCATATTATCTTATCATCTTTTGAATATTTCCGTAATCAGTATTGCTATTATAAAACTTATATGCCATATAACATTAACATCATATAATTTGATTTATGAGATTTAAATTTAAAATTTATCTTTCAGATCAAATTATAACATATGTATAATATGTGGTTTACTGGCTTTAAAATAGCGTTATCCATATTTGTCACCTTTTAATTTTGTAAACAAATTGGCGTAGTGGATAATGGCCAGTGAAATTCGAAAACGATTAGGTGAGGTTTGGATAGTGAGATAAGATAAAATTGTTTTAGATAAAAATTGAAAATTGAAAAAAATATTATTAGAATATTATTTTTAATATTATTAATATTATTATTGTTTTGAGATTTAAAAAAATTGAATTCTTTACTATATTTTGTATGAAAATTTGAGAAAGTTGTAATGATGAGGTGAGATTAGTTGAGTTCAACTCTCGAAAGCCAATATTAACATTTTCTCCTCAATTTCCTATAGCAACTAGCAGCGGCGGATCTATCTAGAGCTTGGGGCTCCAAAATTTTTTCAAAATTTAAAATAGTCCATAAATTTTTTTCATAATTTTATGTACATAGAAATTGGCCCCCCCAAAATCTTTTTTTTATAATTTCCTTATTCTGATCATATGCTTTCTAAAATGTTGTAAAATTTCAATATACATAAAAATATCTCTCTAATTTTTTCCTATAACCCCTAGATTTTGTATAATTTATATATATTATCTATTTTAAAGGATGTGGCAAAATTTAATTAAAACTAAGATTAGGAGAAATAATAAACTATTAACATTGACCCCAATTTTTTTTTTATTATACAATATTAAGTTTCTTAATATAGAATCTAAAGTAAAAATACAAGAAAAATCATTTAAGATTTTGATGATTTATATGAAAAATTGTGGAAATGATTTATCCTCTAAATTTTATTGAATAAGGGAAAGTTTATTTAAGGTTTCAATTATAGCATTCTATACTTAATGTAACAACAAAATAGATAGAATATTTTACATTAAATTTGATAAACTAGCTTAGATATATATTAGAATGAAAGATGTTATTTTAAAAGATCACTTGTGTTTTTAAAATTTTATTTCTACGTTATTTGGAAAATTATTGATATTTAATTTTATATACAGTTATACTTTACGATTTGGTAATATTTTTTAATATTTACTGGGGGTAGAAAAGTTGGTCCCTCTAAGAAAAAATGCTAGTTCCGCCATTGGCTAATATTAGATATACCTTCAATGAAAATGAGTGTAAAATCTATTTAATCTCACAACAATACATGACTTCATCTTATCCGATCGATCCGTTAGATATACTTTATAATAAAAATAAATTTTACAATTTAACAAATTACAATAAGTCACGTCAATTTATGAAATTGTTTTGATGTAATTTCTTTGCAGCTCGAGTATTCCTATATATAGATTGACATGGAATCCATGCATAAAAATACCCTAGTATCGCTCGGTCTTGTTCTTGGTTGTTTTGGTTGCCAACCACATAGATCAGCAATTCTAAATGGCTATCACAAGATGTTCAAACGGATTAACATATATACGAAACCGATTTTCTCGTAGTTATACGAAGAATGTAACGAACGAAATAAAATGACGCGAAGAGAGCTAGCCATCATGTTCAATCCCTTCTTGCTTTCTCCGAAAGCAAAATAAACAAAACTTTTAGAAGTTGTCTGCGAGGGACATAAAAAAAAAATAACTTATTTCTCAACATCATTATAACCTCTTTCCTAACACGATTGACAATGAAAAACCAGAGTTCATGAATATTCGCACTACTTTACCCTTGGAACTTTTTGCCCAAAAAATTCCTAATTAGCTGTGAATCTGTAAACCATGGTATGCTTATAGGTCTCTCCAGGATTTACAATCTGTGAAGGGAAATTTGGGTGATTCACAGAATCAGGGAATCCCTGTGTTTCCAAGCAAAGACCGGCATATTGCTTATAAATGAAACCACCTTTCCCCTTCTCATCGTGCAGCATGTTACTCGTGTAAAACTGCACACCAGGTGCACTTGTCCACAACTCGAGTTTCCTGCCCGAAACACTTTCCTGCACAACAGCTACCTTCCTCAAGTGAAAGGGACTTGCAGCATCTAGCACATAGTTTATGTCGTATCCATCGGGTAGCTCTTTGAACCTGCTACCAATCGTTCGGGGTTCGAGAAAATCATATGGTGTTCCTTTGACGGAGAGGATTTCACCGGTGGGGATGAGTTGTTTATTAACTGGAGTGATATGTGACCCAAAAAGCTGGAGATTGTGGGAGAAAATGTCCCCACTTGTGTGTCCACCCAGATTCCAGTAAGTATGCTGTGCTAAATTCACCGGTGTAGCCTTGTTGAGAGCCTTAGCTTCCATCTTTAGGGCTAATTTGTTTGCATCAATGAGCATGTATGTTGCTGAGACAGAAAGATTTCCAGGAAAGCCTGCATAAATTCAAGACACATTATCCCTGCAATGATGAGTATCATTCATGTTTCAAAACAATTTCCCGTCGATTTTACAAGCAAAACAACGATATGCTTTTTATTCACTTCATATATATATATATATATATATAAAAGAAACAATACATACAAGCAATGAAGATCAAAACTACATTTAATAATAGGGGAGAAAGAGAGAGAGAGAGAGAGTCATATTATATACCTTCCTCACCATCAAAACTGTCATAGGTGAATGTTATATGACTATCTTTGCTGTAACTCTTTACTGTCCATATAACATCACCAAATCCCTTAGGGCCACCTGATATTAAACAATACAACTACTTTAGTTATTCCAATAATTATAAATAATTCAGATTCCCAAATCGAAGTAAAAACTATATATATATATATATATACGTATGTTAGATATTGAATATTCGTACCGTGGAGTGTGTTGTTTCCATCATTAGCAACTAATTTATATTTGGTTCCGTTCAAAGTGAATTCAGCCCCTCCAATTCTGTTAGCAACTCGTCCAACAATGGCTCCGAAGTGGGTTGAATCATTCTTCGAATGCCAGACAGAAATTCAGTATTAAGACTAGCAAAATATATATACACAAGAAACTGAAAAGGACATGATGAACATGATTTCAAATGATCTAAAGCTATATATGTGATTAATAAAGAAGGAATTAAAGAGGAAAACTAAGAGAAAGGAATCTGACGAATCGCACCTTGTACTCCTTTACTGAATCGTATCCAAGAACGACATCATCTAGTTTCCCTAATCAAAGAAAATAAAACGGATTTATATGGAAACGACGATCATGTTTTCACTCCAGGGAACAAAAAACATAAAAGATGGGGGAATGCAAACCGTTTTTATCAGGGAGAATGACAGAGAGCACAACTGCACCATAGTTGGTGAGCTTCACAGAAAAATCTCCTCTCTTCAACTCGTAGACTCCAACTTCTTCATTCGACTCGGAACCATTAATCTTAGCAAACAAAAAGAACAGCAGAAAGAAGACATGTGACAAGGATACAGCTTTAGCCATGATAAACAACGATAATAATTAGAAGGAAAAATACACAAAACTAATGGTTACAACGTCAAAGAGCAGACAGGCGGTCAGCATTTATATAGACTTATAGAGTAGACGAAGGAAATTTGTTTACGGTGTTTTAAGATAACGATCACGTGTTTTTGAAAAGTTTTCTGTTAGCAGATTTTTAGGATAAGTGTTTGACTAACCAGTTAATATAAACTAATTAATTATCGAATATAAAATGATTTGATTAATAATATGAAATCTTATTTATACACAAATTCCACGTATTCATGATATATAGTTAAAATATGAAGAATGGATAATGCATGATAGAACTCCATGACATCTTATCATGACCTGATATTCTCAGCTTCAGTCACCCAATGAATTGAAGTCGTCGGTCGTAGCCCGTACGTAACAGAACTTTTCTGATCCTGACAATGCTTATACATGCCGCCGTTTGGAATTGCCTAGCTTAAAAATCTTAATAAGTTTTTAATTTTTTTAATAAAAAATTAGACTATTTTAGTGTTTCATATTAAAATAAAATAATTTTTAATCTTATATAAACTAAAAATTGTGTTTCAAAATTTTGATGTTTTTCTTCAAACACGCTTGTTTAGATAATTTAGAATGTAGTTCAAATTTTAAAAAGAATATCAATAAGCAAAAATATCCATACAATTTTTCAGATAATTACACTTTTTAAACTTTTAAAAATATGATCATAATTTTTAAAAGATCAATAATTGTCATTTCTACTTTAGAAATTACTTTTTTTAATTTGTTTCTAAACAAATATAAGGCCTGTTTGGAGTTGTATTAGGAGTCTTAAAAAGTACTTAAATAGTCTTAAAAGCTATTTAGAGCCTGTTTGGGATTGAGTTTGAAAGCTTAAAAAGCGTTTTTAATTGTTTAAAAGCTTTTTTAAAGAAAAAATAATCTGTTTGGTAAATTTATTAAGAGTGCTTTAATCACTTAAAAAAGTTGAAAATCTACTTTTTTAAAAAGCACCAAATTGAAGCTTTTATCGAAAAGCTCATGCAGATAACTGTATATTTAAAAACAATTTAATATAACTAACTTTAAAAATATTTTAGAGACATGGTTACCAAACAATAAATGACTTTTTAATAGTAGAGTTTGTTATTTAAGTTATAAGCTATAAGCCCCAAAGTTATAAGTTATATTTTCCACCGAAATCCCAAACATGCACTTAATAAAAAAGTTAGGTCGTTTGGGTGTTACATAGTAAAACACTTTTAATCTCAAATAAACTAAAAAATACATTTAAAGATTTTGATACTTTTTCTCAAACGTTCTTTTCTGGATAATGCGGAATGTAATTTGAATTTTAAAAAGGTTGTCAATGGATGAAAATATCCATACAACTTTAAGATAATTACAACTTTTAAACTTTCACGGATATGATCATAATCTTTAAAAATTCAAATAATCGTTATTTCTATCTTAGAAAATATTTTTTTAATTTGTTTCTAAACAAACGTAACATATTTGAAAGTATTTTAAATATATGGTTACCTAACAGTAAATAATTTTTTAATAATAGAACTTATTAATTAAGTTATAAATTCTAAAATTATAAACTATATTTTACACCGCAATTCCAAACATGCACATAATCTGTTTGAAAATGCTTTAAACATATAATTACTAAACAGTAAATAACTTTTTAATAGTAGAACTTATTACTTAAATTATAAGTTATAAGCTCTATAATTATAAAATATATTCCCACCACAATCCTAAATATGCACTTAGATATCCTTTTACTGATGCCGTTGGATATGTGTTTTCATAATTGAATTTAAGATTACACACCTCGTACTTGTCAAACGCAAAGAATTCAATTTTTTGACATTTGTTCACCTCCAGAACGGATGGGGGTGTTGAAGTCCATTTAACACCCACCAATAGAAACACACCATGTTAGCACATTACAAATTAAAGAGATGAGACCGGTCGGATTCCTACACGGGCAAACAAAACCTACCAAATTTTGCTTCCTTCAACACATTTGTTTTCCTTCCCTCCTCTGGTGCCCAAGAGCCACACCACAACAGCCCAGCCACTGCCGGACCACTGCATGCTGTTGAGTCCTTGATTTTTCTTCATCTGCATATTTTGCTTCATCACATTACGTCGTATAAAATGTCTTATAAACATTACAACATCTTGGCTTTATAGACAAAAGATAATTACAAACAACCTAATAACCATATTAGGACTGGCCTGCATACATTATTGTTTCTTGGACATAGAATAATTACAACGTAAATTACAAAGAAACAGAATGATGACAATAATAAAGCATTGAAATTTCCCTTATACTTCTTGTCGATAGCTCTAAATTTGGCTTGTTAAGTTATTACGTGTTCAACATTTATCTTGTCGTTCTTTCATTGAGCTAACTCCAACGTAATCTTATAGCTAATATTTTGTTCTATTTAATGATCAATCCATTCAAAAAATTTAAATTGTTTCTTGATCTTATAGTTGGGACAGATATAAAAACATCTATCAAAACTATTTAGCATTGCCAAAAATCCTTAGCTTGGATGGAATCCCACAATAGTAAAATGATCTCTCCAAACTAATTTGGTCTTTTGTTGGTGTGGTCCAAGAACTTGGAACTAGAATGAGTTTTTGTGTCTTTTGTATTAATGTTTGAATATGGTTGTTGAACTGCCACAACAATATTAAGAAAAAAACAATTTGTAAGTTACTAAGGAAATCTATTTGACACTGCAACAAAGGTGAAAGTTTAAATATTTTTGATGTAATTTTTTGTGCATCTGCCATAGCTGAAATCATATCAAGTGGAAAATCACTAAAATAAGATGTTTTATTAAAGAGAATAACTTGAGGAATAAAATGGACTAAAAATTAAATCAAATCAACCAACAACATTAGTCCTAATAATAGAGATGATCAATTCCCCCTTATGAAAATTGAATGCTAAAGGTAATTCTTCCTTGCATAAAACTAATTTTGGTTGTGATATCATATAACAGACATGTTATCGCGATATAAACAAGGCCAAGCAAAATGGGAGTCGCCATGACATAAACAAGGCCAAGCAAGAAATAAAGTTGAAGTCACCACGGTATAAACAATACCAAGCAAGAAATAAAGTTGAAACCAAGGGTTCCAGAATACCTTTCAGTCTTGACTAGTAAAAAAAATTTCAAGTGATAAATTATCAAAGGCTTTAATCTTAGAATTTCTCTAGCAACACCAGCCCATCAAAGAATTAAAACAATTCGGAGTAACAAAATCCAATCAAAGCACAAGTTTCAATAGTTTGACTAGAGGCAGGGAATATTTTGTAGCATCGACTATAATAGGTCAAAGGAAATACTAGAGATTTTCAAATCTCGTCGATTGAGAGGGTAACAACACCAATCCCATCATCAGTTTAGTGTTATGTGATGTGCTGAGTTGGCATCGTTGACCAATCACGGGAGAGGCTCAGGCTCGAGGGCTTCTAGTTTTGGGATAAAGAAAGGGGGTTGGTCACTGTGAGGCTAGGGTTTCTGGTTTTGGGAGAGAGAATGAGGTAGAGTCACAAGAGAGAGGGAGTGAGGCTCGGGCTTGAGGGTTCGAGGAGGAGTTTTGGGAAGAAGAAAGAGGGAGGTGGAATCTTGTTCCCGTGAATTATAGTCTCTTGTGCAATCATGTGGGTGCTCAAATGGGATGCCTATGTGGCAATTGACCATTGGTGGGTGTTATTTGGGGTAGAATACCATAACTGACTAGAAGTTATTCTCTTCCGAGAAATATTAAGCAACTATAGACAAGTGACCTGTCATGAGCTCAAGGAAGTGATGGAATTTTAAAAGTTGAGTGAAACAATGTGTTTCAATTACTAAAACGAGGCATTTAGCTGAGTGTGTTAAGTAGGAAATGATACATTGTGTTGTTGTAGAGTGTGTAGATGGGATTAATGAAAAGGTGAGTTTCATAGGAATTTGAACATTGGGTTAAATGAGGGTGTTTCATGGGAAATCAACTTGTAATTCATCTGAGTATAAAAGGGGAAGCAGTTAGAAGGTTTCGAATTGGCTTATTGTTTGATTTTCTTTAGAGGTGGGATTTACCTCAAGTAAATCCAGCCTTACATTCCAAGATTTCAGTTCTTGGACATTTCTTGAATTCTTGAATTTACTTGAAGATCAGTGTCTGGGTGAGTTGGCCCCGATCAGTGGTATCAAAGAGAATGGTCCTCTAAATTTTAATGTTGGATGGGACAAGGTCTGTGGTTTCAAGATCACAAGGTCAACAAGACGCATTACAGAAGCAAGTAGAGGAATAACAACAAGCAATACAAATGTTGACAGAAAGGTTAGATCAAATGCTAGACATGATGAGAACTTTAATTGAGCATCATCATAATATTCCTAATACTGAAGTTGTTCAAGTTTCTAGAGTGCTTATGAATGAAGATAGAGGTTTTTTGCCAAGGGGAACTCGATTAGAATTTTCCCATTTTGATGGAAATAACCCCTGCGGGATGGGTTTTCAAAGTGACCCAATACTTTGATTTCCATCAAACACCGATGAATCAGAGGTTATTGATGGCCTCATATGTGATACTCCGTTTTTATGTATATTTTCACTGAAGGAATATTTTAATTTAATTAAAATAATAGTCCTTTTATTTTAAATCATCGGATTTTAATTGGATTTTAATTGCTGTTGAGTTTAAATTGCTGTTTAATTTATTTTAGCTTGTCTTTGGATATAAAATTAAGTTGTTAGTTTTTATTAGTTATTTATTATAATTTAGCTTTACGTTGTGTTCAAAATATTTTCTTGGTTTTATTGCTTTTAAAATTTTTTTCGTTGGATAAGTTGTTGGACTCCAGAGGTGAGGATTGGACCTCATTTCTTTTCCCCAATCTTTTCTTTTTCTCTTTTCTTTTTCCTTTCTCTTTCTTTTCTTCTTTTTCTTCCTTTTTCTTTCTCCCCCCAGCTCTCTCCCGCGCGACACTCTCTTTCTCTACCCATTTCCGTTCGAATTTCTCTCTCCACCCAAAACCACCGCCGCAGGCCACCGTGCGGCACACCACCCACCCAGATTTCTTACCCTCCAGCCGGTGATCATCCCCACCAAGTTTCACCGCCATCCGAGCCGCCGTTTGGCCGGAATAGCTCATCTAAGCCGAACGGCTTTTACTCCAATTTGCTGCCGTCGCTCCACCTCCGGCCACCACCTCTTCACCACTTCATCACTGACTCCTTACCGACCTAAACCACCCATTTCCGGCCTCGATCCGTCGCTAGAACAGTGCCTACAAGCTAACTCTCCGATTTGGGTATTTTGGCATTCTACCGCCGTTTTCACTGCCACCCACGGCCAACCCTCACTTCCACTAGCTTCATAAACACCTCTAACCCATTCTCTATCAATCCCAAGCCTTGGTTTGTCCCTGTTCAAAAGTGGGTATTTTACAACCCACGGCCACAGTGAAATTGCACTGTTGCGTTGCTTTTTCTTCTCCGTTTGCTACTCACCGATCCATCAAAAATTAATATATAGCGCTGTAAGTATTTTTCAAACTTTGTTTTAGATTTAAATATATTATTGCCTTTACAATAATTATTTGTGATCTGGTTGATTTTTCCGGATTGAGTCCGAGGAGTCGGGGGTCGGTTGGATTTGAGGACGAAGTTATTTGTTTGGTTGGTTTGGATGTTTGGAAGGTGTTGGTGAATGTGTGTAATTTTATTGGCATTGCATTGTGCACGCATATGCGTGTGGTATATATTGAAACTGGGTTTTCATGAGTTAAATAGATTTTTGGGTGCGTGTGTGTCATGACCCCAAGCCGAGATGGGGCATTATCTCGGTGGAGCTCCTCTGGTCATTTGGGAGCGTAATATACTGAGTGACGTCCCCTGGGTTGTCGCTGGGCGACAACGGGAGCGGGCGAGATGGTAACGCTCTCGTATCGACTCCGTGGCCCCTCTGCTGGCGGGGGCTAGAGGATGCCTGGGCCAGGTACGCGCTGGGCGCGAGACTGTGATCGCTCGTTTAGATGTCACAGACGTAGTCATTACCTGCGGTGTGACATAGTAGTCAGGGTGTGCGGATGATCTCTAGGGGAGATCATGGTGCATGCATTAATTGGAATTGGTTTGGATTTGAATATGGGCCATTTTCTGGGAAAATGGCGAGGTTTTGGTATGAGGATTTTGTGATCCATTTTCTGGGAAAATGATGGTTTCTTAATTTGGGCCATTATCTGGAATAATAGTGAGGAATGATTTAAAGGAAATCTTTTGAGCCAAATGGGATTTTGGCGTGCATGGTAAAATGTGATTTTTTGGGACATGTGCATATGGCATCTCTTCATGCATATTATTGTGGCATTAATGTATTTTTATCTTGTGGCGTTTGGAATATTACTTACTTGCGGCACCATTTTTGCTATCGTAGTTTTGATGCAGAGGTTGAGAATGAGGAGGAGGCTGAGCCCGAGGAGGTGGCTCTGCCAGGGTTTTGGCTTGGAATTAATTTACCCTTGGATAATATCTTTATTTGTTTTTATGGTATGTATTTGGTATTTGAAACAGTATTGAACTTGTATTATTTTATTTACGCCTGTTTTAAACTGGTTTGTATTTAAACAAAATTTTGGTACTTAGTTATAAGACTTTATTATCCGCTGCGTGTTTTATTTGTACACATATTGCATGTACACACACATTTGGCACTTGGCGATGGGATGTGTGACCCGTGTTGTCATCATCCCGATGTCTCAATTTTTACGTGTCCGTACGTGGGAGTTGGGGGCGTCACATCATACCATATAGAAGGTGATGCTTTAGTATGGTATCAAGAAGCTGTAGATATTGCACAATTTAATAACTGGGATTCTTTTGTTAGAGCCTTACAAGTTAGGTTTGGGCCCACTACATACAATGATCCTATGGAGTCTTTGACTTGGTTAAAGTAGACTAGTTCAGTTGCTACTTATAAGGCCCAGTTTGAAGGGTTATCAAATTGGTTGAAGGGTCTTTAAGAGAAGCATAAGCTGAGTTGGTTCTTGAGTAGCCTTAAAAATGAGATTCGAATGCTCAGCCCCAACAATTTAAGTGCTACATTTAGACTTGCCAAGATCCAGGAAGAATATGTGTTGAGTTATAGAAGAACCTTGAGAGCAGTAGTGAATACTAAGCCTTAATTTTTTGGTAATAATGAATATAGCAGTAAAAGATTCCAAAAATTTTTTACTCCAAGGAAGAAGATATCTCTTGTGCAAATGAATGAAAAGAGGAGAAAAGGCTTTTGTTACCACTGTGATGAAAAGTAGAATACAAGCCATCATTGTAGAAACTCAAAGGTTTACTTGCTACAAGTAGATAAAGGGGGTGATGGGGAAGAATGTGAGGTTGATAAGGGAAGTACTAATCTAGTTGTGCAGGAGTTGGTGGAGATCCTTGATGACAAATTGCATATTTCATTGCATGCAATTTCTTGTTCACCTAGCCCTAATGCTATGAGATTGATGGGAATGATTGCTAATCAACCTGTATAATATTGGTTGATTTAGGAAGTACACATAACTTCCTGGATTTAGGGGTTGCACAGTTGGCTAGATTGAATATTGAGGAGACTAGTGGCTTGCAAGTTAAAGTTGCAAATAGTAAGAAGTTACTGAGTACTGGAAGGTGTCAAAATACAATGCTAATTAGAGTTCAAGGAAATAAATTTGCAGTTTCTTTTCATTTACTCACTTTGGGTGAGTGTAATGTAGCTTTGGGTGTTCAATGGTTAAAGACCTTGGGGCCCATTGTATGGGATTTTTTGCAATTGACTATGCAGTTTCAAGTTGAAGGTACAAAGCTGTTACTCAAAGGGTTATCTGCTGGAGGGTTTTCTATTGTAGAAGGTCATTCTTTTAAGCCTTCTACTATAGAAAAGATAGGGTATTTTTTTTTGCAGATGATAATGAATGATGACACTAAGATGACTAATGAGTGTTAGTAGGAGGTGAATGGTCTGTTGGATCAGTTTCAGGAAGTTTTTGGTGAACCTACTGGACTTCCCCTTTCTAGGAAGTGTGATCATTAGATTATACTTAAAAAGGAGAAAAAACCAATTTTAGCAAGGCCTTATAGATATCCTTCCTATTTAGAAGAGTGAGATTGAAAAGATAGTGAAGGATGTATTGCAAGCTGGTGTTGTCAGGCCAAGTCAGAACCCTTTTTCTTCACCTATGCTCTTGGTGAGAAAAGCAGATGGCAGCTGGAGAATGTGCATGAATTATAGAGCTTCGTACTGGGAAATTGTTAAAGATAAGTTTTCAATCCAAGTTATTGATGAGTTATGGGGAGCTGAAATTTTTTTCAAACTTGATCTAAGATAAGGCTACCATCAGATTTGAGTGAAGGAAGAGGATGTTCCTAAGATAGTCTTCAAGACACATGAAAGCCATAATTAATTTCTTGTGATGCCTTTTGGGCTCATGAATGCACCAGCAACATTCAATGTGATACCCTATTTTTACGTGTATTTTCACTAAAGGAGCATTTTAATTTAATTAAAATATTAGTTCTTTTATTTTAAATTATTGGTTTTTAATTGGATTTATTTATTCGTGAAATTTATTTTGTAGAGTTTTCTTAATATTAATTATTGTTTTGAGTTAAATTACTGTTTAATTTATTTTAGCTTGTTTTTGGATTTAAAATTTAGTTGTTAGTTTTTGTTGCGCCTAAACTTTAACTCAAATTAATGAACCAAAATTTAGTGCAGTTTTACCTGCAAGTATACAGGTGTTGTAGTACCTTACAGGATCGTATCCACAGGGATTGACTTATGTGAAAAATTCTCTCGAACAAATAAAAATAAAATCCTAAAAGAGATGCGTGATAAAAAAAAATGAAATGAGGTTATTAAGATGATGATTTTTTTGACGTAACAAAATAATATTAAAACGATAAAATGTGTTGATACGGAAAAAGACTAAGGTTTCGAGGATCCGTTTAATAATTTAAAATATTGTTTCTGATCAAATTACTTCAATTAAACTAGAATAATGATTCCGTTTAATTGGAAGATTTAGCATTTAAGATCAAGAAAATAATTACTAATGATTGAGCATGAGCGATCGATGATTAAAAAACTTACAAATCTATTTGACTATCACAGAGATTTCTCAAGTATTCATTGTATTCGGAAATCACAATAAATCAAGAAAAATATATAGATAATCAAAATATCCAATAATAAAATCCTTCAATCGATCAAACTCGCAAAATAAATTTAACGTCGATCCGAAAGCAATTTCCAAATCATTAAATTTCACCTCTAACCTTAGTATTAAAATTTAGCCAACCATGTTTAACACAAGCACTATAAAAATTAAGTAAACATTATCCATGATAAAATTAAAATAAAACACAAGCTAATAATGAAAACAACTTTGATCATAAAATAAAAATGAAGAGAAACTTGAGCCGAAAAGAACTCCCCTCTTTCCATATACGTCCAGATTCTAACCCCCGAATCAACTCCACCTCTCTTCTATTTTTTCTTTTCTTTCTTCCGTCAATCTTGCCTCTCTCCCCACGTCCAGGCCACCCTTCCGTATACGTCCAGAAGTCATCTCCCTTTATTTCTTTGCCGTATACGTCCTCAACTCACCAACAAACTCCAGCCAATCACTCCAGCACGTCTTCAATTTCAGCCCGTCTTTCATTCTGTTTTTATTCTCTTTTTCTTTCTTACACGCACCGATCTCCTCTTTCAGCTCTTCTTTCCGTCTTCTAGCTTTTTTTTCCTCTGTTAGCTTTCCGCAAAAATAAAATAGTAATCCTCCACTGAAAGTGCTTTCGTTTGATCCCAGTCCAAATAATCATGCTGCGTTTTCTTTTTTTTTTTTGCTTTCTTTGATTTTCATCTGCTTTTGGTCCAAAGTTCCAACCGGATTTCTTGTGAATTTTATTTATGCTGCAAATAAAGAAATAAAAATAACACTCGAAATAAATTAAAAAGAAAAAATAGATTATTAAAAATATATTATATATGTGAGGAAATATTGTCCAATTAAATCATAGTTATAGAATTAAGCATAAACATGATATTAATCAATTAAAAATCACAACTCGAATTTATGCTTATTAACTATTTTTTCATTTAAAACCAATAATAATGTCACGAAGCAATTGAAATACATTGGTTTTAAATAGATAAAATATGCAATTTTACAGCTCAAACATTTTTTACTAGTTATTTATTATAATTTAGTGTTATGTTGTGTTTAAATTAGTTTATTTGATTTATAGCTTTTAAAATTATTTTCGATGGATCAGTTTCTAGACTCCAGAGGTGAGGATTGGACCTCATTTCTTTTCCCCATCTTTTCATTTTCTTTTTCCTTTCTTTCTTTTCTTCTTTTTCTTTCTTTTTCTTTCTTTTTCTTTCTCTTTCCCCAGTTCCCTCTTCCAGCCCGTGCGACACACTCTCTCTCTCCCTTTTCCGCCGTTTTTGATGGATCAGTTTCTAGACTCCAGAGGTGGCTTTGCCAGAGTATTGGCTTGGAGTTGATTTACATTTGGATAATATCTTTACTTGTTTTTATGTTATGTAATTTGGATCTGAAACAGTGTTGAACTTGTAATATTTTATTTCGTGTGTTTTAAGCTAGTTTGTACTTAAACAAAATTCTGGTACTTAGTTGTAAGACTTTTATTATCCGCTACGTGGTTTATTTGTACACATGTTGTATTACACACATTTGGCAATTGGCGATGGGATGTGTGACCCTTGTTGTCATCATCCCGACGTCTCGATTTCCACGTGTTCGTACGTGGGAGTTGGGGGCGTTACAAGTGGTATCAGAGCAGTTCAGCTTTGGGTAAAACCATATGTCCCATAGGTGGAGTACTAGAAAGTTTGAAAAGCTTGTGTTGAAATTATTTTGTTTTATTTAATTTGAATTGTTTTTATTTAACTTGGTTCGATTTTTTTTATTTGAATTTATTTTATTTAATTCCATTTGATTTGGTTTGGTTTGACTTGATTTTATTTGAATTGTAAGTATGTTGTTTTATTTATTTCAATGTATGTTATTTTATTAATTTTGTTTTAAGTTATTTTGATTTGTTTTGTTCGGAGTTGAAAGTGGGGTTAAGGGCTACCCTATGGCAGGAAGGCAGAATAATCGAGAATACTATTATTAGGCATGAACATTTAGTGTGATAGGCTTGAATTCTTAGCGATGTGATTTGCTTTTATAATGTTGAGATCTGAAGGGAATGTCATGGTTTAGGCGATCTTTGTAAAGTAGGAATTCACGTCGCAATGAGGAGGGGAATTAGCTTTAAGTCGCTTAAGATGATTGAGGTCTTAGTTTTTGTAGAATTTATTTAATGAGGCTATAGAATAGGAGAGTGTAGGTTCAACGAACTTTAAGGATATGTTTAAGAGAATTTTATCTAAGGTTTGAGGCCTTATAGATTTTAGGAAATAAGACTATGGTAATTAAAGTGTTAGGTTCGACAAGCTTTGGGGGAAATAATTAAATTTCAAGTTTTAAATTTTGCTGATTTGGATGAGCAATTTGGTGGCAATTGGGGCTTTAGAATTTACAAGTTTTTAAGGTGAATGTTTTGGATTAAAGCCATCAATCTTGAGGATTTTAGAAAAGGATTTATTATCTGTTAATATTTTAGATTTTGAAAGCTTTATAAAGTTCATTGATCTAAGAAATTCCAGAAAATGATTCTTATTTGATTTAAGGTTTTAGAATTGCAGAGTTGAAGGACCAATTTATAATAAGAGTTGAGTTCTTAGTTTTATAGACTTGGCTTGATCTACTCTAGAGAGTGATTAGTTTGCAACCATTAAAATGGGGTTGATCAGAGTTGAGTTATTGATATGAAAATTTTTCTGAAGTACATTTCTTTGAGGATGAAGGGTAATGATTTAGCTCATGTACTTCTCTGAGGATTGTAGATATCGACTTAGTTCAGAAAATGATTATTGTTAACTCGAGGTTGTAGTAATAGATTTTAGGAAATGATTTTGATTGATTTGGAAGAAATAGATCCATCGAAGTGTTGGAAACAATAGTTTATTTGTTGGTATTGAATTCGATTGAAGTTGAGGCTTTATGTTCCGGAGACTTTTGGGAACGGATTATTAGCAAGTTTAAGGTAATTTTCAATGCAAAATTTTAAGCAATAGCTGTTTGTTGATTTTAAGGGTATAAGTTGAGCAAATTTAGGAATGATTCATGTTGATTTGTGGGTATAAGTCTAGATGATGGAAATAGTAGGAATGGATCACTTGAACGTTGGAATGATTATTGATTTTGGCTAAGGATGCATGAGATTGACACGTGATAGTGGTGAGTCGATTGGAGTGTTCAGTCGAAGCGTGTTACTCAATGGAATGTTGGTTGACAATAATTGTTATGATTACTTTAAGGAATTGGTTGTGAATTGAGGTCGTATAGGAATTTAAATTTCTAGAGGCTACACTCTACTTTGAAGATCGAGCATCCAATTGAAAGAATTATGAACATTGTTATTAATTTGGAAATATATTGTTGGGTTGCCATGTGTGATGTATGATAAAATCTTGGAAGTTGAAACTTAGGCATCAACGGTGGGTAGCATAACCATATGTATGAGGTAATGAAGCATTAGGATCCATGGGTGTTGTTGAATAGTTTTTGATGGATTGAAGGTTTAAACAGTATAGCCTGTCTTGAGGTTTATTTGTGATGTGCGATTGAAGTAATTAGAAGTTTTAATACTAGAGCGTTTGAGAGTACAAGCAGGTGGGTGAGTTACTTAGAGTGTTTCGATTATGTCTTGGTGAGGTCAATGGTAGTTTATAGTGAGTGTAGTCATTGCCAAATTAAGTGATATTCAGAATATAGGTAATGAGCTTGAAAGTGTGGGTTGTCGGGTAGAAGTTATAGACGCTCTTGTTGGTTGGCCGAGAAGGACTTGAGGCTTGTTGAATACGTTCCTTATCTTTAGAAGAGACATGTGTATTTTGAGATGATGTTACGTGTTTTAAATTTGGGGTGTTGAAGTTGATTGGTATTGATTTCTATCATCAATCAAGGGATGTATTTTTGCGAAATGTTGATTTTGATTAAGGCAGCAAGAGCCAAATGAGGAGTTAGTGATAATTCGTGGTTTTTGGAGATATATTATTTTCTATCGATGTGGGGCAAATGATTTTCTTGTTTTCAGGTGTTGAGTTAGCTTGTACTTAATGGTGTTGATCTATGAGGACGTAGTCTTTTTGCATTTTGATGAGTTATCAGAGTGCGCACGGAAGCCTGATTTTTGGAGATAATTAGGTATTCAAATTTTTTGCTGATTTTGAGGAATTAATAGTGATTCAAACTCTTAATGGAAGATTAATAATTTGGTTGTGCAATTTATGCTTATTGATGGTTTATTTCGGAAGTGACTAATAGGTTACCAACTTGTGGAATACAATAGAGAGTTGGAATTTTTTTTTGTAGCATAAGAGTCGATTGAGATTAACATAGTTTATGGCGTGAAAAAAATAACCATTGGAATTTATTGGGTGTTGTATTAAGGTTCTTGTGGAAGTGGAGATTTTGGATTACATAATCGCCACGTGATGGTTACTAGGAGACTAGTGCAGGTATGATAGAATCGCCTATAGGAGTAGACATGAGAGAGAAATATCCTTAATTGTTTGGGTGTTAATGATGGTATGTTTCTTAAACTTGGTCTTAGTGGAATCTTGTGGCTTGCTTTAACGTTAGCGTTTTATCTTGCAAATTTCGAGGACGAAATTTATTTTAAGGGGGGAGTATGTGATACCCCATTTTTATGTGTATTTTCACTGAAGGAGTATTTTAATTTAATTAAAATATTGGTTCTTTTATTTTAAATTATCGGCTTTTAATTGGATTTATTTAGTTGTGAAATTTATTTTGTAGAGCTTTCTTAATATTAATTATTGTTTGAGTTAAATTGCTGTTTAATTTATTTTAGCTTGTTTTTGGATTTAAAATTAAGTTGTTAGTTTTTACTAGTTATTTATTATAATTTAGCGTTATGTTATGTTTAAATTATTTTATTTGATTTATAGCTTTTAAAGTTGTTTTCGATGGATCAGTTTCTAGACTCCAGATGTGAGGACTGGACCTCATGTGATGACTCACTTTTACGTGTATTTTCACTGAAGGAGTGTTTTTAATTTAATTAATATATTGGTTTATTTTTTTTAAATTAATTTATTTTAATTGGTTTTTATTTTATTTGATGTAGTGTTTAATTTATTTTAGTCGTTTTATGTTTTTATTATCTTTTTCGGCGGAATTGTTTTTGGATCCCGGAAGTGAGGATTGGACCTCATTTCTTTTCTTTCTTTTTTCTTTTTCCCTTTTTCCTTTTTCTTTTTCTTCTTTTCGTTCATTTTTCTTTCTTTTTCTTCTTCTCTTCCTCTCCGGCTCTCTCTCTTCCCGTGCTCTCCCATCTCTTTTCTCCATCCCGTCGCCCCTACCTCGGCCGGCCAGTGCACCGTCGTCCGGCGGCTGTGTTGTACACCACCCTCACCATTCTCTTCCCCTCCCACCAGAGATTATCCCCACCAATTTTCAGAGCCATCGGACCAGCTGTTAGCCGCCACGCACGGCTTAAAGTCGCTGTCCCAGCCCTGTTTTCCACCCCTGTCGCCAGTTGCTTTCGCTGCCCAAAAACCGCCGCTCGCCGTCGGCATGGCCTACACCACCCACCCAGTTTTCTTCCCCTCTCACCGGTGAACATCCCCACCAACTTTCACCTCCATCCGAGCCGCCGTTAGCCACCACGAGCTCCTCCAAGCTACACGGTTTTTCACCATTTTCGGCGCCATCGCACCACCTTCGGCCTCCATCTCTTTACAGTTTCTTCCCCTACCTCTTGCCGTCCTAACCCACCTAATTTCGGCCCCGATCCATTGCCGGAGCAGCTCCCACGAGCTAAACTCCGATTTGGGATTTTTCCGCTTCCTCCGCCGTTTCCACCACCACCCACGGCCAAAACTCACTTCCTTTAGCTTCATAAACATCTCAAGACCATTCCCTATCAATTTCGTGCCTTGGTTTGTCCCCGTTCGAAAGTGGGTAATTTACTGCCCACGGCCACAGTGTAAAATACACTGTTACGTTGCTTTTCCTTAGCCGTTTGCAACGCCGTGAGCTTTTGAAAAATACGGTATAGCGCTGTAAGTATTTTTCAAACTCTACTTTTAGATTTAAATATATTTTTCTCTTACAATAAATTACCTGGTTGGTTTGTTGATTCCGGACTGAGTCCGAGGAGTTTGGGGGTCAGATGAATGGAGGACGGAGTTGCTTGGTTTGTTGATTTATGGTTGGTTGGTTGTGTCGTGCATTGAGATTGCATTTACATGGTGCATGCACGTGCTTTTTATTTAAATTGAGAAAATCATGTTTTATTGGCGTAAATGGATTTTCGGGTGCGTGTGTACCACGACCCAAGCCGGGATAGGGTATTATCTTGGTGGAGCTCCTATGGTCACTCGGGAGCGTAATATACTGAGTGACGTCCCCTGAGTCGAAGCTTGGCTACGAACGCGCGGGGTGCGGAATTGAGCGACGACGGGAGCGGGGGTTAGAGGATGCTTGGCTACGAATGCGCCCAGCGCGTAACTAGGCATCGCTCTATGCACCGACTCAGTGGCCCTTTGCTGGCGAGGGCTAGAGGATGTTTGGTTACGAATACGTGGGGCGCGGAACTGGACATCGCTCTTCTAGAGGATGCTTGGCTACGAACGCACGGGGTGCGGAACTGGGCATCGCTCGTTTAGGTGGCATACGAGTGGTGGATACCCGCGGTGTGGAATAGGAGCCAGGGTGTGCGGATGACCCCTAAGGGAGGTCATGGTGCATACAGGTTATTTGGTTATTGGATTGAGTTGGATATGGGCCAAATGGACTTTTGGCGTGATAATTGGAAAGGTTATGTTTTTGGGTCAAATGAGACTTTTGGCCTGTATGGAAAAATATGGTTTTTGGGGCATGTGCATTGGCATTCTCTCATGCATATTGTTTGAGTTTTAATATGTTTTTATGTAGTAGTGTTTGGGTTTTACTTACCTGTGGCACCATTTTTGGTACCGTAGATTTTGGTGCAGGGATCGAGGAGGAGGAGGAGGCTGAGCCCGAGAATGCGGCTCCACCGGAGCTTTGAGTTGGAGTCTATGCTTTGGAGTTGGCTTTGAAACAATATTTGTATTTGTAATATTTTATTATGTATGATTTGAACAACTTTGTATTAAACTATGAAAAATTCTGGTACTTAGTTATATATGTCTTTGCTATCCGCTACGTGTCTCTTCGTGCACTTCTATTGCTTACACACACTTGGCACTCGTCGATAGGATGGGGACCCGTGTTGTCACCATCAGGACGTCTCGATTTCCCCGTGTCCGTGTGTGGGGATTTGGGGCCGTCACAGGTGGTATCAGAGCGGTTTGACTCTGGGTAAAACCACATGTCCCGTAGGTAGTACCAGAATGTTTTTAAAGTTGTGTTTTAAAATTTATTTTAAGTAAAGTTGCTATTTGGCGTGTTGTAATTGTTTTGAATTTGCTTGAGCTTGTTTGCTTGTTCTTATTTATTTAGTTATGTTATTGCATGCTGGTTTCTTTTGTTTCTTGTTATGTGGTGTTGGTTTTGGTTTTTGTTTTTGTGTTCTAAAAGGGGGTCAAAGGTTGTGGTGGCAGGAAAAACGGTGAGACCAAGGAAATCTACTCAAGGGCCACTGGACGATACACAGAGAGATGATTCCATAGCCCAAGCTATACGATAAATGACTGAATTCATGCAATAGAATTTTAGGCCACAACAAGGAGGGCCTTGCCCACAACAAGGAGGGCCTTGCCCACAACCAGGAGGTCTTTGGCCACAGCAAGGAGGGCCTTGGCAACAAGAAGGGCCATGGCTACTACCTGGAGGGCCTAGTGGAAGGGTGCAAGCTGGGTGCACCTAAGAGCGCTTTCTGGCGCATAGAACTCCACACTTCACTGGAGAAGAGGATCCATTTCAAGCTGGAAAGTGAGTCAAGGACTTGGAAAGAACTTTTGAGGTGTGTGGATGCACTGAGGCGCAACAAGTACTCTACGCCAGCTATCTGTTGCAAGGCACCGCTTCTGAATGGTGGGATACCAAGAGAGTAATGCTGGAGTCAGAATTGGGGTCTCTCGCCGCTGTGACCTGGCAGCGCTTCAAGAAGGAGTTTAATGATTGCTTCTTTCCTGCTTCTGTAAGGCGGCAAAAGATTTATAGAACTTGGGCGATTTGCTCCTCACCTCATCGCCTTTTCTGCTTGGTCCAAGGGAGCATGATCGTGGAACAGTACGCCCGAAGATTTATAGAACTTGGGCGATTTGCTCCTCACCTCATCGCCACAAAGGAAATGCGAGCCGAGCGTTTCCATGAGGGTCTACGTCTTGATGTACGCCGTATGGTGGTCAGCCACCGGATATCCACTTTTCAGGATTTAGTGAATGTGGCCACTCTTGTGGAGCGAGAGATTAATTTGAGTGTGGGCTCTCCTACAAGTCAGAAAAGGCGGAGTTTTACTGGAGAAGGAAGTAGCTCTGGTTCGCCTCAGAAATTTGTTCAGTGGTCCGGGACTCGACCACAAGCAGCCTCAGGAGTGCGTATGGGAGGTCGGGTGCCAATTTGTGGATTTTGTAATAGAGCTCATGAGGGCGAGTGTCGGCTGAGTGGTGGACCCCAGTGTTACCGATGCGGCCAAGTGGGACATATTGCTCGTGAGTGCCCCATTAGAGTTCAAGGAAGCCGTGGAGGTAGAAGAGGTGGAAGAACAAATCCAAGATAAGCAGTGCAAGCTCGGGTTTATGCTGTCATACCCGGAGATGTTGATGATGAGACGCCAGCAACCCATGATGTCGGATTAATTAAAGGTATGGATCTAATTTAATTTAATGTTGGATTGGATTTTTGGTGTATTTTGGTTTCTCCTTAGTTTTTTTTTTTGGATTCATGGGTTAATGTGTATGGTTCAGGGAGAGTCCGTTTATATGAGTTTTATGCTTGCACTTTGTTTGATTCTGGTGCATCACAATCGTTTGTATCTTCCACTTTTGCTCGGATGTGTAATTTGGTCGCGGAACTTTTGCCGAAGTCCTTGGTAGTGGCTCTACCCAATGGTGAAATGGTATGGTGTTCTAAGGTTGCCTTGGGTTGCCCACTAAATTTTGATGGAAGGTTCTTGGATGCTGATTTGGTGGTGTTTAAGCTGTTGGGTTTTGATATCATCCTCGGGATGGATTGGCTATACCGATATTCTGCAAGCATTAATTGCAAAAGTCGGGTAATTAGCTTTCAGTTTCCTGATGGTGATTGTTTGGAATTTGCGGGGAGTAAGCTAAAAGAAAAGCCGGTAATTATATTGGCAATTCAAGCAAGAAGAGAGATTGCATGGGGAGCGGACGCCTTCTTAGTTCAGATAGTGTCTACGCCGACTGAGAAGAAGTCTTTGGTAGTCATTCCTGTTGTGGAGGAATTTCCGGACGTGTTTGTGGAAGACTTGCCTGGGCTACCCCCTGTTCGTGAAATGGAGTTTGTTATAGACTTGGAACCTGGAGCAGCTCTTGTATATAAAGCTCTTTACCGCATGGCACCGGTTGAATTGAAAGAGTTGAAGACTCAATTGCAAGAGCTGGTGGAGAAGGGGTTCATTCGACCAAGTACTTCGTCGTGGGGTGCGCCAGTGCTGTTCATTAAAAAGAAAGATGGAACCCTCCGTATGTGTATCGATTATCGGGAATTAAATAAGGTGACCATAAAAAATAAATACCCTCTCCCAAGAATCGACGATTTATTTGATCAACTTCAAGGAGCGGCTATCTTCTCGAAGATTGATCTGAGGTCAGGATACTATCAGTTGAGGATAAGAGACAAGGATGTGCCCAAAACTGCTTTCAGGTTGAGATATGGGCATTATGAATTTAAGGTGATGCCGTTTGGGTTAGCCAATGCCCTTGCTGCTTTCATGGATTTAATGAATCGGGTATTCCGACCTTATCTAGATTCCTTTGTGGTGGTATTCATTGATGATATTCTAATTTATTCCTAAGATGTTGAAGAGCATGTTTACCATCTTCGTCTAGTTCTTGGAAAATTAAGAGAACACCAATTGTATGCCAAACTCAGCAAGTGTGAATTCTGGTTGGAGGAAGTCAAATTTCTTGGGCATGTGATTTCCCGAGACGAAGTGGCTGTTGATCCTAGTAAGGTGGAAGCCATTTTGTCATGGCAACGTCCGACAACAGTGTACGAGATCCGGAGTTTCTTGGGACTTGCCGGATATTACCAAAGATTTGTGGAGGGATTTGCTCGCCTATCAGGACCTCTCACAGCTTTGACTAGAAAAAATGCAGAATTTGTTTGGTCAGATAAGTGTGAGAGAAGCTTCCAAGAATTGAAAAACAGGTTGACGACTGCACCAGTGTTAGCGCTCCCAGAATCGCATAAGCCATTCGTAGTCTTCAGCGATGCGTCTAAATTTGGATTAGGTTGTGTCCTTATGCAGGAAGGACGGGTCGTTGCTTATGTGTCCCGTCAGCTAAAGGATCATGAGAAGAATTATCCGACGCACGATTTGGAGTTGGCTGCGATTGTTTTTGCTCTCAAGATCTAGCGGCACTTCTTGTATGGGGAAACCTGCGAAGTATACACCGATCACAAGAGCTTGAAGCACTTGTTTTCCCAAAAGAATTTGAACATGAGGCAAAGGCGATGCCTAGAGCTAATCAGTGACTACCAGTGCGAGATCAAGTACCATCCGGGGAAGGCAAATATAGTTGCTGATGCTTTGAGCCGAAAATCGCATTTGGAAGATGAGGCCGAGTCGTCAGGATTGGATTCTTTGCTTTGTGGGATGAGAAGACTCCTTATTGAAAGTTCACAGCAAGAGGAAATTTTATCTTCAGTTCTTGATATTCGGGTAATTGATTTTGAGGAATTGAAGACTATTCAAAGAAAAGATCCGAAGCTGTTGGATATCAGAAAAACAGTCAGAAAATCTCGAGGGCCGTTGCACTATAGTATGGATAAAAATGGAATACTTCAGTTCCGAGATCGCAGAGTGGTCCCCAAAGATTCAAAATTCAAGGAGCGGATCATGGCAAAAGCTCATGCAGCCCCTTATTCAATACATCCCGGCAGTACGAAGATGTACCGGGACTTGAAGAAAAATTATTGGTGGGATGGAATGAAGAGGGATATTGCCTTGTATGTTGAGAAATGCCACACGTGCCGTCAAGTCAAGGCCGAGCATCAAAGACCTGCTGGTATGCTCCAACCCTTCCCTATTCCTTAGTGGAAGTGGGACGACATCATGATGGATTTTGTAGTGGGCTTGCCGAGGACTCCTAGTGGGAAAAATTCTGTTTGGGTGATTGTTGATCGGTTAATGAAGAGTGCTCACTTCTTGCCTGTTAATAATACTGATTCCTTGGGTAAGTTGACTCGCCTGTATGTGAAAGAGATAGTGCGGTTGTACGGCATACCGAAGAGTATAGTGTCGGATCGAGACCCAAGGTTCATGTCTCAGTTTTGAAAAAGTTTGCAGGCAGCATTGGGTACTAAGCTGAAGTTCAGTACTGCATATCACCCGCAGACCCTTGAAGATATGTTGCAAGCATGTGTCATGGAATTTCAAGGGAGTTGGGAAAATCACTTGCCGCTCATAGAGTTTGCGTATAATAATAGCTTCCATGCGACCATTCAGATGGTTCCTTATGAAGCTTTTTGTGGGAGGAAGTGCAGATCGCCTTTGTATTGGGATGAAGTTGGGGAGAGTAGGATAATTGGACCTGAAATAATTCAAGAGATGCAAAGCCAAGTTCGGATCATCAGGGATAAAATGGCGTCAGCTCAGAGTCATCAGAAAAGCTACGCTGATACCAGGAGGAGAGAGTTATCTTTTGAAGAAGGTGATTGGGTTTATCTTAAAGTCTCTCTCCCATGAGAGGAGTTAAGCGTTTTGGTAAAAAGAGGAAATTGGATCCGAGGTATGTCGGCCCTTTCCAGATTTTGGAGAAGATAGGGTCCGTTGCTTATAGAGTTGCTTTGCCAGATTATTTTAGGGATATTCATGATGTCTTTCACGTGTCATCCTTGAAGAAGAGTTTTGGTCAACAAGAGCCACGCTTTGTCGACCCAGAGAGTATTCAGTTGCAACCGGACCTTACTTATGAGGTTGTTCCATCGCAGATCATGAATTGGAAGGAGCAACAGTTGAGGTCCAAGACGATACCTTTGGTTAAGGTGGCCTGGGGAAATCCGTTAGCTCAAGATTTCTCTTGGGAGCGAGTAGCGGACATGAGGGAGCAGTACCCCTACTTGTTTGAGTAATGACGGTACGTTTCTTAATCTTGGTTGCATGTGGTTTTATGTGGAATTATGTGGCTCGTTTCAAGTTGGTGTTTGATCTTGCAAATTTCAAGGACGAAATTTGTTTTTAAGGGGGGGAGGATGTGATGACCCGCTTTTACGTGTATTTTCATTGAAAGAGTGTTTTTAATTTAATTAGTATATTGGTTTATTTATTTTAAATTAATGTATTAATTGGTTTTTATTTTATTTGATGTGGTGTTTAATTTATTTTAGTCGTTTTATGTTTTTATTACCGTTTTCGGCGGAACAGTTTTTGGATCCCGGAAGTGAGGATTGGATCTCATTTCTTTTCTTTCTCTTTTCTTTTTCCCTTTTTCCTTTTCCTTTTTCTTCTTTTCCTTCCTTTTTCTTTCTTTTTCTTCTTCTTTTCCTCTCCAACTCTCTCTCTTCCCGTGCTCTCCCCTCTCATTTCTCCTTCCCATCACCCCTACTTCGGCCGGCCAGTGCACTGCCGTCCGGCGGCTGTGTTGTACACCACCCTCACCATTCTCTTCCCCTCCCACCAGAGATCATTCCCACCAATTTTCAGAGCCATCGGACCAGCCGTTAGCCGCCACGCACAGCTTAAAGTCGCTGCCCCAGCCCTGCTTTCCACTCCTGTCGCCGGTTGCTTTCGCAGCCCAGAAACCGCCGTTCGCCGGCGGCGTGGGCTACACCACCCACCCAGTTTTCTTCCCCTCTCACCAGTGAACATCCCCACCAAGTTTCACCTCCATCCGAGCCGCCGTTAGCCACCACGAGCTCCTCCAAGCTACATGGTTTTTCACCGTTTTTGGCGCCGTCGCACCACCTCTGGCCACTATCTCTTCACAGCTTCTTCCCCTAACACTTGCCGTCTTAACCCACCTAATTTCGGCCCTGATCCGTTGCCGGAGCAGCTCCCACGAGCTCAACTCCGATTTGGGTTTTTTCTGCTTCCTCCACCGTTTCCACCACCACCCACGGCTAAAACTCACTTCCTTTAGCTTTATAAACATCTCAAGACCATTTCCTATCGATTTCGTGCCTTGGTTTGTCCCTGTTCGAAAGTGGGTAATTTACTACCCACGGCTACAGTGTAAAATACACTGTTACGTTGCTTTTCCTCCGCCATTTGCAATTCCGGGAGCTTTCGAAAAATACGGTATAGTGCTGTAAGTATTTTCCAAACTCTACTTTTAGATTTAAATATATTTTGCTCTTACAATAAATTATCTGGTTGGTTTGTTGATTCCGGACTGAGTCCGAGGAGTTCGGGGGACGGATGGATGGAGGACGGAGTTGCTTGGTTTGTTGATTTACGGTTGGCTGGTTGTGTCGTGCATTGAGATTGCATTTACATTGTGCATGCACGTGCTTTTTATTTAAATTGAGAAAATCATGTTTTATTGGCGTAAATGGATTTTCGGGTGCGTGTGTACCACGACCCAAGCCGGGAAGGGTATTATCTTGGTGGAGCTCCTATGGTCACTCGGGAGCGTAATATATTGAGTGACGTCCCCTAAGTCGAAGCTTGGTACAAACGCACGGGGTGCGGAACTGAGCGACGACGGGAGTGGGGGCTAGAGGATGCTTGGCTACGAATGCGCCGGGCGCAGAACTAGGCATCGTTCTATGCACCGACTCTGTGGCCCTTCGCTGGCGAGGGGTAGAGGATGTTTGGCTACGAACGCGCCGGGCGCGGAACTGGACATCGCTCGTCTAGAGGATGCTTGGCTACGAACGCGCGGGGCGCGGAACTGGGCATCGCTCGTTTAGGTGTCATACGCGTGGTGGATACCCGCGGTGTGGCACAGGAGTTAGGGTGTGCGGATGACCCCTAGGGTAGGTCATGGTGCATACGGGTTATTTGGTTATTGGATTGAGTTGGATATGGGCCAAATGGACTTTTGGCGTGATAATTGGAAAGGTTATTTTTTTGGGCCAAATTAGACTTTTGGCGTGTGTGGAAAAATATAGTTTTTGGGACATGTGCATTGGCATTCTCTCATGCATATTGTTTGAGTTTTAATATGTTTTTATCTAGTGGTGTTTGGGTTTTACTTACCTGCGGCACCATTTTTGGTACCGTAGATTTTGGTGCAGGGATCGAGGAGGAGGAGGAGGCTGAGCCCGAGGATGCGGCTCCGCCGGAGTTTTGAGTTGGAGTCTATGCTTTGGATTGGCTTTGAAACAATATTTGTATTTGTAATATTTTATTATGTATGATTTGAACAGTTTGTATTAAACTATGAAAAATTTGTAATATTTAGATTAAAATATATTTTTACTTTATCAATAAATTGTGACTGGTTGGTTATTCCGGACTGAGTCCGAGGAGTCGAAAGTCGGATGGATTTGAGGATGGAGTTAATTATGTTTGGTTGATGTTGAGATTTATTGGATATTTTGTGTCTTGATGTTTGCATTGCATAGTGCATGCATGTTCATGTTTAAAAAGGAAAACTGGGTTTTCGTGTAATGGCATGCATGTATATGTGTTGGAACTTGAAAACTGAGTTTTCAAGCGAGAAATGTTTTTTGATATATGTGAACGATTGGATTGATTGGTTTGAGTCAGAGGCACGTGTAGGGATGGTGGTAAGCAGGGATGGTGGTAGAGTCCCGCTTGCAATTCCCGCCTACGGTGCACGCGGCGTAGAGATGGTGGTAAGTAGGGATGGTGGTAGAGTCCCGCCTACGGTGAACGCGTAGGGATGGTGGTAGAGTCCCGCCTGCGATTCCTCCATACAGTGCTCTAATAGATTGGTTAATGGGCCATTTTCTGAAAAAATGGTGAGATTGATTTTTGGGCCATTATCTGGGATAATGGCGAGGATATGTTTAAAGGAAATGTTTTGGGCCAAAATGGGATTTTTGGCCTGCGTGGAAAATGTGGATTTTTGGGACATATGCATATGGCATCATGATCATGCATTTGGTTACTGCATAAATGTATTTTTTATCTTGAGGTTTGTTTGGATTATTACTTACTTGCGGCACCATTTTTGATACCATAGATTTTCATGCAGAGTTTGATGAGGAGGAGGCTGAGCCTGAGGAGGCGGTTCTGCAAGAGTATTGGCTTGGAGTTGATTTACCTTTGGATAATATCTTTACTTGTTTTTATGTTATGTAATTTGGATTTGAAACAGTGTTGAATTTGTAATATTTTATTACGTGTGTTTTAAGCTAGTTTGTATTTAAACAAAATTCTGGTACTTAGTTGTAAGACTTTTATTATCTGCTGCGTGGTTTATTTGTACACATGTTGCATGTATATACACTAGGCACTTGGCGATGGGATGTGTGACTCTTGTTGTCATCATCCCGAAGTCTTGATTTCCACATGTCCGTATGTGGGAGTTGGGGGCGTCACATTCAAAAGCTTGATGAATGAAGTTTTAAAGCCTTTTTTGAGAAGGACTTTTTTTTTTTTAAATGACATCTTAGTATACAACAGTAGTGATGAGGAACATTTATAACATTTGAAAGAGGTGTTATCAATGATGAAGAAACATAGCATGTTTGCTAAGAGATCAAAGTGCAGATTTGGGGTCTTTGAGATAGATTACCTTGGCCACATCATTTTTAAGGAGGGTGTGAAAGCAGATCTAGCAAAGTTAGCCTCAATGGTGGACTAGCCAACTCCTAGTTCTTTAAAAGCATTGAGGGGCTTCCTTGGCCTTATTGGCTATTACAGGAAGTTCATTAAAGGTTATGGACTTATAGTAGCTCCATTAACTACCTTGCTAAAAAACAATTCAATTGATTGGGATAAAAAGCCACGACAGCCTTTGATGATATTAAGAAAGTTGTAACATAGCCTCCTACATTGAAGCTTCCGGACTTTACCAGGAGTTTCACAATTGAATGTGATGTAAGTGGCTTGGGTCTAGGTGCTTATGTGTTGATGCAGAGGGGCAACCCATCTCCTATTACAATAAAGCTTTTAAGGGTAAGGCTTTGGCTCTTTCAACTTATGACAATGAGCTATTGGCATTAGTAAGTGCAGTTCAGAGGTGGAGGCCCTATCTTCTTGGTCAGTCATTTAAAATAAAGACTGACCAACAATTATTAAAGTTTTTGCTTGAGCAGAAAGTTGGCATTGAAAGTCAGCAGAAGTGGATCATGAAACTCATAGGGTATGATTTTTCCATTGAGTACAAAAAGGGCAAAAAGAACTAGATTGCAGATGCATTGTTAAGGAAACAAGAGGAAGATGTTGATACTCTGGCTATCATTTCATTTCCTACTTCAACCTGGATCAAGGGTCTTAAGAGAAGTTATTCCCTATCTCCTAAGAGTGTGGACATCATTTCACAGTTGCATCAGAATCCCAATACAGTAAAGCATTACACTTTACATCAAGGCCTTTTGCTTAAAAAGGAAAGATGGTGATGGTTCCTTAGTCTGAGTTCCAAGTGAAGGTTTTGTAGCTTGTTCACCATAGTCCACAAGCTGGGTATGTCGGCTATGATAAGACCATAAAGAGGGTTAAGCATGATTTTTATTGGCAAGGAATGAAGAAGGATATCAAGAGGGTTGTCAAAGAATGTGATGTCTGTCAAATGCATAAGTATAAAGCAATGCACCCAACAAGCCTTTTGCAGCCTTTACCAATACCAGAGTCTCCTTTGTCTAATATTTCCTTAGACTTTGTGGAAGGCTTACCTACATCAAATGGCTTTAGTATGGTCTTTTTTGTTATTGATAGGCTCACTAAACATGCTCAAAATTTTTTTTTTTTCAATTGCTCACCCTTACATAGCCATCAAAGTGGCCCAAGTTTTTTTTGCAGGATTATTCAAGCTACATGGGATGCTAAGATCAATAGTATCTGACAGAGATCTAACTTTCAACAACATGTTTTGGAGAGAGCTCTTTCAGTTGCAAGGGACTATTTTGTCTTTCAATTATGCCTATCATCCACAAACAGATGGGTAGGCTGAAAGCATAAATAATTTTCTTGAGACTTATTTGAGATGCAATACAAGTACAAGACCTAAAGGGTGGAGTATGTGGTTGCCATTGGCTAAGTGGTGTTATAATACCATTCCCATTCTTCTTCAAGAATGACACCATTTGAGGCATTGTATGGTTATTCACCTTCGAGATTACTTTCTTATGTGCCTGGTACTACAATGAATGCTGTTGTGGATAGTCAGCTAAAGTCTAGAGAAGAAGTGTTGATCTTGTAGAAAGAAAATCTAAGGAAGGCACAAAAAGAATAAAGGCCTTTGTTGATAGAAAAAGGACTGAGAGGCACTTTCATATTGGTGATTGGGTTTTCTTAAGGATACAGCCATAAAAATGGAATGCACTTTCCTTGAGGCATAACCTAAATTGGCTTCATGTGATTATAAGCCATTTCTGGTACTAGCCAAGATAGGATCAGTTGCTTACAAACTTGATCTACCTGCCATTGCTAGAATACAATTCCATGTTTCTTGCCTTAAAAATAAGCTTAGACAGTAGGTTACTCCCTTATCGACATTACCACCAGTTGATGTTGATGGTAATATTCAACCTGAGCCTGAAGAGATTGTTGATAGAAGAATGGTTAAGAAGGGGAACCAAGCTATGCTGAGATATTGGTGAAATGGCTAGGGGCTTCATTTGAAAACAACACTTGTGAGAGCTTGTAGAAATTAAGGGACCTCTATCCACACATTCTGGGCAAGATTCTTTAAGAGGGGAGGGTTCAGTGGATTGTGATGGCCCTACGGATGAGTCACGTGGACAAGGCTTATGCTATTTGGAAGGGAAGAGACGCAAGGATGAAGCATGATGCCGTAGGGAAGTCTCAACTATTGCCTTGTGGACAAGGCTTTTGAAGCAGGAAGGAATTGTCATGGGCTCAAGGAAATAACGGAATTTAAAAGTAGAGTGAAACGATAAGTTTCAATTTTGTAAAACAAGGCGTTTAGTTGAGTGTGTTGTAAGTAGGAAACGGTGCATTGTATTGTTGTAGATTGTGTAGATGGGATTAATGAAACAGTGAGTTTCATATATAGGAACTTGAAACAAGGGCGTCTCATGGGAAATTAACTTGTAAATCATCTGAGTATAAAAGAGGAAGTAGTCCGATCGAGTAAGAAGGTATCGAATTGGCTTCTTGTTTGATTCCCTTTGGAGGTATGATTTACTTCAAATAAATCCAATCTTACGTTCCATGATTTCAGTTCTTGGACACTTCCTGAATTCTTGATTTCTTTCTTTCTTCATTTTACTTGAAGATCAATATCTGGGTGAATTGGTCCCTAATATGTCCCTCTTTTTTTAACACCTCTTCGCAAGATGAATTCATTTTATAACAAGAAGGACATTGAGACGTTATCCTATAAACATCAATTTTATTAATTACTGCAACATACATATATCCAAGAGATAAAGATAGAGTAAGCCACTAGTATTTTCATATAAAGATATAATATTTTTGAAGAATTTTCTGTTGGCAGAATTCTAGGATAACTCATGTTTGACTAATTGGCCTGTCAAGATAAGCGGCCGGTAATCTAAGGGAAAACGGTAAAGGTGCAAAGCTTGGATGTCGAAATGGACCACGACAATTAATATGCGTACGTGATAAGCGGGATTATGGATGGGTCCTCGGAAATCTTATCGTTATAAATTAGTCATGTATTTGTGCCACGTACGTTGTTACTGTATTTTTGTTCACTTTTCAAGATTTCGTTATAGAACTACCAAGTTATTAAAATTCATAAATTTATAGATGATCATGCCGTTTTAGCTAAAACTCTCTTCAGTATATATAATTGGATATTCATCATACAAATTACTAAGTTTTATTATAAATATAACACTGATCAATCATCGGTACTTGATAACAAATCGACATGAAAAATACATATATTTCATATAACTACAACAAAATTGAGATTTAGTGACGTTTTAGAATTGGTGACAGTCTCCAAACTGTCACAAAAAATCAGTTTTTATGACGGTTTATACAAACCGTCACTAAATCTAGATGAGAAGACGTTCGAATGTAGACAAATTTATGTTCGAACGTTACATGGACGTTCGAACATTAAATATTTTTACGTGCGAATATAATATTTTTTGGCGCCAACATTCAAACATTAATCAGAAACTTTCGAACGTTGGATAGATTATTTGGTAAATATGACTATAATTTAAATTTTATGTAGTTTTTTAATAAATAATACATCCTTTGTGAACAATTATTACAAATTTAAAGAGATTGAAATTTGAAGCACAATGATTTAATATTAAAATTGGATAAGCTAACTGTGGTATATTATATACTATATATATAATATATAATACACTATATTATATACTAGTTAAGTATATAATATATATTATATATATAGTCTAGTACTATATACTATACTATATATAGTCTAGTATATATTATATAATATATATAGTATATATATACCCATTATATATTATATATATAGTCATTGCATATAATATATAATATATAATATATTATCTAGTTAATATTATATAGTTAATATATATAGTATATATTATAGTATATAGTTAATATTATATATAGTTAATATACTATATATATCATTATATATAGATATTATATATTATTTATAATAATAGAGCACATTTATTTCACGTTCAAACGTATATACATATACGTTTGAATGTTAAAATTACCATTCGAATGATACCTTTTAAACGTTCGAATGTATATCCATATATGTTTGAACGTGAAAAAATGCGAGAAATTTCTCACTTATTTTTAAATAACGTTCGAACGTTAAAATTTAACATTCGAACTTTACTTTTTTACATTTGAACGTATATGCATATACGTTCGAACGTTAAAAAATGCGAGAAATTTTTCACTCATTTTTAAATTACATTCGAACATTACTTTTTAAATGTTCGAATGTGAAAAAATGTAGAAAATTTTCCACTCATTTTTAAATAACGTTCGAACATTAAAATTTAACATTCGAACGTTACTTTTTAAACGTTCGAACGTCATATCAAATCAGAGTGTTTTTAATGGCAAGGGAGGAAGCAGAATCATTTCTTCTGCTTCTCCTGTGCGTGAAAGAGAGAGTGGGGGTGAGAGAGGGTTGTGGCTTAGAGAGAGTGTGTGTGTTAGAGTGAGAGAGGGTTAGAGAGAGAGAGTAGAGTGAGAGAGGGTTAATATTTTTGCTCTCTCCATTGATTTTGGTAAGAAAAAACTTTTTTTTCCTTTAAAAGTTTTCAATTTTATGATATTTATTTTATATTTTTTATATATATGTCTTTAACTAGCTAGTGTTGTGATTTTTTTGAAGGATTGGTTGTTGTGACTTGTTCAAAACTTGTGATTTGTAAGAAGATATTGTGAGTGATAGGTATATTTCTAAACTTTATTAATATGTTTATATATTTTGTTGTGATTTTGTTATGGATAATGATGAATATTTTGATGTGTATAATGTGAGTTGATTGTGGATTTTGAAGGATTAGATATGGGTATAATATTATGAGTTGAGTAGTGAATTTTGATTGTATATATTGTGAATATGTTGTGAATTGGATATTATTAATGAATTAGAAGGAATTGAATTGTTTATGTTAATGAATTAGAAGCAAATTTTTGTGATATGGATTATGTAATATGATAAATTAAAATGAAAAATTGTGTTGTGTGTATGCTTATTCTTAAAATGAAAATATAAATATTGGTGTATATTTATAGATTAAAATGAATATGTTTTACAATTGTGTATGTGAATTTGAAGCATATGTTGTGGTTATTTTTTTGTGACTATGTATTGGTATTTGTGAATTAGTTATTATTGTGCATATGTATATGTGATTTGTGAATTAGTTTAATCTATGGGGAATATGTTTATATATTGTAAATTTGTGTATTACATTATTTATTAAAATTGTTGGGAATATGTGAAATATTGTGAATTTAATTGTAAATATGTTTATATATTGTGGAAATATATGATATCATTTTGAATAAATTTGTGAACTTTTATTGAATATGTTGGGAATAATTTATTAAAGTACGTAACATGTCATTAGTTTAATTTTTATTTGTATTTTTTTTAAACGTTACTTATTTTGCAGCATTTTGTTTTATCAAATGAGTATATGAGGTTAAGACAGCAAGAGTTGAAGTCTCTCTTGGAGCAACAGTATGATTTAGAGATGCATTTGTAGGAGAAACAGAGAGACCAGGAGGAAAGAATGTGTAGTGAAGTCTAAGAACAAGTCCAGAGGGAGATGAGAGTCCAGATAGGCATGTTATGTCACTACAGTAAAGTCACAGTGGGCGAGGAAAGAAGAAGAAATGAAATCAATTCAATTTTCTTATTGTGTAGAACTTTTAATATCTAATTTTGCAAATATATAAAACATTGTTAATTGTTAATTTGATGGTGTAATATGATAATGCAATTTGTATATTTTTTAATTTTATGAAAATAGTGTTTTTGATCTATACGTTCGAATGTATATAACAAATGGTCAAATGTTGGTTTACATTAGAACTAACGTTCGAACGTAATTACACAAAATTATGAAATAACGTTCGAATGTAAAATCCAACGTTCGAACATATTCACTCTCAAAACGAACGCAACGTTCAAATGTTTAAACGATTTATGTTCAAACGCTTTGTTTGACATTCCAACGTAAATATGATACTTTCGAACTATAACAAACGAACGTCAAATTTTCTCATTCAAATGTCAATCGGTCGGGTTAACGTTCGAACGTTCTGTTGGACGTTCGAACGTTACATTTTGTGACAGATTTCAACCGTCACAAAAATCCCACGTTCGAATGTGTCATCAAACGAAAGACCACCAACCGTCACTAAAAATATTTTCTGTGATGATTGAATAGTAAACTGTCACCAATTGTTTTATGTGGCGCACATTAGGTGACGGTAGTCATGACGGTTTCGAACCGTCACCAAATGTCTTTAGTGACATTTTGGTCATTTTTTGTGACGTTTTTCTCTGTCACAAAAGACCAATTGTGTTGTAGTGACTTGGCTCGCGCCTTAATGACATTAATTGATGAAAATATATAGATAAGCTATATATGAAGGATTTCTGTCCGGCCCATGGCTCTACGGAGGGCTAGCTTTTGCCTCTACATCCGGACGGGGGGCCATACACTAATCCACCACGGCCACTGCCACCCAAAGGGGGGCAGTGCGGTGCTAGCTGGATTTATTAAAACTAGACATGAGGGTATGAATACTGCTATGCTTTACACTCTTTTGTTCTACAATATTGTGACCAGATTCAAATTACAAGTAATAAATTCAGGTGTTAATAATTAATGGTTCTTCAATTTTAATTGCTTTTGTTTTGAAGAAAAGAAGCCGAGGTCGCGACAAATACTATCTCAGGTACAAGGTCAACAGTTTGCTTAATTGCTTACGAGTTTTGCTACATACAAGCAAAGTCGTGTACTAATCTACGTATTAATACTGATTCTTTCACATTTAAAATTTAAATTAACACTGTTTTCAATCAAATCAACTTTTTAACCAATCACAATTAATTAGTACACATATTAGTCCACTAATATGCTTGCAAAAAGATTTTTCCACTGCTCACTTGAATAAAAATCAATAGTGAAAATTATATATATATATATATATATTTGTATACAACCTTGATGTTGAGTAGTGGAGTCTGGCCGCTGCTCGAGCGAAGCCAGGCAGATTCGAACGCTCGAAAGCCGCTCGACAGTGAGCTCGAGCGATGTCTCAAGGAAGGGAAGTTCGCTCGAGCGAAGGCATTGGCTACTCGAGCGAAATCAGGCAGAGTCGAATGCTCGACGTGCGCTCGACAGTTCGCTCGAGCGAATGCGGAAGAGAAGTTCGCTCGACGCGCGCTCGACACGCCGCTCGAGCGAATGTTCTATTTTTCTGCCAGAATTAGGGTTTCCGCCGTGAAGAGTATAAATAGGCCATTTATACTCATTTGGCAGTGTGTGTGCCTCCAGAATTCGGTGAAGAACAATATTTCTCTTCCTCCATTGTATTGTGATCCCTCATATATATAAATCCTTTGCAACTCCCGTGGACGTAGGCAATTTGCCGAACCACGTAAATCTTGTGTTGTGTGTGATTGTTTTTCTCTCCCATTTCATATATTTTTCACTTCATTGTCATCAGTTTTCGTAACAATTGGTATCAGAGCCGTGGTTCGGATCTGAAGGAAGACGATGGCTGGAGATGAAGTGAAGGTATCGGGGATCGAGAAGTTCGATGGCAAGGATTTTGGTTACTGGAGGATGCAAATAGAGGACTACCTCTATGGGAAGAAGCTGCATCTTCCATTGTTGGGAAAACAACCGGAGAAGATGGATGAGGATGAATGGAAATTGTTAGATCGACAAGTTTTGGGGGTTATTCGACTAACCCTGTCGAGATCCGTTGCACACAACGTCATCAAGGAGAAGACGACGGCGGATCTCATGGCGGCTTTGTCAGGCATGTATGAAAAGCCGTCAGCGAATAACAAGGTACATTTAATGAAAAAGTTGTTCAACTTAAAGATGGCAGATGGTACGATTGTTGCACAACATCTGAATGATTTTAATACTATCACAAATCAATTGTCGTCTGTTGAAATTGAATTTGATGATGAGATACGTGCACTGATATTATTGGCTTCATTGCCAAATAGTTGGGAAGCCATGAGAATGGCTGTTAGTAATTCTGCTGGTAAAAATAAGTTGAAATATGATGATATTCGCGACTTGATTTTGACTGAGGAGGTGCGTAGGAGAGATTCAGGCGAGACCTCGTGTTCGAGTTCAGCACTGAATGTTGATTCTCGAGGGAGATCACATGATAGGAACTCGAATAGAGGAAGGTCAAAATCAAACTACAGAGGCAAGAGCAAGTTGAGGCCTGGTCAGCAGGTTACTTGCTGGAATTGTGGCAAAGCTGGCCACATGAGGAAGAACTGCAAAAATCCTAGAAAGACCGAGAATGATAGTGCTAATGTTGTAACTGAAGAAGTACATGATGCACTATTACTTGCAGTTCATAGTCCAGTTGATGATTGGATACTGGACTCGGGGGCTTCCTTCCATACAACTTCCCACCGGGAGCTAATGCGAAATTATGTCGCAGGTGATTTTGGGAAAGTGTATCTGGCTGATGGAGAAGCTTTGAACGTGGTAGGGATGGGAGACATTGACATTGCACTCCCTCACAAGAACAAATGGACCTTGCAAAAGGTCAGACACATTCCTGAGTTGAAGAAGAACCTCATTTCTGTTGGGCAGCTGGATGAGTGTGGGCACTCAGTAGTGTTCTCAGATAGTACCTGGAAGGTCACAAAAGGGGCATTGGTACTGGCTCGGGGTAGGAAAACTGGTACACTATACATGACTACCGGTTTGGTTAACACTATTGCTACTACCGTTGCAGAAAATACAACAGATTTGTGGCATTGCAGGCTTGGCCATATGAGTCAGAAGGGTTTGAAAGAACTTCTGTCTAGAGGCAAGCTACCAGAACTGAAGACAGTTGATCTCAGTATGTGTGAGAGCTGTATTATGGGGAAACAGAAGAAGGTCAGTTTCTTGAGAAATGGCAGGACGCCTAAGACAGGAAAACTGGACTTAGTCCACACAGATGTGTGGGGACCTTCCCCAGTGGCATCTCTTGGAGGTTCTCGTTACTATGTCACGTTCATTGATGATCATAGTAGGAAGGTGTGGATTTATTTTCTGAAGCATAAATCCGATGTATTTAATGTATTCAAAACTTGGAAGGCCATGGTAGAGACAGAAACAGGCCTAAAGCTGAAATGTTTGAGGTCTGACAATGGTGGTGAGTATATTGATGGTGGGTTCAAGGAGTATTGTGCAGCTCTGGGTGTTAGAATGGAGAAGACCATTCCTGGGACACCACAGCAAAATGGAGTTGCTGAACGTATGAACAGAACCATAAATGAGCGTGCTAGAAGCATGAGGCTGCACGCCGGACTACCACCTACTTTCTGGGCAGATGCAGCCAGCACTGCAGTCTACTTGATAAATAGAGGGCCATCAGTTCCATTAAATCATGAATTGCCTGAGGAGGTTTGGAGTGAGAAAGAGGTCAAATTTTCTCACCTTAGAACATTTGGTTGTCTTTCTTATGTTCATATTGATTCTGATGCTCGAAGTAAACTTGAGGCGAAGTCAAAGAAATGTTATTTCATTGGCTATGGAGACGAGGCATTTGGCTATCGTTTCTGGGATGATCAGGGTCGGAAGATCATAAGAAGCAGAAATGTAATTTTCAATGAGAAGTCTATGTACAAGGACAAGTCTAGTACAACTTCTGAAACAGCTCCTCAGGAGTCCGAGTTTGTAAGCTTGGATGACCTACCAGAGGTCACAGTGCAGAGTGGAGATGTGAGTGACGGGGAGAGTGGGTCCAGTGCACTCATTCCTATTATTCCGCAGTCAGCTTCAGAGCCGTCCACTACCACAGCTGCAGTTCGACGGTCAGCTAGGACTAGACGTCCTCCACAGCGTTTCTCACCAACCTTGAACTACATTCTGTTGACAGATGGAGGAGAACCGCAGAGTTATGAAGAAACCTTGCAAGATGAAAATTCTTGCAAGTGGGAGCTGGCCATGAAAGGTGAGATGGATTCTCTGCTAGAGAATCAGACATGGGAGTTGACAGAACTTCCATCGGGGAAGAAGGCATTACACAACAAGTGGGTGTACCGGGTGAAAACTGAGCATGATGGCAGTAAGAGGTACAAGGCTAGACTTGTTGTAAAAGGCTTTCAGCAGAAGCAGGGTATTGATTACTCTGAGATTTTTTCTCCTGTGGTGAAGATCACAACCATCAGGATGGTACTGTCTATGGTTGCTACTGAAGATTTATTCCTTGAGCAGCTAGATGTGAAGACAGCATTTCTTCATGGAGACCTTGAAGAAGACATCTACATGCACCAACCTGAGGGGTTTGTAGTACAGGGAAAAGAAGATTCAGTTTGCAGACTGAAGAAGAGCTTGTATGGCCTGAAACAAGCTCCTAGACAGTGGTACAAGAAATTTGACAACTTCATGTGCAGTGCAGGGTACATTAGATGTCAAGCAGATCACTGTTGTTATGTCAAGCATTTTGACAATTCATACATTATTCTGCTGTTGTATGTGGATGACATGCTTATTGCAGGGGCTAGTATTGATGAGATCAATAATCTGAAGAAGCAGATGTCAGAGCACTTTGCAATGAAGGATTTGGGAGCTGCAAAGCAAATCCTTGGCATGAGAATTGTCAGAGATAGAGCCAGAGGTACGTTGAGGCTCTCACAGGCTGAGTATGTGAAGAAGGTACTCAGCAGGTTCAATATGGACAAGGCCAAACCAGTTGGCACACCCTTGGGAAGTCACTTCAGACTCAGCAAGAATCAGTCACCCGAGTCAGAGGAGGAACAAGACTACATGAGTAAGGTTCCTTATGCCTCAGCTATTGGTTCACTTATGTATGCTATGGTCTGCACAAGACCGGATATTGCCCATGCAGTGGGAGTTGTGAGTAGATACATGAGTAAACCAGGAAAAGAACATTGGGAAGCAGTGAAGTGGATTTTGAGGTACCTAAAGGGCTCCTCAGAAACGTGCTTGTGTTTCTCAGGAAAGAGTTTAGAGGTGCAGGGCTATGTTGATGCTGATTTAGCTGGTGATATTGATAGCAGAAAGAGTACCACAGGTTTTGTTTATACTCTTGGTGGTACTGCAGTGTCATGGGGTTCTAATCTGCAGAAAACAGTTTCTTTGTCTACTACAGAAGCTGAGTATGTTGCAGTGTCAGAGGCTGCAAAGGAGATGATATGGCTACAGGGCTTCTTGGAGGAATTGGGTAAAAAGAATCAGAAAGGCACTCTCTATAGTGATAGTCAGAGTGCCATATTCCTTGCCAAGAATCCAGCATTTCATTCCAGGACAAAGCACATTCAAATCAGGTATCACTTCATACGATCATTGTTAGATGATGAACAGTTGTTACTTGAGAAAATTTGTGGTAGCAAGAACCCGGCTGATATGTTGACAAAGGGTGTCACACTTGAGAAACTGAAGTTGTGTGCTACTTCAGTTGGTCTTCTGGCATGAAGACAGGGGCAGTGAGTTGCAGAAATGGAGGATATCATGTTTGAGGAAGAGGACGATGCAGCAAGTGTACCAGTCTCTAAGTGGGAGAATTGTTGAGTAGTGGAGTCTGGTCCACTTCGCTCGAGCGGCGGCCTTTTGCCGCTCGAGCGAAGCCAGGCAGATTCAACGCTCGAAGGCCGCTCGACAGTGAGCTCGAGCGATGTCTCAAGGAAGGGAAGTTCGCTCGAGCGAAGGCATTGGCCACTCGAGCGAAATCAGGCAGAGTCGAACGCTCGACGTGCGCTCGACAGTTCGCTCGAGCGAATGCGGAAGAGAAGTTCGCTCGACGAGCGCTCGACACGCCGCTCGAGCGAATGTTCTATTTTTCTGCCAGAATTAGGGTTTCTGCCGTGAAGAGTATAAATAAGCCATTTATACTCATTTGGCAGTGTGTGTGCCTCCAGAATTCGGTGAAGAACAATATTTCTCTTCCTCCATTGTATTGTGATCCCTCATATATATAAATCCTTTGCAACTCCCGTGGACGTAGGCAATTTGCCGAACCACGTAAATCTTGTGTTGTGTGTGATTGTTTTTCTCTCCCATTTCATATATTTTTTTACTTCATTGTCATCAGTTTTCGTAACACTTGATTTCTCGGGAGGCAACATCTTTAGCAAAGATGATCGATGCGATCGATCAAGTAGAATGCAAGAGCAAAGGAAACCTTAAAAGCCATATATCTTGAGTAATTAATTGGAGCAATTAATGTTCCTTCAATTCTCCTCTTCTTTAAAATTTTAAATAGCGTTTCATATATGCATGAGTAGAAGTACTAGTACTGTATTACACCAGCTGATCAAGCTGAGAATTGGGCAGCTTGAGAGTTGCGAGTTTCCAGTAGTACTTAAATTTTTGTTCTCTGTTTAGTTTTCAATATGTCAACGTTCTTGATCTCCCTCGATCAAAGTAAATAATAAGTAGAAATTTTAAAGATATCAGAGCAACATCGATCATATTTTTGACACTGGATATAATAGCGATTATTTGTAAGCTAGCTTTAACAAATAATTCACAAGGAATAACACAAAAGAATCACTCAAAAATACAGAGAAACACCTCTGATGTTTAATTCAAATTTATCAAATATTAAAATATCGAAAATCAGCCTACAAGCTGGGCTGTATAGCTAAAAATCGTCTTTATTAGAATTTTATGAAAAATAGCAAAATCCCAATAATCATGTCAAAACTAAATATGTAATAAAATAAGTAATCTGCCAAAAATTCTGATCCAAATTGGGTTCATAATCACTTCCTAAATGATAAATGAAATATTACCATAAAAAGAAAAAATAACTAAAAGTGGAGATTCGGAAGGTAAAACAGTGGGCACCGAAAAGAGTTTTTCGAATTGAAGTCATATTTGCGGTTCTATACCAACAGTGAGAAATCATACATAAATCATGATACATGCAGTCCCCAATCATACATAAATCTTGATACATGCAGTCCCCACTTGGAGGTTGATTAATATAAGGTGGGCTCTAGCTAGCTAGCTACGCTCAAATTGGGAGCCAGCTATATATGAACTTTGACCAAGCCACAAAATAATTTGGAGTCGCCACTTTCAAATCAGGATCAAGTCACACTGAAAGGAAGGTACCCAGCACAAAGAATTTTGGAAAGCAGGCAGTACTCCACACACAAAAGAAAGTAGGGGGGATTGGGGAAAAGATAAGGTGGCCATCTTGCCACGACGTAATCATAGTATATATTACCATGTCCGCTAGCAGAGACGATTTTGTCAGGACTATAAGTTTGGAAGACCGAATACTCTTAGGTCTAGAATCAATAATTGAATTGAAAATTTTTAGGAACACATTTCAAACTTATATTCTTCCATAACTAGTGGTTATATATAATTTTATAACTAAAATTTTCATATGTTGCAATTAAGAGAAGATGTTGAACTATAAAAATGATCTAGATCGAGTTATATATATATGTAAAACATAAACTAAATTTTGTATTTTACTTAATAATGTAAAACAGTAATGTTATATAGTTAAAAGTTTTTAAGTAATGCAATTGCATACTATACATGTAGCCATCTATCTATTGAACGTGGAGTTTTTTGTTAAATATATTGTTTCACCTACATAATTACAAACTTTGAAAGAGCAATAATCTAGTACTGTGAATAGTATATATATTCTAATTTAGTTTCTTAAAATAAAAAAGGAGAAAAATGGAGTTACCCTAAAATTTTAAATGAGTCAAAATTCTAATTTGATGACATAAGCTGAATGATCTATTAAAAAACTATTGACAATTTGCAAGACACCCATGAAGACGTGGTCATTTAAAAGGCATTGGCCAGTGCTTGTTATGAGTTATAGACAATAACAAAAGTATAAAAAATTAAGGAAAAAATTCAAATTAGATAAGATTATAAAAAATATATATATATGTATTTCTTTTATGGGTCAAAGCCATGAGGGGTCTAAATGGCAATAAGTCGTGACCATAATGGTACCCTACTAGCTAGTTGAAAAACCGGACTTGGGGCCCTAAGCTGTAAGAAGTCGTAAGTGATTTTTTAATTTTTGACATTTTGAGCCATAGCTAATTACTCCCCAAATCCATTCAATAAATATTTAGGTGGCTAATACCAGTAGTTTGGGGTGAATCCATACTTAAATTTTAAACTCAAACCTTGAATCTAAACATTCAATCCAAATAACTCGAGTAATTCAAGTACTACCATTGAGCCAACCCACCACCTTTGATATATGGTTGTCCTTTTTGTTTTCATTAGTCATCTTCCCCGAGCATAAGTTGGAAGGGGAGATGAAATTACGCTGGATTGCGAATCTACTCGGAAATTATTAGATTCTGTTTACCAGAATTGCAGTACCATTACTAAAAACAAAAATTGAAAAACAAAACATCAGGCTTTGAAGTACCAGACCAACGCGTCCATGTCTAACAAGTAGGACGGCCAACAAAAGTCTTCTACATACTGTCGGCAAGCTTCTCTGATTAAATAACACTCACAAACATTATATCTTGGAAGCCCCAACATGAGATTCGCTTTGGCTCACTTGATATCCGCTCCCTCTATAATTTTGCTAGTACAATATAAGACTTCCAATATGCAAACGCAGATGTGGAAGAGGTTCTCTCGATCCTTTCAAATTTCACTCCCTCCCGGCCTGTTCAATCTCTAGAGTAATAATTAACCTCATGCATGTGCTAAAACAATCATACCACCTCCACTCGGTCGCCACCACTTTGCCTACACTATCCTTTTGTCACCACCTAGATTTTTCTAGAGAATTCCACAACCATCTAGAGCCTCCTAGTCCTTTGTAGATTATTCTTGAATCTTGTAAAATGTTGTAGAGTTGTATGGAGTACTCTAGAATGGTGTAGAACCTCTTAGGGAGAACCTTGTAGATAGCTCTAGAATAATAATCTAGAATGTTCTTTACCCTTGGATTGGTGACAAGTGTCACAATCCTAACCATTCTAAGTCCGTGACAGTTGGTATCAGAACGTGGTTAGGATGGCGGATCCAAGTGAGATCACCATGGAGCACCTGGAGCCACGAAAGAGCAAGAGGTCGAAGGATTCAACCTCGTCTGTGGAGTTTCTCTCGATGGCATCGAGAAGGCCATGACTAAGATATTGGCCAAAATTGAGGAATGGGATCAGTCTCACAGGGAGGTGAGCACCCTTGACAACACTATGACCAGGATGGAGGTGGCGGTAGCAGATGTCAAGAACTGACTTGGCATCGTGGAGCAAAGTTTTGAGGAGTTAGGATTGGAGGGACAATCTGAATCGCTCAAGGAATCCATTCTAAGCGTCATCAACCCCACCATTGAGGCACAACATGTTGAGAATGTTTCCTTCCAAGACCGGGTCTTGGGGGAGCTAACAAGACTCCAAGAGCAAATGGAGAAATACCGCGTCGATCTGGAGGAGACTAGGGCAGAGTGGGCCATGTGCAAGCGGGCAGTGGCCAACGGAGGCGCCATTGGAGCTGGAATGATGGCGACACCAAGGGTGGATATCCCCAAACCAAAAGAGTTTGATGGCAAGCGTGATGCCAAAGAACTAGACAACTACATGTGGCACATGGAGCGCTACTTTGAAGCTTTGAACATGCAAGACGAGCATGTCAAGGTACGTACTGCCTCTCTCTACCTTACTAATCCTGCTAGTACTTGGTGGCGTCGTAAGCACAGTGAGATAGAGAAGGGTACCTGCACCATCAACTCTTGGGAAGAATTCAAGCATGAACTTAAAAGGCAATTCTATCCTGAGAATGTGGCTATCAATGCACGGAAGAGAATGAAGGAGTTGAAGCACACATCTTCTATCTGCAACTATGTGGAGGAGTTTTTTGCTCTCATGCTTCAAATCACAAATATGAGCGAAGAAGATCTCCTTTTCAACTTCATCAATGGTCTCAAGTCATGGGTGGCTCAAGAACTCAAGCGCCGTGGGGTCAACGACATCTCCACCGCCCTGATAGTGGCAGAAACCTTAGAAGAATTTGAGTATCATAAGAGTAACAACTCTTCAAAGCCCAAGTCTTCGAAGGATAATCACGCAAGGGTGGGGGAGCAAAGAAGTCTAAGCCCCCACAGTACAAAGAGCGAGGAGACAAGCCTTCATCATCAAAGGAAGGCAAGAAAGATCACTCCAAAGACAAGAAGCCGAAGGATGCTTGTTTCCTTTGTGACGAACCACATTGGGCTAGAGATTGTCCTAAGAGGAAGGCCCTCAATGCTATGTTGGAAGAGAAGGAAGTTCAAGAAAAGTCGCACATGGGTTGTTTGCAACTTCTCAACTCACTCAAGGCAAACACCAAGCCAACCGCTAAGGATGGATCTTTGATGTTTGTAGAGGTACTCATCAATGGGAAGAAGACTCATGCCATGGTTGACTTGGGGGCTTCTCACAACTTCATCAAGAAGGAAGAGGCCGCAGCTAGGGATTCCTCTAAGAAGGGTCAGGGATGGTTGAAGACCGTGAATTCTGAGGCCAAACCACTTGATGGTGTAGCTCATGGGGTGGACTACAACTTGGCACTTGAAAAGGTATGGTGGACTTCTCTGTCCTCCCATGGATGATTTAACATTGTGTTGGGGATGGAGTTCTTAAGACAGTTCAATGTGTGTCTCTTCCCCACTATAACTCGGTGTGCATCTTAGAGGGTGGTCCATGTATGATACCCACCGTGTCTAAGCCAAACACCACCCAACTTCTATCCGCCATGCAATTCAAGAAAGGTTGGAAGAAGGGTGAGGTGTCTTACTTGGCTTCTATGGAGGAAAATAAAGTGAAGATTTCCTCCCCTCCACCTATGGAGATCCAAAAGGTCCTTAAGGACTATGAGGATGTCATGCCCCCAGAGTAGCCCAAGCAACTACCACCTAGGAGAGAGGTGGACCATCAGATTGAGTTGGAACCCGGCGCCAAACCACCCGCCAAGGCACTTTATTGCAACCTCCAAGGCACCATATGGGGCGCCCGTATTATTCCAAAAGAAGCATGATGGATCTTTGTGGCTGTGAATCAATTATCGGGCTCTAAATAAGGTAACCATAAAAAACAAGTAGCCCATTCCCTTGATTGCTGATTTTTTTGATCAATTGGGCCGTGCAAAGTACTTTTCTAAGCTTGATCTAAGATTGGGGTATTATCAAGTGAGGATTGCAGAAGGAGATGAACCAAAGACAACTTGTGTAACCCGTTATGGGGCATATGAGTTCTTAGTGATGCCCTTTGGCCTCACAAATGCTCCAGCCACCTACTGCACACTCATGAACAAGATCTTCAACCCCTATCTTGATCAATTTGTGGTGGTCTATTTAGATGACATCGTCATCTATAGTTCAACCCTTAAGGAACATGTGGAGTATCTAAGGGTTGTTTTCGTGTCTTAAGAGAAAACCAACTCTATGTCAAGAAGAAGAAGTGCTCATTCGCCTTAAATGAAGTCCATTTCCTTGGCCATAAAATCCAAGGTGGAAAACTCAGCATGGAAGAAGGGAAAGTAGAGGCCATCAAGAAGTGGGATCCTCCAACTAAGGTTACCGAGCTTCGATCTTTCCTTAGGCTTGTCAATTATTATAGAAGATTTATAAAAGGATACTCTACACGAGCATCCCCCCTCATCGACTTGCTCAAGAAAAACAGAACATGGGAGTGGACATCAAGGTGTCAAGAAGCCTTCGATGATCTGAAGGCGGCAATCATGGAGGAACCGGTCTTGGCCCTACCAGATTGCACCAAGCCTTTTGAGGTGCAATCAGATGCATCAGACTTTGCCATTGGAGGAGTTGTCATGCAAGAGGGACATCCCATTGCATATGAGAGTCACAAACTCAATGAGACTGAAAGACGATACACTGTGCAGGAGAAGGAGATGACAACCATCATTAACTGCCTCAGAGTTTGGCGACACTACTTGCTTGGCTTCTGTTTCGTGGTAAAAACAGATAATATTGCCACTAGTTACTTCCAAAGTCAGAAGAAACTAAGCCCAAAGCAAGCTAGGTGGCAAGATTTCTTGGCGGAATTTGACTATGTCTTGGAATACAAGCCTGGTAAGGCCAATATTGTTGCTGACGCCCTTAGCAGGAAGGGTGAACTTGCCCATATCACTAGTGTACAAGGGGAGACACTAGAGATGATCCGGGAAGGCTTGAAGCACGATCCTTTAGCCAATAATTTGATGAATTTGGCTAAGGAGGAAAAGGCCAAGAGATTTTGGGTAGAGGATGGATTACTCTACACCACCAAACGACGATTATATGTCCCGAAGTGGCGAAAGCTACGGAGGAACCTTATTAAGGAATACCACGATTCCTTATGGGCTGGACATCCTGGTCAACGCCGCACTCAGGCTTTGTTGGAAGCCTCTTATTATTGGCCTCAGATGAGAGATGAAGTGGAACTCTTTGTGAAAACTTGTCTTGTGTGCCAACAAGACAAAGTGGAGAACTGAAACTCTGCTGGTTTGTTGGAACCATTACCCACTCCTTCCCGTCCTTGGGAGAGTGTTAGCATGGATTTTATAGTGGCTCTCCCCAAATCTGAAGGATGTGGTACCATCATTGTTGTGGTGGATCGGTTTTCTAAATATGCCACTTTTATTGGCGCTCCTAAAGATTGTTCAGCTGAGGAGACATCCAAGTTATTCTTCAAACATATGGTTAAATATTGGGGCTTACCACAAAGCATCATCAGTGATCGGGATCCTCGCTTCACAGGAAAATTCTGGTCTAGACTATTCAAGCTTATGGGGTCTACCCTACACTTCTCCACCAGCTTTCACCCACAGTCAGATGGGCAAACTGAGAGGGTGAATGCCTTATTAGAGTTATACTTGAGGCACTTTGTAAGTGCTAACCAGTCTGATTGGGCTAAATTGTTGGATGTAGCTCAATTCTCCTATAATTTACAAAGGAGTGAGTCCACGAACAAAAGCCCATTTGAAATTGTAATGGGGCAACAACCACTCACTCCCCAGTCATTGGAGACAAGCTATGTGGGGAATTGTCCAACAGCTTTCAAGGTTGCTAAATCTTGGAATGAACAATTGGATGAAACTCGCTCCTACTTGGACAAAGCAACCAAAAGGATGAAGAAATGGGCCGATCAGAAAAGGAGACACATGGAATATCGTATAGGCGACTTGGTGTTAGTAAAGATCTTGTCGAGTCAACACAAGTTCACAAGAAAGTTACACAAGGGGCTTGTACGACGTTACGAGGGACCATTCCCAATCATCAAGAAAATAGGGAAGGTCTCCTACAAGCTAGACTTACCTTCCAAATTCAAGCTTCATCCGGTCTTTCATGTAAGTTGTTTGAAGCCTTATCATGGGGATGAAGACGAACCAATACGAGGAGAGTCTAAGCATGCACCATTGGGCATAACTACCACTTTTGACAAAGAAGTAGAAGAAATCTTGGCAGATCGTGTAATTAGACAGAAGAGTAATAAGCCACGCCAAGAATATTTGATTAAGTGGAAGGGATTGCTCGCAAGTGAGACAACTTGGGAACCAAAGGAGTTATTGTGGCAGTTTGAAGATCATATCCGAAGGTTCCATGAAGACACGGCGTCGAGGACGTCACTAAGCTAGGTGGGGAAGAATGTCACCACCTAGATTTTTCTAGAGAATTCCACAACCATCTAGAGCCTCCTAGTCCTTTGTAGATTATTCTTGAATCTTGTAGAATGTTGTAGAGTTGTATGGAGTACTCTAGAATGGTGTAGAACCTCTTAGGGAGAACCTTGTAGATAGCTCTAGAATAATAATCTAGAATGTTCTTTCCCTTGGATTGGTGACAAGTGTCACAATCCTAACCATTCTTTGTACCTAGAGGTCCCTATAAATAGAGGGAGTCCTCATTTGTGTAAAGCACCAAGCAATAAGAGTAAACAAGTTCTTTAGAGCTTCTCTCTCTACTTTCTCACTCTAGATTTGTTCTCTCTTGTCTTGAGTCACTTAGAAGGCTTACTTAGGAGCTTTGTGGGGACAAAACCTCCTAAGGCCGCACGGGACATGTGAAGAATTTCTAAGTCCGTGACACCTTGCTGTAGATCATCCTTTTCCCCGCTTGCAACCACCACTTCTCCTCTAGACATGTAATATGACTTTTGACTTTAATTCCTCCTCTTTGATCTCTGTCTTCTCTCCCATTTCTCCAACTTAAACATGCTCTATCAACACACAACTCACTTACTCTCGATTAATTTTTCTCCAATTCAAGTTAACTTAAATACATACCGATGACGACATTTTCATCTCTATATATAGGAATTTGTAGTTAAAGACTAGACGTGGGTGGCAGCCATATCAAAGTGGTATTAACATTTTTGTGATGGTTGCATAATTTTGAAAATGGCTAACATGATTATTTGGGTGCTGGAAGTTTGTAATAATTAATATGCTTACCAACCAAATGCCCAACGATATATTCAAATCGCATTCCAAACTATCAAAACCAACAAAAAGATTCCACTTGGATAAATTTAACTTAATATATAATTGATTGGTGTTGCATGAGTAGAGAAGTGGGAAGACAATGGATCATTTAATGCTTCCTCATTGTGAGGTGACTAGGGCTCCAAGAGATGATATTTTCAGTACAGTCCGGCCGGCTAGTACTATGGGTTATGACTGGTAGGGTGGTCGATCTCTTAGCCATCGAAAGAGGTCTATAAGGCATTAATCTGCAAATAGTAGCAATATTGAAGATGGTCCCTATATGCCTATTGTGGTTTATTTGGAGGGAAATAAATTGAATGAGACTTTGAGGAGAACCAATGCTTAAAGGATGAACTTAGATGCTTCTTCTTCATTACACTAATGATATGGGGTATTGTTATAGAATTTGTTAATAGATGTGGCTTTCAGCAAATTTTGTAAAATAATTCCACATACTTCTCATTGATCTCATATACAAATATATAGACATGTTTGATGATTTATACATGGAAAGAAATATAAATTAGCTATACAAAAAAATTGATTAACTGTCAAATGACTAAATTGGTGGGATTGCTAAAATTATCAGATTTGGTTGCTATAATAATCCTCCTTAAGTTGGTGCATGAAGATCCGTAATGCCCAACTTGGGAGACAAATTATGAAAGAGATCAAAACCCAGGTCTTTGGTGAAGATATCAGCGATTTACTCGGGAGAGGGAAGATGAGCGGTGGTGAAGAGACCAGAGTGGAGTTTATCACGGATAATGTGGCAGTCGATCTCAATATGTTTGGTGTGCTCATGGAAGACTGGATTATGAGCAATGTAGATGGCAGACTGATTGTTACAATAGAGGGTCATGGGAGCGGTGTGTGAGATGTCAAGGCCACGAAGAAGCTGTTGCAATCAGACTAGTTCACATGTAGTGACGGCCATGGTATGGTATTCGGCTTCTGTAAAGGAGCGAGTGACTGTAGTATGTTTCTTAGTGCACCAGGAAATAGGGCTAGAACCAAGTGTGATGAAGAAACTAGGGGTAGAGTGCCGAGTGCTGCGACAGATGGCCCAATCAGAATCTGTGTAAGCACTAACATGAAGATCATTGGAGGAAGAGAAAAAAATGCCTTGGCCTGAAGTGCCTTCAATGTAGTGAAGAACATGAGTGGCAGCTATCATGTGAGGAATACAAGGAGCATGCATGAATTGGCTGAGAATATTCACTGCAAAGACGATATTCGGTCTGGTGATGGTGAGATAAATGAGACGCCCAACTAACCGTCAGTAAGGGCCGGGATCAGGGAGAAGTTACCATCAATGTCGTTGAGTTTCAAGTTTTGTTCCATAGGAAAGGCCACACAAGGCGAGAACCAAGTTGGCCACTATTGGCAATGATGTCTAGGGCATATTTTGGCTGATTAAGAAAAATGCCTGAAGGGGATCGAGCAACTTCAAGTCCAAGGAAATATTTGAGAGGTCCAAGGTCCTTGGTTTTAAAGTGAGTGGAAATAACAGACTTGAAGTAAGAAACCTGAGAAAGATCATTGTCGACAACCAAGATGTTATCAACATAAATGAGACCAATGGTGAGACTAGTAGTAGTGATCAAGGTAAATAGAGAGTGATCAGCCTGAGATTGAACAAAACTTGCAGTAAGAAGAATAGATGATAGTTTAAAAAACCAATTCCGAAAAGCTTGCTTAAGGCCATTGAGGGATTTTTGGAGGCGGCATCACGTGCCTTCCCCTTAATACAATAGCCGGGTGGTGGGAGCATGTAAACTTCTTCATCAAGTTCACCATGCAAGAAAGCATTATGAACATCCATTTGGTGAATAATCCAATTTTTAGTGGCTACAATAGCGAGAACACAACGGACTGTGGTTATCTTGGCTACTGGAGTAAAAGTTTCATGATAGTCTAGGTCTTCCACTTGAGTGTAGCCTTTGGCCACAAGCCGGGTCTTGTAGCGCTCAACAGTACCATCTGCTCAGAGTTTGGTCTTGAAAACCCACTTGCAACCAATGGGTTTCTTAACAGAGGAAGAGGGTCTAGTGTCGAAGTGGAGTTTCCTTTAAGAGCACGGAGTTCAAAAGCCATAGCTTCACACTAGTGAGAGTGGCGAGTGGCTTTTGAGTAACAAGTAGGTTCAAAAAATGTAATAAGGGCAGTTAAGAAAGAATAATGAGTAGGAAAAAAATGAGAATATGACAGAAAAGTAGATAGGGATGAGAAGTACCTGAGGACTATGTAGCGGTCGAGGAAGCAATGGACTCTGTGCGTATGGTAGGACAAACATAATTAAGAGGATATACTGGACAAGTAATGTTGCAGCGGGGACGAGAAGAAATAGGGATGGTAGGTTTAGGGTTTGAATGGATGACCGAGGAGGGGTTGGAAGGAGGAATGGGTTCTCGAATAGGTAAAGAAAGAATGGTGGAATTGGGTGTACGAGAAGACACATGAGATTGGAAAGGAAATTGGTCTTCATGAAAGGTGACATCTCGTGAGTAGAAAATGGTGTATGTGTTAAGGTTATATAACTTATAAACTTTATGATTTATAGGATAGCTAAGAAAGCCACAACAGGATGCTTTAGGTGAAAATTTATTGCGTTGAGCGGTAAGGGTTTGAGCATAGCTAAGGCAACCAAAAACATGTAGATGGGTGTAGGTGAGTGGAGTGTTGAGAAGAAGTTGGAAAGGAGTTTGATTATGGAGGGAATGACTAGAAGTCCTATTGATGAGGTAGGCAGCAGTAAGGTCACAGTCTCTCCAAAATTTAGGGGGTAAATGTGCCTCTGAAAATGAAGGCTACGAGCAACATCAAGAAGGTGTCGATGTTTACGCTTTGCAACACCATTTTGTTGAGGAGTTTCAACATAAGTATGCTCATGAATGATGACGTTATTATAAAAATAGGTTTGGAAATTATGAGAAAGAAATTCTTGGGCATTATCGGGGTGGATAATTTTAACTGTTGAGTTAAATTGAGTTTTAACAAGTGCAAAGAAATGCATCAAATGACTAAATGTTTCTGATTTAAAACCCATTAAATAAATCCATGTAATGTGTGAAAAATCATCAACGATAGTAAAAAAATAATGTGCACCACAAATGGTGGGTGTAGAATAAGCACCCCAAATATTACAATGAAGATGATTAAAATGAGTCATACTCTTATTAGCATGATTTTGAAAAGGTAAGCGAGTGTGCTTAGAATGAGCACAAATATCACAATGAGAAAGAGTACAGGAACTATAAAAAATATTAGGAATAGTAAAACTAGAAGGATGACCTAGACGTTGATGCCATAAGGTCTTATTATCAAGATTGTGAACAGAGAAAGCAGTGGACTGTTGGGGCCAAAGAATATAGAGCCCATTGCAAGCTTCACTCGCTCCAGTTAGCCTCTTCAACTGAAGGTCCTGGAAAAAAGATTTAGAAGATGAGAAAATTACTACACAAGATAAATTATTAGTGAGTTGAGGGACAGAAAGAAGATTATAGCAAAAAGCAGGGACATAAAGGACATTTGGGAGGATGAGATTTTTGGATAAGAAAATAAAGCTAATGCCTTCAATGGGAACAATTTCTCCAGTTGGGAACCTAATCGTGCAGGCCATGGGTGGCTGTTGGAGGCTTGAAAAGGAGGATTAGTAGTGGCTTATATGGTCACTAGCGCCACTGTCGATTATCCAGTCCGTCTTGGTGTCGAAAAAACAAGGGAGTGATGAGGAGTTACCCAAAAAATTAGCCATTGGAGATGAAAGCCAAAGCAGGTTCATGAGTTGCTAGTAGCTTTCCAGCAAAAGACCTGGGATCGGGCATGAGGTGGATCTAGAGAGATTGGCCGCAGCAGCAGGTGGTTTTCCAAGAAATGATGGTTGGTGTTGATTGCGGGGTTCATGACCTGGAGGATATCCAACAAGAAGCCAACAACGGCTATGGAGGTGACCATCTTTCCCACATTCAGTGCACTTGAGAGGTGGGCGACTGGGGTGCGAAGTCAGAGTAGCAAGTGCAAGGTTTTCTGATGGCATACGGGGGACTTGAAGAAGGAGTTGTTGTTCCTCTTGGAAGAGGATTGAGAAAATTTTATTCAGAGGTGGGAGAGGGTTGGTGGCAAGAATTTGGGTTCGAAGAGCAGTGAATGAGTCGTTGAGTCCCAGTAGAAACTGGAACACACGTTCATCCTCAGCTCTCTTCTCCAAGGTACTGGCATCGGTGAGAGGTTGGAGATTGCCCAATTCATCCCATAATTATTTGCTGCTATTGTAATAGTCAGGTATGGAGAGTTGGTTTTGACGGAGGTTGGAAATTTCTTGTTTGAGATGGAAGAGATAAGCGTTGTTGCCATGGCAAAAACAAGACTCAAGGTCGAGCCATACATCTCAAGGGTCATCATAGTAGTCTAGAGAATTGGCTAGGGAAGAGGTTATGGTATTAAGAATCCAAGTTGGGACCATATCTTTGGTCCTGCTCCATTGGGCATAATTGGGTGAAGTTTTGGCAGGGGTTTTGAGGGTGCCATCAACGAAACAGAGTTTATTTTTGGAATTGAGGGCTCGGCAAAGGGCACGTTGTCATTTGGAAAAATTATCTTTGGTGAGATGGCTAAAGACAAGAATGAGGCTTGGAGAATCAGAGGGATGGAGTAGGTATGGAGAGGAAAGTGGGGAAGCATCAGAAGAGGAAGCCATGGCAAGGCGAAAGTATGTCAGGAACGATTGTTGGCTGATACCATGTTAAGAAATAAGTTGGTAGAATAATTCCACATACTTCTCATTGATCTCATATACAAATATATAGACATGTTTGATGATTTATACATGGAAAGGAATATAAATTAGCTATACAAAAAAATTGAGTAACTGTCAAATGACTAAATTGGTGGGATTGCTAAAATTATGGGATTTGGTTGCTGTAATAAATTTCTTGCATCTATTTTAAGTCCTTGACTAGATGCTCTCTCTTGTATACATCATCCATGTGTACTTGGACTACGACTATTTCCTATTGTGGCTTATTTGGTGCAAAATGAATGACTGAAACTTTGAGGAGACCGAACGCTTATTAGATGAACTTAGATGCTTCTTCTTCAACACACTAATGGTATGGGAGATTACTATAGAATTCATGGATTTGGCTTTCAGCAATTTTTTGTATCTATTTTAAGTTCTTGACTAGATGCTCTCTCTTTTATATATCTTCCACGTGTACTTGGAGTACTGACTATTTCCTATTATCAATAAAATTTCTTTTACCTATAAGAAAGAAAAGGTTTATCTTAAAGTTGCACCATTCGTCTATTTGACCCATTAAATATGATAGCCTTGAAAACTGAGGGAGTTCTCAAATTCCTTATTTTCAATCTTGTGAGAATAAAAGACCTAAATAGAAATATACAAGATGAACATAAAAATAGCAAAAATAAAAAGGGCTACCCTTGAGAAGGGTATGCGTGTAGTATATATTTATGTTATATATATATATAGTAAATAATGCATATATATAGGGAGCCAGGTATCCCCCTCTCCCCCTCTCTCCCTCCAGGCACTTGCAGTCTGTAGTGTTGAGTTCTAGAATGGTGATAAGTGTAATATCAGCGACCACTATCCTAATGGTTGACTTCCTAGGGAGCGAGCTTATTCTCCTCCTTTATGGTTAATGTTGTTCTACCATATCTGGTGCTTGCCCCCTTCGATGGTCGAGAATCGTCCCGCCTTGTGCCTCAGTGTCCACCCTTGGCCTTGTCCTCTGTTTTGGATTGGGTCGACGTCTTGGTCTTTTTGTTGGCTTGCTCCAGCTCTGTCTTTCTTCATGTTGTCAACACCCAAAGCTTATCTTTAGCATTTATGAACTCGTCCACTTGGTCCATGAATTTTTGTAGCGTAGTGGGGGTCTTTTGGCTAGCTCAGCCATATATAGGTTTTGAGGCCATACACCGCCCAACATGGCAGCGAGAGTAATCTTCTCGTCTTGGTCATTAGTAGTCATGCACTCTTTATTAAATCTAGCCAAGTGGGCTTTCAAGCTCTTGTCCTCTCGCTGCTTGATGTTCAGGAGGTAAGTCATGGGCCGTCTTCTCCTCTTGTTGGTCATAAACTATGTAATGAAAATGTGAGCCAGGTCCTTGAAGTTGCATATTGAGTTTGGTGCCAATGATGCGAACACCCGCATCACTCTTTTCAAAGTTAATGGGAAGGCCTTGCATGCGAACTCCATAATGAATCTGTGAAGGGTCATGTAAGCCTTGAAGGTATCCAAGTGCTCCAAGGGGTCTTTGGATTTGTTGTACAAGTCTATTTAGGCTACCTTGAATTTCGATGGCAACGACACAACCATCACTTTCGTGCTATAAGGCAGGTTCGTGCTGGTGATCATTTGGTCCACCAAGGACGAGGCTCCACCCTTTTTGGCCATCACTTCGTATTTGTCCATGAGGTCACAAAGTTCATGCTACATCTTTTTTTTTTCCTCATCATCAGCGCCCTTCCCCTTGCTCCCAACGACTCGTGACTTGTCCTGCCTATTATGGCTGAGTTTAGTGTCTTCGGGCAACTTGTTTGTATTGACCCGCAGGGCCTTGTTTTCCCTCTTGGGTGTTTGCACTTATGCCATTAGTGTCTTTACCAACTATTCCATTTTCAAAAAGTGTGCTTCCATGCCTTCTAATAAGGCTTATGGTCCTCGAGTTGTCTTAGAACGGGTTGTCACCTAGGGGTGAAAACTGAAGGTATCGGTGTGGTTTTGGTCCAAAACTGAAATCGCACTGATAAGGTGAAAATGTGTTTATCTCGACTGAAATCAGCCAGTGAAAGGGAAGAAAACCGTTGATGTTAGTCTCGATTTTCTTTCGGCTGGTTCGTCGACATCGTCGGTGGCGCAATGTGAGAGAGAGGAATGAGAAACAGAGATTCATAGATATACAAAGTTACAAACACTCAAACGCAATCATCATAGATTCACAAAGTTACAAACATCATTGATTGACAGACTTACGAACTCAACAATGAAGAATGGAGAGGAACTTACGGACTCACGGAGGAAATCTTTCTGTTTGCCAAGATTCACAATGACACAAACACTTGCTGTTCGCCATGAAGAGGAACTTATAGAGGAAACACCGAAATAGAGGTTGCAGACTCGTAGCCGTGCTGCGTGAGAGAGAGAGAGAGAGAGGAATGAGAAACAGAGAGCTTAGAGTGAGAAAGTGAGAGAGAAACGAGATCAAGTGGGAGAAGAAGAGGAAGGGAAGGGATTTATTCGAACCCTAATTCCAAACGATGTCATTTGGTTTAATTGGTCGGGACCAAACCGGCCTATGTTGGCTCTTCAAATTGCCACTGCCTCCTGACCAATTATGGTTAGTTCTTGACTCTGGCGGCTGGTTCTCGTTGGTGTTGGTCGATTCTCTTGGTTCCTATACACCTCTGTTGTCACCAGTATACAAAGGACACGTTATGTTTATAAAAAAGATCACATAGACGGTGACACTATTAACATCATATTTTGTACGTCTAGGCAAGGTCCTAGCATCTCAGGCCAAGATCTTCACCTGCGAACACAAAGAAGAAAGTGGGCTTGGGGTTGTCTGGGGAACCTCCGATACCTAAGTTAGTCTCTTCGTACGTATTGTCATAGCTTGAGTATTTAGAATTAAGAGAGATTTTTTTGCACATGGGATGGGCTTTTATAAGAGGTCCCGAGGGGACATTTTGTTCCCCTTGTTAGGGTTGAATCGTCCTGCCCATGTTTGTAATAGTCTGGGCATTTAATGCAACAGTCTTGTATGGCAGAGTCATTAATGCGGCATGACTTCTAGGATGACGCCATTAATGCATTATGGCACCCAAGGAGAGTCCTGGCCATGGGTGAACGACGAAATCACTTTTGGTCCCCTCTATCAGAGAATGGGGGTCATCTGTGTCTGTGATACCCTATATTTACGTGTATTTTAATTAAATAATTATTTTATTTATTTTATTATTGGTCCTCTTGTTTTAAAATTTATATGAGTTTTGTTATATTATTTTATGATATTTTAAGTTGTGAAATTTATTTCAATGTGTCTTTCTTGTTATTAATTATTGTTTATCATTGAAATTGCTCTTTATTCTAAATTATTTTATTGTTTTATTATTAGATTTTATTATTTTATTTCTGTTTAGTCACTGCGTTATTTTATTTAACTCGCCATTTTGAAATTATTTTTGTTGGATCAGTTTTAAGACCCACGGCCATAGTTTAAAATGCACTATTATGTTGTTGTGCAGCCACCTCTTACACCTCCTTGTTCGTTTGAAAATTATATTTCATCACTGTAAATAATTTTCGAAAGAATTTATTGAGATTCCCCATATTTGTGCACTAACAAATTTTCTACAGTTTGGTTGGTTGTGCCGGACTTTGAGTCGAGGAGTATGGAGGTCGGGTTGGATAGGAGGATGAGTTTGTTTGTGAATTGATTTATGCTTGAGTTTTTATATGTTATGTTTGGCGTGATGACATTCATCATTATGTTCATGCATTTTCATGTGTTAAGGATGAAAACTGGGTTTTTATGTTGAAAAAAGATTTTGGGTACGTGTGTATTTGAATGGATTGAAAGGAATGAAAGAGAGGAGAAATGAACTGTAGGGATGGTGGTAACCAAGGATAATGGTAGAGTTTTGCCTGTGATTCTAGCCTACAGAGCTCTGATAGATTGAAAGAGAGGATAAATGAACTATAGAGATAGTGGTAAGTAGGGACGGTGGTAGAGTCCCACTTGTGATTTACATCTATGGTGTACGCGATAGGGATGATGGTGGTACCGCATGCGATTCCCACCTACAGTGGGAGCTATAGGGATGGTGGTAGTCCTGCTAATGATTCTTGCCTACAGTGCTAATTGGTTAATGGGTAAATTTTTGAAAAAATTGAGGTTTTTCATAAATGGCTTTAAGAACCATTTTCTAGAAAAATGGTGGATCTTATTATTGGGTCATTTCTGGGAAAATGGCTTGTGGTTATGTTTGGGGAATGATTTTGGGTCACATGCATGTTTTTTCATGTGCACGCATGTTTGCTGGTTGCATGAATGTATTTTTATCTCTTGGGTTGTTTTGGTTAGTTACTTTTTGAGACTCATAATCTCATGGTATTCGATACCCTATGGTTCCATTTTATGGAATCGTAGATTTTGATGTAGATGAAGATGTTGAGTCTAAGGGATCGACTTCATTGGATGAGTAACATGTGATCACTTTGGTTAGGGTTGTGTATCGCTTTTTGGCTATATACATTTGGTTACTTTTTACTTTATTTTCACTGGATAATTGTATGATCTTTGAAATATTTTTATTTTGATATGCGTGTATTTAAACTTCTGGTACTTAGTTGACTAAATGTAAATTACCAGCTGCGACTTTTGTTGTACACTTTTTGTATGTTACATACACTTGGAATACTTGACAATGGGATGCGTGACTCGTGTTGTCATTATTCTGGCGTCACGATTCTCGCATTTCCGTACATGGGAGTCAGGGTATAACAGTGTCTCCTGTTGGTCTACTGAATAATTAATTGATTCTAGAAAGCTTGAGTTGGTGGGTCTCATCTGTCCCTATGTATGGTTCCCACTTCATGCATTCTTCTTTGTTTGAGATGATCTTGAGGACTAGCCCCCTTTGGGCGATTCACGTGGGGCATTGGAATAGTGGGACTTGGGCTGGGCCGGGACTCATTGCTAGGCTCAGGCCGACCAGAATGGGCATAGGGGGAACGTCTTTTCTCCATCGACTCTATAGCTACTTGGATAGCAAGCACCCATGGAGTACTTAAATTAGACCTCCCTCTCTTTTAATGGCATTTCCTACATCCCTTGCGTGTTTTCTTTTATCGCATTTTCTTACTTTTTTTAACCGACTTTACATACAGTTCCTAAAAAAATATAAGTGGAAAGTAAAATGGAGCTACTGAATAAGTTCTGATCACTTCTCAAAGTGCTCGATCGTGGGAAAAATAAATAAATAAAGAAACAAAACTGAATGAAAAATAAAGCAACATTAATAGTGCTGAAATATAACTTCCAAGTATATATGGAGGAAATTAATGATGGCATCGATCATGTTATAATTTTGTTTCCTAGTTTATTGAAAATCTTTGTGATCACCTTTGTTTTGTCTATTTATGCGATGCAAATCAAAGGTTCCATGATAAATAAAATAAGTACTTTATGATCACTTATTTTGATAATAAATGAGAGTATATAATATCGTAGTTTATTTTAATAATATTCCAAGGGTTAGGCTTTGGAATCATAGAACTAGAAGCTTGCAGTTGTCTACTGAACTCTGATTGAACATCTAAAATGAAAGTCCGTTTACAGGAGATGAAAACAGATGCCACAGAAGCCAAATTAAGGGAGGAAGACTTTGTCATGGTAGATCTATCACTTCTATCATATTACTGAAAGATAAGTTATTTCAAGACAATTAGGACTGTAAATTAACGAGTCGAGTTTGAACTAGTAGGGGATGTAGGTGATCTAACATTGTTCATTTTACTATTTATTCGAACATGAGTCAAGTTTCAATCTTTATCGAGTTAGAATTTTATGTTTACGAGCAACTTCTGTAATATTCGACTGAGTTCAACTCATGTAACGCCGCCATTTTAATTAGTAGATTATTTATATTATATTTAATAACTTTACTTACAAATTTTGGCAAACAACTTTTTACTAATATCTTTATAAAGTTTATAGATACATACACATATCTATGATTATATTTATAAGGATTTCAAATAACTTGTTTAGTATTCAGAAAATGATGTTTTTTAATTTCTTTAAATACTAAAAATACTATCATTAGAAATATAGAATTAATACTATAAAAATAATAATAAGTACGGAGTTATGCAAGTTTATAAAAACTTCTATGAGTGGAATCGAGTTTTATAAAAGTTGAAACGTTGAGTAAACCATTATATTTTTACATTAGCAAACAGCTCATGATTTATTAATCGAGCACCTAAAGTTGAATTCGACCGATCCCATCTCAAGCGGCTTATTTATTTACCGCTCTTATGAAGACCATCATGAACCACAAATGTCTCTTTCTACGAAATGAGGGACCAAGACTTTGACAAAAGTGCACAAAAATGCAATAATCTTCCAAGGTTACATGTTTTTCTTTTCCCGACGCTAGTGCGTGCCCCCGTCAACACGATTATGGACCCCTACCCTCTCCTTACACAACACAAGATAGTCGACGAATTCACAAATATTCTTCCAAGAGTACATGATATTTTCCTTTTCCCATAACTTTCAACCTTGAATTGCGGCAAAATTGTCGCGAGGAAGTAGGGTACTGTACGTATACGAAAGGAAGAGATCAAGATCTCTTGAGTTCTTGTCTGAACTTGAAACCTCAGATTAGAAAAGAGAGAGAAAAAATAATCAAGTCCTACAACATTTATTGTTGCCGGATTCAATAAATGTTATATATTCAATAAATATTGTAAGGCTCTTATATGCTTTCAAATTCGGACAAAATTTTTAAAAAATCCTTTTCCAAATAGAATCAATGGTAAGCTCATATTAGATGGTTTATAAATAGATCCTTTAACTATCATACGCTCTACATACCAAAACAATGGGTTCATTAACCATTAAGAAAGTATTTTCCCAGCTTCTCACCACGTTTGTCTTGTTGTTCAATTTGGTTTCATTACCAGAAGCTGCATTTTCTTCTAACTCTTCCATAGAAGTTACTGCTCTTCTTACATGGAAAAACAGCCTTCAAAACGAATCCCAATCAAAATTATCTTCATGGACTTCAGTTGCTTCTTCCAATCTAAATCAAATTGTTAGGAATCCGTGCATGAATTGGCTTGGTATTTCCTGCAACTTTGCTGGAAGTGTCATCCGAGTAAACATTACCAACTCGAGCTTACAAGGTACGCTTCACGAATTTTCCTTTTGGTCATTTCCAAATCTTGCCTATGTTGATCTTTCTAAGAACGCTCTTTTTGGGATCATTCCACCTCAAATTAGCTACCTGTCAAAACTCAAATATCTTGAATTGTCGTTTAATAAGTTTTCAGGTAAAATCCCACCAGAAATTGGCCTGCTAACAAATCTTGAAGTCCTCTGCCTTGTTCATAATAAATTGAATGGCTCGATTCCTAAAGAAATGGGGCGTCTAAACTTTCTAACTGAGCTTGCTCTTTTCAAAAACCATTTAGACGGTTCCATTCCTTCTTCTTTAAGCAATTTGAGCAACTTAGTTAAGTTGTTTCTCTATGAAAATGAACTTTCTGGTTTCATTCCTCCAGAAATGGGAAACCTCTCAAATTTGGTCAAACTTTCCATTAATACCAACCACTTGACAGGTCCAATCCCTCCCACCTTTGGGAACTTGAAGAAGCTAACCACCTTGCATATGTTTGATAATTTACTTTTCGGTCATATACCTCCAAACATTGGAAGTTTGAAGTCCCTTGAAAAATTAAGCTTGTTTCGAAACAATCTTTCCGGTTTAATTCCGACTTCATTAGGAGACTTGGAAAATCTTACACTTCTTCATCTCTCTGGAAATAACCTTTCTGGATCCATTCCTCCAGAACTAGGAAATTTGAGTTCCATCATTGATCTACAATTGAGTGAAAACCATCTGCATGGTCCTTTTCCAACTTCATTTGCTAATTTGAGCAACTTGAAATCTTTATTCCTTCGTGATAATGACCTTTCTGGTCTCATTCCACAAGGAATAGGAGATCTCATTAACTTGGTTACCCTACAACTTGACACAAATCAATTTATTGGTCATTTACCGAAAAACATTTGCCATGGTGGATCACTTGAAAACTTTTCTGCAAGCGACAACCATTTGGTTGGTCAAGTCCCAAAAAGCTTCAAAAATTGCACAAGCTTAGTAAGAGTCCACTTGGAAGGTAACCAACTTGTTGGAGATATATCTGATAACTTTGGTGTCTATCCAAACTTGACATTTATAGATCTAAGCCACAATGGATTTTATGGCGAAATCTCAAGTAATTGGGGAGAATGTCATCAATTACGGACCCTACTAGTTGGTAGGAACAATATTACTGGTAGCATACCACCTGAGATTGGAAACTGGACTCGGCTTGGTGAACTTGATCTTTCTTCAAATCATATAGTTGGAACGATTCCAAAAGAATTTGGCAGGTTGACTTCTTTAGAGCGATTGAGGATGAATGGCAATCAACTCTCTGGTGCTATACCTTTTGAATTTGGATCATTGACAAATCTTGAATATCTTGACCTGTCCTCAAACAAGCTGAGTAAGTCAATTCCAAATAATTTTGGGGACTTCGTGAGATTGATCGACTTGAATTTAAGCCACAACAATTTTAGCAAAGGGATTCCAGCCCACCTCCTAACCTTATCTCATATCTCCAAATTAGATATAAGTTATAACTCTTTAAATGGAGAGATACCATCGGAAATTAACAAACTGGAGAGCTTAGTGATCTTAAATCTCTCCCACAATTATCTTTCTGGTTTCATTCCGAAAGCATTTGAACAAATGCATGGCTTGTTGTATGTGACATATCCTACAATGAGTTGCGGGGTCCCATTCCCAATAGCACGTATTTCTAAAGCTCCTATAGAAGCATTACAAGGGAACAGGATTGTGCAGTAATGTTATGGGACTAAAACCTTGCAATGCTTCCATGATATACAAACATAGCTCAAAAAGGGGACACAAAGTCGTGTTTCTTCTCGTTTTCCCGCTTTTAGGAGCAGTTTTTGTTCTACTTTCTTTCTTTGGGTTTATTCTCTTTATGCAAAGAAGAAAGACAAATCTAGAATCCAAACAAAGCAAGACCGAGGGCCAAGTATCATTTCTTTCAATATTACATTTCAATGGAAGAACATTGTATGATGAAATCATAAAAGTGACCAATGGTTTTGATGCTCTATACTGCATTGGGAAAGGAGGACATGGAACTGTCTATAAAGCAGAGCTAACTTCAGGTGACATGTAGCCTGAAGAAATTCAATCAACCACTGCATGATGTTGGTGAGAAAGATTTCAAAAGAGAGTTCTTGAATGAGATAAGGGCATTGATAGACATACGACATCGAAACATTGTTAAACTTTATGGTTTTTGTTCCCATGTGCAACATTCCTTTTTGGTTTGTCAGTATCTAGAGAGGGGTAGCTTGTCCCTAATCTTGGGCAATGAAGATGCTGCCAAAGTATTGGATTGGAGTAAGAGATTGAATATTGTTAAAGGTGTGGCATATGCTTTGTCTTACATGCACCATGATTGCTCCCCTCAGATTATTCATCGTGACATATCAAGTAGCAACATCTTGTTGGATTCTCAATTTGAGGCTCATGTTTCAGACTTTGGCACTGCTAAGCTTTTGGAGCTAGACAAATCCAATTGGACTTCCCTTGCAGGCACTTACGGATATATTGCACCAGGTAAGTTATTTCATTGTCCTATCAAAGAATAGTATGCATATGTATTGATTTTGTCCATCTTTCCTTCATTTCTTTTCTTTGCAGAGCTTGCTTACACAATGAAGGCAACTGAAAAATGTGATGTGTATAGCTTTGGGGTATTGGCTATCGAAGTCATTAGAGGAAAGCATCCAGGTGATTTCATCTCCACACTATCAATGCCGTTAGCTATGGAGAACATACAGGTGAAAGATATGTTGGACCAACGGCTTCCATTTCCAACGGCTCAAGTTGAAAATGAACTTAAAATAGTTATACAACTTGCCATGAAATGCTTAAATGTCTCTCCCCAATCAAGGCCGACCATGCACATGATTTCTCAAGTGTTATCGACTGATATTACAAATTCCTAGTGCCATCTAGATGTGCATTGCCAACATGAAAGCTGAGAATTGAAGGTTATGGACTATTGAGATAATAGTTAATGTGAATAAGTGCTAAAATCATGTGTTAGTCTAAGATAATTATTAGAGCATTTTCTTTCCATCCCAAGTATTTATGTGTAACTTTAGTTTTCAGTTGTATGAGTGTTAATGTATCTTTTTTTTTTTCATCATCTCATGTCCTTCAATTTAATTCCAGCTATGTTATATAAGTGTTAATGTATCTTTTTTTTTTATTTTTTATCAACTCATGTCCTTAAATTTAATTCCAGCTATGTTAATAAATCAAAGTGTCTTTTGGGAGTATAAATGTTGCAAGTTTTTGCAACTTGAAGGTTTGTTTGTTCTCAATAAATTTTTTAATAGAAACCCATGTGATTTGAAACTTTTGGAGTTGAAGACCTTAATTTTAAAAAGTGGGAGCTTGAGACACTAATTTTTACCTTTTATTTAATTTAGAAGTACTCTTATATATAATTTTTTAGAGCCGCATGATACTTTTTATATCTTCTATAAAATATGCAAAACAAATAGTATGTATAATTTGGCTAGCAATAGCGAAGGGTGAGAGGTAATTCCCCACATACAGTTGCCACCATATGGAGGCTGGGAAAATCATCGCACATGGGAGGCTACCAAGTGGAGGGAGGATCCTCCCCACTAACACTAGTAGAGCTGTTATTATAAATGTATTGTGTTAGCATCATCAATGACAAAATTTAACCTGATAGAAGAGTTATTATTTGGTACTCTTGGAATACAGACACGTGGTACTCACATCCTATTATATATATGTTGGCATGATAGTTAAGTTTGATGCTTACTTAAACAACTTTAATTACATAGCATGTTATGATAGAATGAGGGTACCAAATCAGTTGTATTCTTTGAGTACTTAATAGTTTTTATTAAACTTTAAGTTCAAACTGAAAGAAGTTGCAATTATATCAAATTTAAAATAAGAAACCTATATTTAAAAATTATAATTAAAACATCACAATTGTTCAAATGTTGCAATAAGTCAAAATAGTCAATAAATATAATGTGATAAAATTACTTCTAGGAGATTGAGTATTGTTAGGTGTGACATATGCTTTGTTGTGCATGCACCATGAATGCTCCCCTTTGATTATTCATTGTGACATATCAAGTAGCAACATCTTGTGGATTCTCAATTTGAGGTTCATGTTTCAGACTTTGGGACTGTTAAGCTTTAGGAGCTAAACTCGTACAATTGGTCTTCCCCTACAAGCACTTACGGATATATTGCACCAAGTTATAAATTATGTTATTGTCCATCTTTCCTTTATTTCTTTTCTTTGTAAAGCTTGCTTGTACAATAAAGGTAATTGAAAAATGTGACGTGTATAACTTTGGGGTATTGGCAATCGAAGTCATTAGAGGAAAGCATCCAAGTATTTCATGTCCTCACTATCATCACCGTTAGCTATGGAGAACATAGACGTGAAAGATGTGTTGGACCAATGCCTTCGCCATTTCCAACCATTCAAGTTGAGAATGAACTTATAATAATTGTATAGCTTGCCATGAAATGCTTAAATTTCTCTGAACAATCAAGGCCGACGATGCACATGATTTCTAAACTGTTATTGACCAATATTAGATATTCCTAGAGCTATCCAAACAAGCATTGCCCACTTGAAAGTCAAGAGTTGAAGATTATGGACTATCCAGATAATAATTAATGAATATAAGTGCTAAAATCATGTGTTAGTACTAAAAGATACTTAATTATTAGAGCATTTTCTTTCCATCCAATGTATTTATGTGTAACTCAAAGGTTTGTTTGTTCTCAATAAATCCTTTAAATAGAAACCAATGTGATTAGAAACTTTTGGAGTTAAAGACCTTAATTTTAAAAAGTGGGAGCTTGAGACATCAATTTTTACTTTTTATTTAATTTAGAAGTACTCTTATATATAATTTTTAAGAGCCACATGATACTTTTTATATCTTCTATAAAATATGCAAAACAAATAGTATGTAGCTTCTGGCTAGCAATAACAAAGGGTGGGAGGTAATTCCCCGTGGATTGAGGGGCAAATCACCGCACATGGGGAGGCTACTAAGTGGTACTCACATCCTATCATGTATATGTTGTCATGATAATTAAGTTTGATGCTTACATTAATAACTTTAATTACATAGCATATTGTGATAGAAATAGAGTACCTTGTCATCTGTATTCTTTGAGTACTTAATAATTTTTCCTTAGTTGAATTGTAAATTTGTTGGGTAAACTTCAGGCTTAATCCGAAAGAAATTGCAATTATATCAAATTCACTAGACCTTCACAAGATCTTTGAAAGATAATCGCTAGTCCTTCATGTGATAGACGTGAATCTAGATAAAACTCCAACAATTTTTCTTGATGCTAGGTCTAGTGAAAATTCCTAGGTTAAAAGCCCCTAGACCTCTTGCTATACTTGTAATTTACTAAAGTGTTGTGGAGCAATTATTTGGTAGATGGTCATGGGCCTATAATTTGGCAAATCTTAACTTTTAATAGGTTTCTTAAACCTAGTTTAACTTTAATTCTAGCAACACTTTCTATATAAGCATCCTTATATCAGATTTTCTATGTGTGGAATTGTTCCTGTATAAGCATCCTTCTAGCGAACAGCGAGCAACGACTTAGGGGCAGCATGACACAAGGCGACCAAAGCATTCGGGTGGGCAAGGGCTAAGCGGGCACATTCCAAGTGAGCAATGCACGGAAGTAAGCAACAAGGTTGGCAAGCAAGGAATAAGGAAAGTCGAGAAATAGATGAACAATGTACAAGTTGGAGCTTGTGCTCAAAATACTTTCCTCGTCATATCATGAGTCCGAGATAGTGCTCAGAGGTCGTCTTGCTTGTTTGAAATCAAGAGTCCAAGAAAATGCTCGAAACACACTTTCTGATGCATCATTTTTTTAGACATTGCTTGTAAACTGTTTTCAAGTTTCATTCAAATATCGAGCAAGTATTCTAAAGGTGTTTCCATCCAAGTGATAAACAATCAACGAAGTACTCAAATGCACACCAATACTCGTTTGGAATCCATCTTGCATCAATGTGGTGTCCTATTATGTGCAATATGCATAGTTAGAAGAGTCATGGACTCTACCCACCCTTCCCTTGCCCACCCATGCGAAGAGCCTTTACAACATGTGGGTGACGTTCATAAGTGGTAGGGCTGAACTTCACTCCCCTTGAGAGAGCAAGCTTCTTCCCTCTCTACCACATCTTTCATTTGTCGTGCATGTACCGTAGATGCCCACCGACCAATACACCCAACTCATGTCTAGCACTGTTAGTCTCGTGAACTCTCCTGCTAAAAATAGCCTTCCCCACTCCTTCCTTTTCCCCATAACTTTGAAATCCCTTCCTCTCTTAACCAAAACCCTCACTCTAGAGAAGAGAAACATAGGCCCTTAAGCTTAACCCACCAGTTCCAACTTTGTTACCTCAGCAGCCTGAAGTTTTCTCTCGCAATCCCTCACTCCTTGTTCAAATTGAAAACGCGTGACTATCAAAGCCTCATAGTCTAACATTGAGGTGTACAAAGGACGACACTGGTGCTAAGTGGAATCGATGAGGAGCTTAGAGCACCAACGACCAATTGGCCAAAAAACCTCCACATGAGGTAAGCGAATCCATGGTTGTTGATGATTGTAAAGTTGCATGTTCTCCTTTCGTTCTTGATATCACCACTTTTGTCGATTGAAAGCAATATGTCTTTGGTTCTTATTTCTTGGTTGTAGATTTTCATGTGCCTTTATTTTACTCTACTAGTTATGTAATCTGATTTTGCAAGCAGTAGTCAATTGACTTTTGATAGGGCACTGGTTGTTATTTCTGGGTTGTCGTTCTTCATGTGCCTATTATTTTCTCTAAATGTTATCTAATCTAATTTTACATGCAATTGATTGACTTTCAATAGAGCACCGATTCTTATTTATGGGTTGCCGATTCTTATTTCTGCATATGTATTGATTTTGTCCATCTTTCCTTCATTTCTTTTCTTTGCAGAGCTTGCTTATAGAATGAAGGTAACTGAAAAACGTCATGTGTATAGCTTTGGGCTATTGGCAATCATTGCTATTAGCTATGGAGAACATAGAGGTGAAAGATGTGTTGGACCAACGCCTCCCATATCCAACAGGTCAAGTTGAGAATGAACTTATAATAGTTGTACAGCTTGCCTTGAAATGCTTAAATGTCTGTCCACAATCAAGGCTGATGATGCACATGATTTCTAAGGTGTTATCGATCAATATTGCACATTCCTAGAGCCATCTAGACATGCATTGCCAATTTGAAAGTCGAGAGTTGAAGATTATAGACTATCTAGATAATAATTAATGAAAATAATTGGTAAAATCATGTGTTAGTCTAAGATCCTTAATTATATGTATGTGTAGCCTCAGTTGGCAATTATTGTATGAATGTTTTTGGGATTCCTATCTTATTTATAATTTAAGTTATGTTCTTCAATTCAACTCCAACTATACTCTCTGTTAGAGTCACGAAATACTTTATCCCCAAAGTGACTATACAAAAATAAATCTACAAATGGACATTGTAACAGCCCGCTAGAAATTCAATGGTAGAATTTCTCTAGATTTGAGGAACCTCGTGAAAACTCCGTAAGTTTTCACGAATCGGCTAATCGCAAAACTTTTAGTCTGTCAACATAGTAGTGTTATCACTCATATGGTGCCAGAAATGCGTTTTAATTGTTTGAGGTAGTTAGAAGTGTCATAATACGTTATAATCTACACTGTGACATCCCGTTTTTACGTGTATTTTCACTGAAGAAATATTTTAATTTAATTAATATAATAGTTCTTTTATTTTAAATTATCGGATTTTAAATTGATTTTATTTGTTATTTGAATTTAAATTGTTGTTTAATTTATTTTAGCTTGTCTTTGGTTTTAAAATTAAATAGTTAGTTTTTACTAGTTATTTATTATATTTTAGCTTTACGTTGTGTTTAAAATATTTTCTTGGTTTTATTGCTTTTAAACTTATTTTCGTTGGATCAGTTGTTGGACTCCGGAAGTGAGGACTGGACCTCATTTCTTTTCCTCCATCTTTTCTTTTCTCTTTTCCTTTTTTCTTTTTCTCTTTTCTTTCTTTTTCTTTCTTTTTTCTCTCCTTTCTCCTGCGTCTGGCCCCTCCCCCGTGCGATTTCTTCCTCTCTCTCTCTCTCTCCTCACCCACGCCGTCTAGCCCAGCCAGCCCCGACCCGCTGCCGCTTGGCCGCTGTGGTCGACACCACCCCCACCAGTCGACTCCCCTCCGGCCGGTGATCACCTCCCTCAATTTTTAGGCCAACCCGTGCAACCGTTAGCCGCCAAGCACGGCTGGAAGCCACGACAACCTTTCCTCGCAGCGCCGCCGTGCGCCACCCTTTACCGTCGCCGTTGCTTCCATTTTCTTCCCCACCCACCAGCGACCTCACCCCTCCATTTTTAGCTCCCCAAATGCCGCCGTTAACCACCACAAACCCGACCCAAGCTGCACAGTTTTGTGCTCCTCGCGCCGCCGTGCCTCCGCCGTTGGCCACCACCTCTTCACCACTTCATCACCGGCTCCTTGCCGTCCTAACCCACCTAATTTCGGCCCTGATACGTTGCCGGAGCAGCTCCCACGAGCTCAACTCCTATTTGGCCTTTTTCCGCTTCCACCGCCATTTCCACCGCCACCCACGGCCAAAGCTCACTTCCCTTAGCTTCATAAACACCTCTAGGCCATTCCCTATCAATTTGGTGTCTTGGTTTGTCCCCGTTCAAAAGTGGGTATTTTACAACCCACGACCATAGTGCATTTGTACTGTTACGTTGCTTTCGCATCGCCGTTTGCCGATCCTTTGACAATTAATATATAGCTCTGTAAGTATTTTTCCAAACTTTGTTTTAGATTTAAATGTATTATTGCCTTTACAATAATTTATTATGATCTGGTTGGTTATTCCGGACTGAGTCTGAGGAGTCGGGGGTCGGTTGGATTTGAGAAAGGAGTTGTTTGATTGGTTGTTGTTGATGTTTGGAATATGTTGGTGGATTTGTATAATTTTATTTGCATTGTATTGTGCACGCATATGCATGTGTTATTTATTGAAAACTGGGTTTTCGAGCAAGATATGGTTTTTGGTATATGTGAACGATGGGATTGATTGGCTTGAGTTAGAGGCACGTGTAGGGATGGTGGTGAGCAGGGATGGTGGTAGAGTCCCGCCTGCGATTCCCGCCTACAGTGCTCTGATGGATTGGTTATTGGGCCATTTTCTGGGAAAATGGCGAGACTGGTTTTTGGGCCATTATCTGGGATAATGGCGATGAATTATCTGGGCCAAATGGGATTTTGGCGTGTGCGTGGAAAAATGTGTTTTATGGGACATGCGCATTGGGCATACTTTATGCATATTGTTTTGGTTGTAATATGTTTTTATCTTGCGATGTTTGAATTATTACTTACCTGCGGCACCATTTTTGGTACCGTAGATTTTGGTGCAGATGTAGAGGAGGAGGAGGCTGAGCCCGAGGAGGCGGCTCCGCCGGAGGAGTAGTTTGGATGGCTTTTATATATTATATTTGTTGTCGTTTTTATTGGTATGTATTTGGATTTAAGATGATGAACATGTAATATTTTATTTACGCTCGTTTTTCTGGTACTTAGTTATATGGCTTTTCTATCCGCTGCGTGTTTTTATTTGAACACATATTACATGTGCACACACTTTTGGCACTTGGCGATAGGATGTGTGACCGTGTTGTCATCATCCCGACGTCTCGATTTCCACGTAGCCGTACGTGGGAGTTGAGGGCGTCACATACACCACTAGACTCAGTTGAATATTTAGAATTTTATGGCACAATAACCCATTTTTTATAATTTTGGACAGAACGGTTGTTCGAAACTGTAAATTTATTTATAGAGGCACTTCGGGCTTGAGTTTTGGGAAACGGTTTCTACTATAAGTTAATATGAATATTTAAAATTTTTCAGTACTAAGTTTATTATGCTTTTTTTTTGAGTGAATAGTAACCTCGATAAGCGTACTAAGTGCAGTGTTTTCAAAATCACAGTGTGGAATGTCTAAATTAGGTTAGAGAAGTTTTATTTGGACACTTAGCAAGATCTTAGCCACACATAGTGAATAGTATTAGAGACTTGGCACAAAGAGGAACCATCAGATGGATTTGTGAATGAAATCAAGGTGTAAGATCATGCCACCTAAGCAAAACCCTTTTAATTTGATCAACCATTTGAGCTAGATCAAAGAGGGTTTCAACCCTAGTAAAACCCTTAATGGTTGGAATCCAATTGAAACCCCAAAAAACTTGGTTGAAACCAAAACCCTAAATGGTTTCCTCAAACCCTAAATTGACCTCCAAACCCTTTTTGATCTAATTTCTAGCATTGTGTTTAATCGCTTGATTAAATCACTTCCTGATCAGCTTATAATATTGTCTTCCAACCGTAGAAGCTGTCAAAGTAATACAAGGGTAAGTCCCAAGATCGAATTCACAGGGACAAAGGGATTATCAAAGCGTTTGTGAGATTTTCTTTGTGTAAAAGATGTATCGATTATGAAAGATGAAAATTGATGTGGATCTATATTTCTAAAATTACCAAAACTAAGAGACTTAGAGAAAGTGTGTAGCAAATGAATTAAACTTGCAAGAAACAATAAAACAAACACTTGGGTTGGGTTTGAGATTCTTTTTATTTCGGATTCTAGATAATTTCTCGATTAACAATCCAGTCAAGGAATTGATATTCGGAAGATAAAAATTAAGCTCAAGTTTTTGCAATATTTTCTCAAGAAATTCTCTAATTTACTAGCCAAATTTATATTCATAATCAATCGAAAGAGGCCTTGATAAATTCAAGCTTTTGTTGTGCCTTACGTCAACAACAAAACAAGAGCAAGAGCCGCAATCTATTTTCCATTTGAATCCGACTAGTAATTTAGTGAAATCAACATTAAACAATAAAATATTGCATCAAACTAGAATCTAAAATAAATTAAATCTCATCCCACAACCCAAGCTTTAGAAATTAGTTACACATGATATTTTTAGTAACAAAAATAAATCTAAGAGGAGTCATGATAAAATTTGTAGAAAGAAATAAAAAAAATGAATAACGCCGAACGAAAGAGAACTAAAGCTAAACTTTCCAAGAACAAGATGAAAATGAAAATGGAAAGTAAAGTAAATTAAATGTTAAACTCGATGAAGGAAGAAAGAAAGAGAGAAAAAAAAAAGAAAAGCTAAACGAAGTAATCGTAAACAAAAAAACGAGAATGAAAATAAAAGCGAGCGAGTTCCCTCTACCAAATGAAACCAAAACTGAAAATAAAATAAGTAGAACTTAAGACCGAAACAAGTAGAACACGTCTTCCACAAAAAAAATAAACTTAAGACTAAAAATAAAACAAAGAAGAAAAGCAACTACCGAACAAAATAAAACAGAAAAAACTGAAGCAAAATAATCTACTACTTCCGTCTATGGTTTGGAACTTTCTTTCCACTAGCCGAACAACTACAGCAAGCAAACTAAAACAAAACATGAAGTTGCCTCTGCCCTACGTAGTAATTCTGAAACAAACGGAAAAAAAAAACTGGAAAAACAGCAAAATAAGAGCTGCTGCAACGTCCCTTTAGTTCTGCAACTTTCAGCCAAAACAAAAAAACAAAGAAGAAAAACCAAGAAACTAAAGCTGCGAGAGAGAAACAGGAAAAGAAAACAGAAAAAAAAAATTCTACTCCAACGTCCGAAGAGGGATCCTTCTGCTTCCGTCAAACTGGTTTTTATAAGTGTTGCCCGTGTGCTGCTTCTGCTTTGTGTGAGTGACTTTCTGCAGGTGCTGAGTGAGTGGTTGCTGTAAAACCAGCTTGACGCATGTGTTGTCCGTGTTTTCCTTTTGATTTCTGCATGTTTGGGTGATGTTGCATGTGTGTTTTCAACTTTCTGCAAATGTGAGCTGCTTTGCATGTGTGCTGTCCGAGTGATGGTGTGAGTGTGCCGTGAGTTACTTCTTCATTTTCTGCATGTATATGTTACTTTCTGCATTATTTTTCTACATGTGAAGTTGCTGCCGTCCACTTTCTGCATGTTACTTTCTTGCATTTTTTGCATGTGCCGTGAGCTACTTTTCCTGCATGGGTTGCATTTTCTGCTGCTGCTTTTCCTCATTCTGCATCCGTGAGTTGTTGATGCTGTCCGTGTGATGCATGTTGGTGTGTGATGCAGGTGTAGTTGCTGCATGAGTGATGACGTTAGTTTGCATGTCCACGTTTTATGCATGTGCTTGGTGCCCTCCATCCGTGACTACCACTCAGCTCAAACCAGATGATTTCTCTCTCAATCTCTCGAAGCCCAGCACTCCCAGCAAAGGTTCCTGTCTAGCTACTAGCAAGCCCATCAAGCCCAATATTGAAGAAATGTTTAGTCTCAAAATTCATCTACTCTTCTTCTCACATTCTTCCACACCTCGCTCTTTGGGCTTTTCTCGATTCTTCCATTTCTCTTCCAAACCTTTCCTGTTATAAGAGGAATAAAATTCAAATATTTATTTTCATGTGAAATAATTGCAATATAAATCTTCAAAAACACTAAGAATTTCAGAATTATCAATTGACTCAAGTATTGTGATCTATTGCATAATTAAGTACTTAAATCATTTTTTATTAAACAATTTATTCACTTAAGTAACTTAATCATGCAGTTTTAGCGGTTCATCACTTCCACATGCTATTAATTTCTCAAATTCTTGTTATGACATCATTATCCAACCTTTTAAACCTTAAAAATTTGATTGGGCCAAGAAAAATTGGATTTGAGCTTGATAGCATCTCAAACCCTAACCAAACCCCTTTTAAAACCCAAATTGAAGCCCACTTGGTTAAGGCCCACCAAGTCCGACGAATTTGGCCACCTTGGCAAGGCTTCTTGGAGAAGTTTCCTCCCCCACATGGCAGACCATCCATTGCCCTTGGCTGCACCCAATAGTGCCTTGATGAGATGGAGAAACCCACCCTATCAACCTCAATACCTCACAGCTTCTGCAGGCTGTCCACTCCCTTCACTATTCTCCACTTTATGTCACATAGCTACCTCCAATCAATGTCATTCAAGTCCATATCTTCCCCCTCCAGAAGTATAGAGTCGTGCAAGTCCCACTTCTTTCCCTTTAATCACTTCTTCACCCCGTTCTTAGAGAGAAACCCAAAAGAGCTCTCTCGGGCAGATTTCTGGGTCTTGTTGCGTGGAGATTTTTGACCCTTTGTAAGTATTTTCTCACGATAAATCCTACATAAAAGTTATTCCTCAATGAGTATAGTTTCTGTAGATATATTAGTAGTATCATTCCATGGTCATTTGTTCAGTCAAAAGTATTTTTAACCATGGAAAGGTCATTCTGGGCGTGAATCTGGAGAGTATGTTATGTTTTGGAGTTTTTGACCAAGCTAATGGACATATCTTGGTCCGAAAATTTTATGGAGTATTTTTAGCATGTGTTTAAGAGTGTTCATTGAGGTTTTGTTTCATGAATAAAGCTTTTGATGATAGATTTTCTTAGATCTAGAAACTTGAAAACTGGAAGTGGCAAAATAGTTTTTATTTGGAGAAAGTTTGAATATTTCGAGGTTTGATCTTACTCTAAAGGCTTTTATATTTTATATGATGATCCTAAGTCTCTTATTTTCATGTTAGGATGTTATTTTAAAGATATTTAGTATTAGTTTCAAAGATATGATTTTTCTATGCAAGAGGATTTCGGTTAGGCCTAAGATTTGATTATTTTGGATTAGATCCATGTTTTATTGATTTTTAGCCATGTGATTTTAAGTTTAATGGTTGGATCCCATTTAAGACACATTATTAAACCATGTGATGCTTTATTTCGAAGATCTCACCTTCTTAAGCCATTGATCAAGAGATTTATCAAAACTAGTTGGGGAAAAAGTTTCTGTTTATGGACTATGTGTAAAACCAAAAACTCCAAGTGTTATTTTGTGATTTTGGTGACTTTAGTTTGATGATTTAAAGCATGGTTAATCTTAGAATTATGTTATGAATATGTTAGAAGTAAGATTTGATTTTTGGAATTCTTGGAAATATTTTGATTTAAGGTCAAAGCTTGTGATTCAAGTGTTTGGATCTTTTTACAAAAAAAGTTAGGTGTTCTGATTATTAGCTTTTTCTAAATGGATATTTGAAGTATGGTCTTAAACTTAGGATTGGAAGATGTTTGTTGCAAAATTTTGGTTTAAGCATGAGTTTTGAAGTTGGGAGGAATTGCAATAAAAATCAAGAGAAATGACCTATGGATGTTTCGACCATAGTGTGTTTTCCATAGTTGTGATTTGTTTTAAATTTTTCTAAGTTGATATTTGAGTTTAGGACAAAATTTGCATGAAGAATGTAAATTTTGGAAATTTTTGGAGTTAGGATGTGAAATCCTTAAGTTAGGGGTAAAATGATCATTTTTCCACATTTAGAGGGTAAAATGATAATTTTACTCTAATTTAGCTTGTTTTCATGTCTCTAATTGTTAGTAATTAAATTTTTAACTTTTAGAATACCCTCTTACAGTTCCTCGTGTTTCGTGCTTTATTCTCGTAGAAAGCGACGATCGAGGAAAGTTAGCTTCTAACTTACTATCAGTTTATTGTGTATGTATGATGGGTAAGGGAACTACAACTTATGTATGTATGTTATCATATATGTCATGCCATGCCACGACATTACATGTTTATCTGTTATGCACGATTTATTCTTTCATGAATATTTATCTATTACACAATCTATTCCGTCACGTATTACTATATGTTATAAGTATGCCATGTTAAGTATGCCATATGTTACATGTATGTCATATCATGTAATATTTACCATTGCAAGTATGTCATGTTATGTAAAGAAGTCAGATCAATTTTATGTTAAGTGAAGTTTCAGATCATGTTTATGTTAAGTTATTCATGTCAATCACGACCCTAAGTGCTAGGATGGGGTAATATCCTAGTGGAACTCTTTTGTTCACATTGGAGTGTCTAAATAGGTGTGAAATTCCCTAAGTTGACGAAATACAGTCAACAGGTTAGGAATGGGGCCTAATTAGCTAGTCACCGAAGCGCGCCAGGCACTAATGCCGATGGTGCCATATTTTATTTTACGGGGTGTTCACAGCAAGTGACAAATAATTTATGGGGCCACAACAACTGTGGAGCATACACTACGTGAGACACAGCAATTGTGACATGTAGAATACGTGGGGCCACAAAAACTGTGGAGTACGTATTAACGCATTCACAGTTGGTGTAGATACCTGTGTTGTGATGCGGTAATCGGCAAGGACACACGGCTCAAGGGGACCCGTGTAGCACCCATATGGTCACGTTATTAATTAAGTCAATTGAACAAGAGTCCAAGTTTATGTCAAGAAGTTAAGGATAAGCAGTCATGGTGACCCCATGAGATAAGATTAAGTTTCAGATCAATTTCACGTTATGTTATGTTCACGTACATGTTATGTTCATGTTCACGTTAAGTTTCAAGTTCATGTTCATGTTCATATCATGTTATGTTATGTTCATGTTCATGTCATGTTTTAAGTTTACGTTCATGTCATGTTATATTCATGTACATGTTATGTTCAAGTTCAAGTTCATGTCATGTTATATTAAATTCAAGTTCATGTTTATGTTATGTATGTTCATGTTCAGGCTATGATTCAAGTCCATGTTATGTTTCAAGTTCACGTTCATGTTATGTTGTGAGCCCATGTTATATTATAAATTCAAGTTCATGTAATGTCAAGTCAAGTTCAGTTCATGTTTTAATTCAGGTTATGTCAGTTATGCCATGCTATATGCCAAGTTATGCTATGCTTACTTACAATTTTAATTATGCATTCATGCTTTTACTGCCATGCATTCATAATTAACCGGTGTGAGAGTTTCCTGTTAATTTACTGAGATTTGTAATCAAATCTCACCGTGGTAGAACTACCATTCCTCCCGAATGGTAGGTGATGTGTCAGGATCAGTGCAGGGAGCGAACATTGGTAGACTGAAGGAGGTTGACTAGACACCGCAGACATGACACGGAGCTTATAACTTCCATAGTTAGTTTTGGATAGTTTACTGGCCTTGTTAGTTGAGTTGCACGAGTTACTCGACAAACTTCCTCAATAGTGTATTTTGGTAATGTAAATATGGCGTTTGGTCTCCCATGTTTTTGAGGTTACAGTCTTCTAAGACTTGTACTAAAATCGTAGATTTTTATTTTATAAAATATGCTTGGATTACGATTTAACTATTTGGGATATTATAAGTTTGGTGCATAGTATTGCTCAAGAAAAAAAATTATTCGCTACGAATATTGCATAATGCTAGATGCATGTTAGGAACATTGCATCTTATATGTCATGAACAGGGGCAGGTAACCATGTGTTGCATGTCCCGACGCTTCTGATGTCTGTTCAATTCCAAGCCAAAATCTAGGGGCATCAGATGATGCATAGTATTGCTGAAGAAAAAAAATTATCCACTGCAAATATTGCATAATGCTAGATGCATGTTAGGAACATTGCATCTCATATGTCATGAACGGGGGCAGGTAACCATGTGTTACATGTCCCGACACTTTGGATGTCCGTTCGATTCCAAGCAGAATTTGGGGGCGTTACAATAACAATATTATACTAATTTTTTTACCTTGATTTGTAGAGTTAACCTCTAGTGGTGAGTTAGTCAAAGAGCTAGGCATCGGTGGAGATGGGAAGGGAACCTCCTTCCTCTTGGGTGGCATGATTTGAAGATATTGATACATGCATCACATAAAAGCCTCATCACAAAAGTGTCATGAGAACACAAAACACATCAATCATCCGTATCAATTTCAGTGGACCACTCGCCCTCCTCATCTGTAGATACTTCAGAGGAATCCACATTTTTTCCAACTGTTGTAATAGTCCAATAGAAATTCAATGGTAGAATTTCTATAGACTTGAGAAACCTCATGAAAACTGCGTAAGTTTTCACGAATCGGCTAATCGCAAAGGTGTTAGTCTGTCAACATAATTAGTATTACCACTCACCATGGTGCCAGAAATGAGATTTTAATTGTTTGAGGTAGTTAGAAGTGTTAGAATACGTTATAGTCTACACCACTAGACTCAGTTGAATATTTTTGATTTTATAAAGCAATAACCCATTTTCATAATTTCGGACGAAACGGCTGTTCGAAACTATGAATTTATTTATAGGGGTACTTCGGGGTTGAGTTTTGGTAAACAGTTTTTACTATAGGTTAATATGAATATTTAGAATTTTTCAGTACTAAGTTTATTATGCATTTTTTTGAAGTAAATAGTAACTTTGATAAGCGTACTGTGTGTAGTGTTTTCAAAATCACAGTGTGGAATGTCTAAATTAGGTTAGAGAAGTTTTATTTAGACACATGGTAAGATCTTAGCCACACATAGTGAATAGTATTAGACACTTGGCATAAAGAGGAACCATTAGATAGATTTGTGGAGGAAATCAAGGTGTAAGATCATGCCACCTAAGCAAAACCTTTTTCATCTGATCAACCAAATTGAGCCAAATCAAAGAGGGTTTCAACTCTAGTGAAACCCTAAATGGTTGGAATCCATTTGAAACCCCAAAAACTTGGTTGAAACCGAAACCCTAAACGGTTTCCCCAAACCCTAAATGGTTGGAATCCATTTGAAACCCCAAAAACTTGGTTGGAAATTTGATTGGGCCAAGAAAAATTGGATTTGAGCTTGATAGCATCTCAAATCCTAACCAAACCCCCTTTATACCCCAAATTGAAGCCCACTTGGTTGAGGCCCACCAAGGCCCACGAATTTGGCCACCTTGGCAAGGCTTCTTGGAGAAGCTTCCTACCCCACATGGCAGACCATCTACTACCCTTGGCTGCACCGAACAGTGCCTTGATGAGATGGAGAAACCCGCCCCATCAACCTCTATACCCCACAGCTTCTGCAGGCAGTTCTTTGTCCCCCACTATTCTCCATTTTATGTCACATAGCCACCTCCAATCAAGGGTCATTCAGGGCCATATCTTCCCCCTACAGAAGTCTTGAGTCGTACAAGACACACTTACTTCCCTTTCATCACTTCTTCACCCCGTTCTTAGAGAGAAACACAAAAGAGCTCTCTCAGGTAGATTTTTGGGTCTTGTTGCGTGGAGTTTTTCAACCATTTTTGAGTATTTTCACATGATGAAACCTTCATAAAAGTTATTTCTATTTGAGTATAGTTTCCGTAGATATATTATTCGTGTCATTCCATGGTCATTTGGTTAGTCAAAAGTATTTTTTACCATGGAAAGGTCATTCTGAGCATGAATCTGGAGAGTATGTTATGTTTTGGAGTTTTTGACTAAGCTAATGGACATATCTTGGTCCGAAAATTTTATGGAGTGTTTTTAGCATGTGTTTAAGAGTGTTCATTGAGGTTTTGTTGCATGACTAAAGCTTTTGATGATATATTTTCTAAGATCTGGAAACTTGAAAACTAGAAGTGGCAAAACAGTTTTTATTTGGAGAAAGTTTGAATATTTGGAGGTTTGATCTTACTCTAAAGGCTTTGATATTTTTATATGATGCTCCTAAGTCTCTTATTTTCATGTCAGGATATTATGTTGAAGATATTTAGTATTAGTTTCAAAGATATGATTTTTCTATGCAAGAGGATTTTGGTTAAGCCTAAGGTTTGATGTTTTTGGGTTAGATCCATGTTTTATTGAGTTTTAGCCATGTGATTTTAAGTTTGATGGTTGGATCTTCTTTAAGAAACTTTTTTAAAACCGTGTGATGTTTTAGTTTGAAGATCTCATCCTTGTAAGCCATGGATCAAGAGATTTATCAAAGCTAGTTGAGGAAAAAGTTTCTGTTTTTGGATTAAGTGTAAAACCAGAAACGCCAAGTGTTATTTTGTGATTTTGGTGACTTTAGTTTGATGATTTAAATCATGTTTGATCTTAGGATGATATTATAAATATGTTAGAAGTAAGATTTGATTTTTGGAATTCTTGGAGATGTTTTGATTTAGGGTCAAAGCTTGTGATTAAGTGTTTGGATCTTTTTACAAAAAGTTTGGTGTTGATTATTAGCTTTTTCTAAATGGATGTTTTAAGTATAGTTGTAAAATTAGAATAGGAAGATCTTTGTTGCAAAATTTTGGTTTAAGTATAAGTTTTGAAGTTGGAAGGAATTGCAACAAAAATCAAGAGAAATGGCCTATGGATGTTTCGGTCATAGTGTGTTTTTCATAGTTGTGATTTGTTTTAAATTTTTCTAAGTTGATATTTGAGTTTAGGACAACATTTACTTGAGAAATGTAAATTTTGAAAATTTTTGGAGTTAGGATGTGAAATCCTTAAGTTAGGGGTAAAATGGTCATTTTCTCATATGAAGAGGGTAAAATGGTCATTTTACTCTGAGTTAGCTTGTTTTCATGTTTCTAATTGTTAGTAATTAAATTTCTAACTTTTAGAATACCCTCTTACAGTTCCTCATGTTTCGTGCTTTATTCTCTTAGAACGAGACGATCGAGGTAAATTAGCTTCTAACTTACTATCAGTTTAATTTGTATGCATGATGGGTAAGGGAACTAAAATTTATGTGTGTATGTTATCATTTATGCCATGCCATGCCATGTCATTACATGTTTATCTGTTATGCATGATTTATTCTGTCACGAATATTTATCTGTTACACAATCTATTCTGTCATATATTGTTATATGCTATAAGTATGCAATATTAAGTATGCCATATGTTACATGTATGACATATCATATAATATTCACTATTGCAAGTATGTCATGTTAAGTAAAGAAGTCAAATCAAGTTTATGTTAAGTTAAGTTTCAGATCACGTTTATGTTAAATTATTCATGTCAATCACGACCCTAAGTGCTAGAATGGGGTAATATCCTAGTGGAACTCCTTTGTTCACGTTGGAGTGTCTAAATAGGTGTGAAATTCCCTGAGTTGATGAAGTACAGTCAACAGGTTGCGAACGGGGCCTAATTAACTGGTCACCAAAGCGTGCCAGGCACTAACGCCGATGGTACCATATTTTATTTTACTTGTATTCATGGGGCCACAACAACTGTGGAGAATGAATTATGGGGCAACAACAACTGTGGAGCATACACTACGTGAGACACAACAATTGTGACACGTAGAATACATGGGGCCACAACAACTGTGGAGTACGTATTAACGCATTCACAGCTGGTGTAGATATCTGTGTTGTGATGCGGTAATCGGTAGGGACACACGACGCTAAAGGACCCGTGTAGCACCCATATGATCACGTTATTAATTAAGTCTATTGAATAAGATTCCAAGTTCATGTAAAAAAGTTAAGAATAAGCAATCATGGTTAACCCCATGAGATAAGAATAAGTTTCAAATTAAGTTTATGTTATGTTATGTTCACGTTCACGTTAAGTTTGAAGTTCATGTTCATATCATGTTATGTTCACGTTTATGTTATGTTCAAGCTCACGTTCATGTTATATTATGTTCATGTTCACGTTATCTTTCAAGTTCACATTCATATTATGTTATGTTCATGTTTACATTATGTATCAAGTTCACGTTTATGTCATGTTATGCTAAGATTTATGTTAAATTCAAGTTCATGTTTATGTTATTTATGTTCACATGCATGCTATGATTCAAGTCCATGTTATGTTTCAAGTTCACGTTCATATTATGTTGCCAGCCCATGTTATATTATAAGTTCAAGTTCATGTCATGTCAAGTCAAGTTTAGTTCATATTTCAGTTCAAGTTATGTCAGTTATGCCATGCTATATGTCAAGTTATGCTATGCTTATTTATGACTTTAATTATGCATTTATGCTTTTACTGTCATGCATGTATCTTTAACCTGTGTGGGAGTTTCCTGTTAACTTACTGAGACTTGTAATCAAATCTCACCATGGTAGTCCCAACTACCATTCCCCCCGAATGGTAGGCGATGTGTCAAGATCAGTGCTGGGAGCGAACATTGGTTGACTGAAGGAGGTTGACTAAACGCTGCAGACACAACACGAAGCTTACAACTTCCATAGTTAGTTTTTGGATAGTTTTCTAGCCTCGTTAGTCGAGTTACACGAGTTACTTGTCAAACTTCCTGAATAGTGTATTTTGGTAATGTAAATATGGAGTCTAGTCTCTTATGTTTTTGAGGTTATAGTCGTCTAAGACTCGTACTGAAATCGTGGATGTTTATTTTGTTAAGTATGTTTTTATTACGATTTAACTATTTGGGATATTATAAGTTTGATGTATAGTATTACTCAAGAAAAAAAATTTGCTGTGAATATTGCATAATGTTAGATGCATGTTAGGAACATTGCATCTTATATGTCCTGAACGGGGCAGGCAACCACGTGTTGCATGTCCTGATGCTTCAGATGTCCGTTCGATCCCAAGCGGAATCTGGGGGCGTCACAACTGTGGCATCAACAATTTTAGCCTCAATATCTCCCCTATGTAATGGGATCATCAAAGAGATATTCTCATATTGGCTTAAATCCACAAACAAGTTGAAGACAAGCTGACTCTCTTGGTATGCTTCTTGAGTAAAGGAATCATCTTCCTCTTCGTTTTGTCCCCCTGCCTCAGGGAAAACATCATATATATTTCTTGAAGAAAACTTTTGTACTACTCGCTATTGATTTCCTAATTCAGGATCATCTAAGTAGTATACTTGAGATGCTTGGGAAATCAATTAAAATAAAAGGATCATCTTCATACCATTTTCTCGATGTATCAATACTCAGGAATTATTCATCATCGTGCACTCCCCTCCTTGGATTTCTTAAATCCCATCAATCACATTTAAATAAATATACCACAAGCTCCCTCAAATACTTCAAACTAATTGTATCCATAATAATCCCATAAAAATCTATGTTCTCTCCCTTATGACTTCTTTCTATTAAGACACTACTATTTTGAGTTTTTCTATAACAGTCTCGATCTATTATGTGATACTTACTTCCTCGAGAAATACACGCAGAATGCCGAACTACTCGTCTTGATGGACCACGAGCCAATACATACAGTTCATCCGAGACATTGTTAGGATTTCTACCATGCATTTGTACAACCTATATTATTGAATAGAGTAAGAATGTATACAACACTAAACAATCACTAGATAAATTAAAGTTAACTAAAAATATAAGCCATTACCCGCCATTCAAATCATTTAGGGAACTCCTCTTCATGTTTTTTGTCTATATCAATTGGTCCTTGTGATGACTTGCAAAATTTCATATTGCAGATTTACCACATCGCTCGAGCGAATTCAAGCAGATTCAACAGCTCGATGGCCGCTCGATAGATCGCTCGAGCGGGTTGCGGGAAAACAAGATCGCTCGAGCGGAGACATTGGCCGCTCAAGCGAAGTCAGGCAGAGTTGAACGCTCGATGTGTGCTCGACAGGCCGCTCGAGCGAATTCAGGCAGATTTGAACGCTCGATGCTCGCTTGACACCCCGCTCGAGCGAACATCATATTTTATAGATCTAGGGTTTTCCGCCGTCAGAGCATATAAAAGTGATTTTTCATCATATGGCCTTACTTTTGACTGGAGAACATATTTTGGGATAGAAAAACACAGCTAGAAGGATTGAAGTCATCTGTTTTGTAGAGGGAGTTCCACACATTACACATACGTTAGACTCATACACGAGCACAGTCGGGATAGAAGCAGTGAATCATTTCCTTAAGTTTTTGAAGACGAGTTGCGGCTGCGAGGAGTATTTTTCTGTGTTTATTTTCCTTCCAATATTTTCATAACAATTATGGTGAATTCGTTTATGTTGAATTCTATTTTTAGCATGAGCTAAATTTTGTTTATTCTAGGAAAATGATGTAACCTAGCTCCGAACTATGCTTGATTGTCTATTGTAACAGCCCGCTAAAATTTAGCCTTATCTCCTCACCCTTCTCTTTCTTTTTCGCACATATTAGACAGCACGGCAATCAGTTTTGGATTCCTTCCCGACAGCAATCATTATCTCTCTCGTCTCTACCCTCACCCGAAATCACGTGCATAATTTATCTTTTTCCGTAAATCACGTTACTTTGTTGTTCACCGACAACTGTAAAATTATGAACAGTATAATCCTAAGCATTGTACCTCAATGGCGTATTCCGGATCTTATCCACCGGATTTCAAAGTATTAGATAAGCTTGTTTTTAAAGTAGCACAATTATAATAATTTAATGAGCTCTGAAAATATTATAATTGTGGATAATTACTTAGATTAAATATTTTAGTTGTTTTAAGATATTAAGAGGTTTAATTTTACGTTGAAAACTCTTATTTAAATTAAATGGTTTTATCCTCTTTGAGTGATTAAAGATACTTTATCATTTTAATAATGATGAAGAAATATTATTTTATAAACCTTAGTTTATAAAATAATAATCTATCTTAATTCCTCTCAGTGTTTATTTAAGTGTTTTATGCACTTTGATTAATTAATGATACTTTATCATTTTATATAATGATGAAGAAAATATTATTTTTATAAACTTTAGTTTATAAAATAATATTCTATCTTAATTCCTCTCAGTGTTGTAATTAAGTGTTTTATTAATTTAAATGATTTTATTCTCTTCGATTAATTAACGGTACTTTATCATTTTAAATAATGATGAGAAAATATTATTTTATAAACTTTAGTTTATAAAATAATATTCTACCTTAATTTCTCGTAGTGTTTTATTTAAAGTGTTTTATTGAAAATAAAACACTTACGCGTTTTCAAATCAGTGTTTTAACTCATCGTTGGATTATTTGAGGATCCAGAAGCGTAGGATTGAAGTTAATTACCTAGGCCCCTACCCTTTTCCCTTCACTTTTTCTTTTTCTCTTTTCTCTCTTCTCTTTCCTCTTCATGGCCAACGTACGTAAGCTCCTCCATGGCTGTTTGGTCCAAGCTTCCAGCCGGCGCCACCTCCGGCCACCATGCCTCCCTCACCGGCAAACACAACCTCACCGGTGGTGAGATAAATCGGCCACCCAATCTCTCTCCTTTCTCCTCCAAACAAATGGGTCTTTAAGGCTTTTTCACCATTTTGGACCACCATACATGGCCAAATCAGCCACCAAGTACCACCAATGGATTCACCTCATCCAGGGCTTCCTCCCCATGTCTTTCTTTTCCCCTAACTCTCACTCTTTCTCCCATGGGTCTCTCAAATCACACTTTCGGTTGCACCACCGTGCACCACCATACACGGCCACCCGTGGTGTTTCACCACCACCATCTTGTTCCTCTCATCCCCATGAACCTCTCCAAGAAATTTCATGGCCAACGGAGCTTTGTAGAGCTCTCACTCTCCCTCACTCTCTAAGGCCGAAAATGGCTTCAAACGGCCGATCTGCTGCCGTACGACCACCACCTCGCCACCACAGCTCCACCACATGTTCATCTACCTTTCCCTAGCTTGCCATGAAGTTCTATGGCATTTCGCTACCTCACGTCTCCTCCCACTGTTCGGTTTTACTGTTCACGGCGTGATGCCGCCGTGCTCCGCCACCTTTGACCATCACAAGGTGACCATGAGCCTTCCAAGGCCACGCTTAGCTTTTCTCAGCCCCAAACTACCACTTTATGTGGTGGACAGCCAGCGTACGCAGTGTTACAGCCACGTACGTTCCTTCGACGCATGTTCGTGACGAGCAACGAGCGACGCACGGGTTATCCCGTTGATGGTATAACCCTCTATCTCTAGTTATTTCCATTTAAAGTAGTTAGTTGATTGGTTTGTGGACTGTGTAGTTGTATTTGTGGAGTTCGCTGCGTAGTTGTGAAGCGAAGTGTGGTTGTGAAGTGTTGGGCTTGATTTTGTAGTTTTGTGGACTGTGCTGTGAAGTATGGGCGTGAGATGGATGCCGTAGTTGTGATACGGCGTGTAGTGTGTAGAGAGTACGCGTGTAGCGTATCCTGTGTAATGCAATGACGTGCCGTGCGATGTGCGCTATAGTGATGTGTGGCGTAGAAGGAAGGGAGTACACAGGAGTGTACTCCGTGTTGTATGGCGATGCATCGTGTGATATGCATCGTGATGATGAGTGTTGTAGTGAAGGAAGTACGCGTAGCGCATACTACGTGTTGCGTAGCGATGCACCGTGAGGCGTGTATCGTAGCGATGTGTGTTGTAGTATGGATGGAAGAGAGTTCACGTGAGTGTACTCTGTACTAAGTCTTGAAACACCGGATGGCGTGTCACGAAGGGTTGGATGGCGTAATAGAAAAGTGTAGAGCGTATGGTGTAGTGTTGGGAAACTGTTTTGACAGTGTCCCGAAACAGTGGTGATATGGCTTATAGTCCGGGGTGACGGGTGTCATCTTGTGGTTGACTATGGCTAAGAGTATTTGGATTGAGAAAGGAGTTGTTTGTTTGGTTGTTATTGATAATTTTAATGAACTTGATTTAGTGCAAAGGCTTTCTAAAGTCAATTTATCTCATTCCGAGTATAGTGAAACCTCAAGTTGCCCGTGGTGTTGCAAGTGCTCACAATATGGCAATCGAGTTCAGAATTGAAAATCTTAAGGACTTGAGTGTTCCTCTTCCAGCTGTTGTGCAGTTCCTCGTGTTTCGTGCTCTATTCTCATAGAACGCGACGATCGAGGTAAGTTAGCCTCTAACTTACTATCAGTTTATTGTGTATGTGTGATGGGTAAGAGAACTACAATTTATGTATGTATGTTATCATATATGCCATGTCATGCAATGTCATTACATGTTTATCTGTTACGCATGATTTAATCTCTAATGAATAATTATCTGTTACACAGCAATTTGTTGACGTATAATACGTGGGGCCACAACAACTGTGGAGTACGTATTATATTTTATGTTACGTATAATACGTGGGGCCACAACAACTGTGGAGTACGTATTATATTTTATGTTACGTGTATTCATGGGGCCACAACAACTGTGGAGCATACACTACGTGAGACACAGCAATTGTGACACGTAGAATACGTGGGGCCACAACAACTGTGGAGTACGTATTAACGCACGTTATTAATCAAGACAATTGAATAAGATTCCAAGTTTATATTAAGTCAAGTTTCAGATCAAGTCCATGTTATGTTATGCTCACGTACATGTATGTTCATGATCATGTTATGTTCACGTTTATGATATGTTCAAGCTCACGTTCACATTATGTTATGTTCACGTTTATGTCATGTTATGTTCAAGTTTATGTTATTTTCAAGTTCTTATTTATGTTATGCATGTTTACGTTCATGCTATATTTCAAGTCCATGTTATGTTTCATGTTCATGTTATGTTGTTAGTCCATGTTATGTTTTAAGCTCAAGTTCATGTCATGTTAAGTCAAGTTCAGTTCACGTTTAAGTTCTGGTTATGTCATGCTATATGTCAAGTTATGCTATGCTTATGTACGACTATACTTATGCATTTATGCTTTTACTGCCATGCATGCATCTTTAACCTGTGTGGGAGTTTTATGTTAACTTACTGAGATTTGTAATCAAATCTCACTGTGGTAGTCCCAACTACCATTCCCCCCGAATGGTAGATCTTGTTACAGGACCCGAAGGAGAATTGGAATCTGACCAACTGAATACGGTCGACTAGGCCACGGTGCGATGTTGATGATGGCATAGTATTTAACTTAGGTTACTACTTGTACTTTTGGAGTTGTATCTCAAGTATTCTTTTGATCACAACATTTTGGACTAGTGTGGTGATCACTGGCTATTTAGTATGCCTTTATGTATGAAATATGTTTCAAGTATTTGGGATATTTTTAGTTTGGTGCATAGTATTGCTAAAGAAAAAGAAAATTAAATTATCCGCTGCGAATATTGCATAATGTTAGATGCATGTTAGGAACATTGCATCTTATATGTCATGAACGGGGGCAGGTAACCTTGTGTTGCATGTCTCGACGCTTCAAATGTCCGTTCAATCCCAAGCGGAATTTGGGGGCGTCACAGGTGGTATCAGAGCAATACGTCTCTGGGTTGTAAATCCACATGTCCTTAGGAAATGCACCAAATACTAGGCTTGAGATTTTAGTCTTCATTAGGCTTGAATTTCTTCGAGATCATGTGCAGAAAAGCGATATAGTATTAGAGTTCACAAACACACATGATCAGTTAGCAGATATATTCACAAAACCTTTACCAGAAGATAGATTATGTATGATTAGAAGAGAAATAGGTATGAAGCATGTTATGAATATCTCTTAAAAGATAGACCAGAGTTCATAAAAATAGAGAGATTTTTTTTTAAATGCTTTTACATAAACTTGAGGTTCTTAGCCTCATGTTGGAGACGCTCATTCTCTTCATACAATATCATGTCATCCCTATCCATGGGAACTGGCAAGCGGAATGAAGAATCCAATAGAGATTTCAACTGTTTATTCTTCTGCCGAAGGATTCCTTCCCTTGTGTGAGACTCTTGAACAATTCGTTGAAGTACAACAATTTGTTCTTTAAGCCTTTCAACCTCATGGTTTCTGGCTTGTACCTGTTGCGCCTAAACCTTAACTCAAATTAATGAACCAAAATTTAGTGCAGTTTTACCTGCAAGTATACAGGTGTTGTAGTACCTTACAGGATCGAATCCACAGGGATTGACTAATGTGAAAATTTCTTTCAAACAAATTAAAATAAAATATTAAAAGAGATGCGCGATTGAAAATAAAATGAGGTTATTAAAATTATGATTTTTGACGTAACAAAATAAGACTAAAATGATAAGCTGTGTTGATATGGAAAAAGACTAAGGTTTCGAGGATCCGTTTAATAATTTAAAATATTGTTTCCGATCGAATTACTTCAATTAAATTAGAATAATAATTCCGTTTAATTGGAAGATTTAGCATTTAAGATCAAGAAAAATAGTTACGAATGATCGAGCATGAACGATTGATGATTAAAACGCTTACAAATTTATTTGACTATCACAGGGATTTCTCAAGCATTTACTGTATTCGGAAATCACAATAAATCAAGAAAAATATATAGATAATCAAATTATCCAATAATAAAATCATTCAATCGATCAAGCTCACAAAATAAATTTATCGTCGATCCGAAAACAATTTCCGAATCATTAAACTTCACCTCTAACCTTAGTATTCAAATTTAGCCGACCATGTTTAACACAAGCGCTATAAAAATCAAATAAACATGTTTCATGAAGATATTAAAATAAAACACAAGCTATATCATAAAATAAAAGTGAAGAGAACATTGAGCCGAAAAGAACTCCCCTCAAAACCAGTCCATCCCGTAGCTTTTTACGAAAATTTGCCTACGTTTGCTTCGTCCGAAAACTCAGCCCAACGTCAAGCTCAAGTCCAGCATCAAGCTCTACTTCTTTCTTCTCCGAACAGATCACCCCGTTTCTACTCACTTCCAAGCCTTTGTTTTCACGTCCAAAGACCAGAATAATTCCTTCTATGTTCTGCTTTCTGCATTGCCTCATAAACAAAACTGAAAGTCCCTGCAAAATGAAAAGAACTAACTTGCAGTATAACTCCAATCAGAAGGTTACTTCACTCAGTCACGTTCCCTGCCGTTTTACGTAATCTGTCCGTCCGAAACTCCTCCAAGAGCCAGACGAAGTCCCCCACTTCTCTACCGAAACTCAGCCCCCTCTTCTTTACGTAAACTCTCTCTCGCTGTGTTCTGCTTCCTACGAAAATGGAACCTGCTTTCCGTTCCGTCTCTTTGTCCGAAGTCTTCTAAAGAGCCAGACGGAGTGAGCCTTCCCGTAAGCTTCCTCTTCCTGCTCTGTTTCCTTCCTTCCCAATATGAAAATGAAAATCTCCTGGTTCCCAGCCGTTACTCCTCTGTTTCTTTGTTCTAAAAACAGAGTTGAACGTCCAGCTCAACATGGAGTCCCTTACGTCTCTCACCTGTTCCGTCTATGTCCATCAAGAGCCAGAGACAAGGCTCCTCCCTTACTGCTCTACTCCAGACGAAAAGAACCTGGTTCCAGTTCGTTCGAAACTCCTCCAAAAACGCCCAGATGAAGTGTTTTCTCCGTTCCGTCAGCTTCCCACTTCTCCGTTTTTCCCAAGCTTCCCTCACGTAAAACTCTCTCCCTTTTCTCCCCGAACGTCCCTCTCTTTTTCGTGAGCTCCTCCCTCTCTTCACCTTCTATTTTTGTCCGTCTAAGAGCCCCCCAATTTCTGCTCCCCTCTACTCTACTTCCCCTCCAGAAAAATAGTATCTCTTCCACCCAAAAACTCCAACGCTCTGGTTTCTTTCGTGAAGCTTTCTTTTTCTCCCACTCCGAAAACCACCAAAACTTCTAGACGTAAATGTTGAAAAACATGCCCCGCGTACGTCCCACTCATAGAGCCTAGCAAAAAAAAAAAAATTAAATATCAGCCGACACTTCCCCAAGCCAAGTCAAGCACGGCACTCCTCTTAACTCCAACCAACCGACCCTTACTTTATCTCACACCAAGAAAAATTAATCCCACACGTCTCTCCCTCTTCAACGTCAACTCTCTCAAGCCCCAGAAAAATCCAACTCTCCCTACTTTTCTTCCGTCCAATCTCCAACTAGACCGAAAGCTTCCCTTTCTCCGTAAATCACTCCAAACGAATTTTACTGCCTTCGGCGTCGCCAGTAGCTCTCCCACTTCTCCTTCCTTTCTTTTCTTATTTTTCAGCTCTTCTTTTGTTTTCTTTTCCGTAAAAGTCAGCCGAAGCTTTCTATTTTCTTGCTTTTCTTTCGGTGGTTTTTGGTTGTTGAATGTGCCTCTGAGCAGCTTATTTTCTTTTATTTCTTTTGCTTTCTTTGATTTTCATCTGCTTTGCCGTAAAACACTACTTTTACTTTTCAGCTTGCTCTTACTGTTCTTCAAAGCTTCCTTTCAGATTTCTTGTGAATTTTATTTATGTTGCAAAGAAAAAAAAAACTCAAAATAAATTAAAAAGAAAATAGATTACTAAAATTATATTATATATGTGAGGAAATATTTTTCAATTAATCATAGTTATAAAATTAAGCATAAACATGATATTAATCAATTAAAAATCACAACTCGTATTTATGCTTATTAACCATTTTTCCATCTAAAACCAATAATAATGTCACGAATCAGTTAAAATACATTGGTTTTAAATAGCTAAAATATGCAATTTTTCAGCTCAAACAGTACCCGCTGGGAAAAAGCAACAATAGAGGATGAGTAGCGAGTCCCGAGACTCACCAGGTCGTAGATAGCATCGGAGTTTGACTTATTAGCCATACTGTTATTTTCTTGCTGCAACATGGCACCAATGGCAGCTGCAGAAAGGACAGGAGGTTGAGGTGCTGAATACCTCATGGATGGATCTAGAGAAATGTTAGAAGAATGAGCCATTGAGAAAAGAATTGAAAACTTAAGGCGAGAATGTTGAAGGAATGCAGATGAGTTATAGAGATGAGAATAAGATTTGATGCAAATTGGATTAAGTTTAAGACTGATTTTATAGAGATAACAGAAAGAAGAAGACAAACTTTTATCTCTTCAAATCTTATTTAGTCAAAAGAAATACAAGATATGCTGGACACGCTTTGTCAAAAGTTTTCTTACTAAGCCAGCGAGATTAACAGTAGATTGTCCCTATTTCTTTAGTAAACGATGAACCTCTGCTGTTATCTGCCGATGTTGACCCTGTATCTGAATCCTTTCTCGTTCCAGCTCTTCTATTCGTGGTTGCAGATCATGAGCATACCAATCTGCAAATTTTTTTAACTCTTTGTTTTCTTGCTGTAGCCTTTTATTCTCCCTATCCTTTTTAGCAAGCTTCTGTCGTAACTCAGATATTTGGATGTTAAGATGATCAATCTCACTTACCCTCGCCATTAACCTCCGAGACATGATCGTAACAGAGGCAGCATATTGGCTACTGAGCATTCTTGATTCTGCAATAATCTCAGAATCAGCCCTACTAGAAGAACAGTTCTCTGCTCCTATCATGGTATTGACGACTTCAGGAGAGAAGATTGATGGTTGATGTGTCAAGGGTTCCTGATTCAAGTCTGGAACATTAGTGGAAGAGAATTGCCCAGCCATTCTTTTGTTATGGAAAAACAAAACACAGGTCAAGAAGCGATGTTTTTTTTTTCCGATGGGTGAAAATGATCCTTTTTCTTTATAGAAACTCAAGGCCTTCAATCACGGTCGTCAACAACATCAGGCGTATGTTTAAATCTCCAGACGCACTAAATTCATAGAGTAGGCCTCGAGACTTTGCAGCACTTGTCGGGTCACGGACGGTTCTGTTTTTTCAACTATCTACAGTGTTTTAAGCGTGTTTTATGTTTGTACTAGTGTCGATTTCGAGGACGAAATCTTCTTTTTAGGAGGGAAGGATGTAACAGCCCGCTAAAATTTAGCCTTATCTCCTCACCCTTCTCTTTCTTTTTTGCACATATTAGACAGTACGACAATCAGTTTTAGATTCCTTCCTGACAGCAATCACTATCTCTCTTGTCTCTACCCTCACCCGAAATCACATGCATAATTTATCTTTTTCCGTAAATCACGTTACTTTGTTCTTCACCGACAACTGTAAAATCATGAACAGTATTATCCTAAGCGTTGTACCTCGATGGCGTATTCCGGATCTTATCCACCAGATTTCAAAGTATTAGATAAGCATGTTTTTAAAATAGCACAATTATAATAATTTAATGAGCTCTAAAAATATTATAATTGTGGATAATTACTTAGATTAAATATTTTAGTTGTTTTAAGATATTAAGAGGTTTAATTTTACGTTGAAAACTCTAATTTAAATTAAATGGTTTTATCCTCTTTGAGTGATTAAAGATACTTTATCATTTTAATAATGATGAAGAAATATTATTTTATAAACCTTAGTTTATAAAATAATAATCTATCTTAATTCCTCTCAGTGTTTATTTAAGTGTTTTATGCACTTTGATTAATTAATGATACTTTATCATTTTATATAATGATGAAGAAAATATTATTTTTATAAACGTTAGTTTATAAAATAATATTCTATTTTAATTCCTCTCAGTGTTGTAATTAAGTGTTTTATTAATTTAAATGATTTTATCCTCTTCGATTAATTAACGGTACTTTATCATTTTAAATAATGATGAGAAAATATTATTTTATAAACTTTAGTTTATAAAATAATATTCTACCTTAATTTCTCGTAGTGTTTTATTTAAAGTGTTTTATTGAAAATAAAACACTTAAGCGTTTTCAAATCAGTGTTTTAACTCATCGTTGGATTATTTGAGGATCCAGAAGCGTAGGATTGAAGTTAATTACCTAGGCCCCTACCCTTTTCTCTTCACTTTTTCTTTTTCTCTTTTTTCTCTTCTCTTTCCTCTCTCCTCTCTTTCCTCTTCATGGCCAACGTACGTAAGCTTCCTCCATGGCCGTTTGGTCCAAGCTTCCAGCCGGCGCCACCTCCGGCCACCATGCCTCACCTCCATCACCGGCGTGCTCCTCCCTCACCGGCAAACACAACCTCACCGGTGGTGAGATAAACCGGCCACCCAATCTCTCTCTCATTTCTCCTTCAAAGAAATGGGTCTTTAAGGCTTTTTCACCATTTTGGACCACCATACAAGGCCAAATCAGCCACCAAGCACCACCAATGGATTCTCCTCATCAAGGGCTTCCTCCCCATGTCTTTCTTTTCCCCTAACTCTCACTCTTTCTCATATGGGTCTCTCAAATTACACGTTCGGTTGCACCACCGTGCGCCACCGTACACGGCCACCCGTGGTGTTTCACCACCACCATCTTGTTCCTCTCATCTCCATGAACCTCTCCAAGAAATTTCATGGCCAACGGAGCTTTGTAGAGCTCTCACTCTCCCTCACTCTCCAAGGCCGAAAATGGCTTCAAACGGCCGATCCGCCGCCGTTAGCCACCGTACGACCACCACCTCGCCACCACAGCTCCACCACATGTTCATCTACCTTTCCCTAGCTTGCCATGAAGTTCTATGGCATTTCGCTACCTCACGTCTCCTCCCACCGTTCGGTTTTACTGTTCACGGCGTGATGCCGCCGTGCTCCGCCACCTTTGACCACCACAAGGCGACCATGAGCCTTCCAAGGCCACGCTTAGCTTTTCTCAGCCCCAAACTACCACTTTATGTGGTGGACAGCCACCGTACGCGGTGTTACCGCCACGTACGTTCCTCTGACGCATGTTCGTGACGAGCAGCGAGCGACGCACGGGTTATCCCGTCGACGGTATAACCCTCTATCTCTAGTTATTTACGTTTAAAGTAGTTAGTTGATTGGTTTGTGGACTGTGTAGTTGTATTTGTGGAGTTCGCTGCATATTTGTGAAGCGAAGTGTGGTTGTGAAGTGTTGGGCTTGATTTTGTAGTTTTGTGGACTGTGCTGTGAAGTATGGGCGTGAGATGGATGCCGTAGTTGTGATACGGCGTGTAGTGTGAAGAGAGTACGCGTGTAGCGTATCCTGTGTAATGCAGTGACGCGCTGTGCGATGTGCGCTATAGTGATGTGTGGCGTAGAAGGAAGGGAGTACACAGGGAGTGTACTCCGTGTTGTATGGTGATGCATCGTGTGATATGCATCGTGATGATGAGTGTGGTAGCGAAGGAAGTACGCGTAGCGCATACTCCGTGTCGAGTAGCGATGCACCGTGAGGCATGTATCGTAGCGATGTGTGTTGTAGAATGGATGGAAGAGAGTTCACGTGAATGTACTTTGTACTAAGTCGTGAAACACCGGATGGCGTGTCACGAAGGGTTGGATGGCTTAACAGAGAAGTGTAGAGCGTATGGTGTAGTGTTGGGAACTGTTTTGACAGTGTCCCGAAACAGTGGTGATATGGCTTATAGTCCGGGGTGACGGGTGTCATCTTGTGGTTGACTATGGCTAAGATTATTTGGATTGAGAAAGGAGTTGTTTATTTGGTTGTTATTGATAATTTAATGAACTTGATTTAGTGCAAAGGCTTTCTGAAGTCAATTTATCTCTTCCGAGTATAGTGAAACCTCAAGTTGCCCGTAGTGTTGCAAGTGCTCACAATATGGCAATCGAGTTCAGAATTAAAAATCTTAAGGACTTGAGTGTTCCTCTTCCAACTGTTGTGCAGTTTCTCATGTTTCGTGCATTATTCTCATAGAACGCGACGATCGAGGTAAGTTAGCCTCTAACTTACTATCAGTTTATTGTGTATGTGTGATGGGTAAGGGAACTACAATTTATGTATGTATGTTATCATATATGCCATGTCATGCAATGTCATTACCTGTTTATCTGTTACGCATGATTTAATCTCTAATGAATAATTATCTATTACACAGCAATTTTATGTTACGTATAATACGTGGGGCCACAACAACTGTGGAGTACGTATTATATTTTATGTTACGTATAATACGTGGGGCCACAACAACTGTGGAGTACGTATTATATTTTATGTTACGTGTATTCATGGGGCCACAACAACTGTGGAGCATGAAGTATGGGGCCACAACAACTGTGGAGCATATACTACGTGAGACACAGCAATTGTGACACGTAGAATACGTGGGGCCACAATAACTGTGGAGTACGTATTAACGCACGTTATTAATCAAGACAATTGAATAAGATTCCAAGTTTATATTAAGTCAAGTTTCAGATCAAGTCCATGTTATGTTATGCTCACGTACATGTATGTTCATGATCATATTATGTTCACATTTATAATATGTTCAAGCTCACGTTCACATTATGTTATGTTCACGTTTATGTCATGTTATGTTCAAGTTTATGTTATTTTCAAGTTCTTATTTATGTTATGCATGTTTAAATTCATTCTATATTTCAACTCCATGTTATGTTTCATGTTCATGTTATGTTGTTAGTCCATGTTATGTTTTAAGCTCAAGTTCATGTCATGTTAAGTCAAGTTCAGTTTACGTTTAAGTTCTGGTTATGTCATGCTATATGTCAAGTCATGCTATACTTATGTACGACTATACTTATGCATTTATGTTTTTATTGCCATGCGTGCATCTTTAACCTGTGTGGGAGTTTTATGTTAACTTACTGAGATTTGTAATCAAATCTCACTGTGGTAGTCCCAACTACCATTCCCCCCGAATGGTAGATCTTGTTACAGGATCCGAAGGAGAATTGGAATCTGACCAACTGAATACGGTCGACTAGGCCATGGTGCGATGTTGATGATGGCATAGTATTTAACTTAGGTTACTACTTGTACTTTTGGAGTTGTATCTCAAGTATTCTATTGATCACAACCATTTTGGACTAGTGTGGTGATCACTGCTATTTAGTATGCCTTTATGTATGAAATATGTTTCAAGTATTTGAGATATTTTTAGTTTGGTGCATAGTATTGCTAAAGAAAAAGAAAATTTAAATTATCCGCTGCGAATATTGCATAATTCTAGATGCATGTTAGGAACATTGCATCTTATATGTCATGAACGGGGGCAGGTAACCTTTTGTTGCATGTCCCGACGCTTCAAATGTCTGTTCAATCCCAAGTAGAATTTGGGGGTGTCACATGTATGCTAATTTAAGGCAATTGTCTCTTTATTTATCTGATTTATTCTGAGTTTATTGCTGCTAATTAACTGGCCATTGATTAGATGATATTTTAATCTTGTGATTTGCTATCGAAAGAGGGAATTATAAGGTAGATATTGAATATTTCGGCATAGGTAAATATAGAGATCGAAAGACTTGTATGAACTTATATAGTGTTTAAATCATTGGTCTTATTGCTTTCTTGCTTTATTAATTTGCATATTCTTGTGTGAATTGATGAACAAGAATAATTTCCAATTGACTATCGAAAGGGGCTTTTGGATGAATTAGAGATTTGCTAATAAACGAAAAGAATTAAATTAAATTAGTTGGATGAGTAAAGCATAGTGAGGAATTAGGTTAAATCAATTTCCTAGAAGTTTTCTTTCCCATTAATCTGATCTTCGAACGTCAGTTTTATTTCCTTTGCGTATTTTTCTTTGAGTTGATCTTAGTTTAAATTGCAACTACAAAAATCTTAGTAATTCCTCTATATAAAATCAAGATTAGTATAATTTTGGTATTTGGCAAAAGTAAGGTACCAATCCCTGAGGACGATACTCTTCTTATCACTTTATTATAAAACTAAGATACTGTGCACTTGCAGTTTTGACCGATCACCTTGTTATTTGAGCAAGTTAAAATGATCATTGAAATAGAAATATAGTATATAATATATATGTGATATCCCGTTTTTACGTGTATTTTTATTGAAGGAGTATTTTAATTTAATTAAAATATTAGTTCTTTTGTTTTAAATTTATCGAATTTTAATTAGATTTATTTAGTTGTGAAATTTATTTTGAGGTGCTTTCTTAATATTAATTATTGTTTATGTTTAAATTGCTCTTTAATTTAACTTAGTTTATTTTTGGATTTTAAATTTTGTTGTTAGTTTTTACTAGTTACTTATTTTATTTTAACTAGATACTGTGTTTAAATTATTATATTCAATTTATTGCTTTTAAAATTGTTTTCGTTGTATCATTTTCTTGACCTAAGATGTGAGGATTGGATCTAATTTCTTTTCCCCATCTTTTATTTTTTTCTTTTCATTTTTTCTTTTTCCTTTTTCTTTTTTGCTTTTTTTTTTTTTTAAAAAAAAAAGAGCCGGTAGCCACATGTCCTAGTGTGGCCCCGTCTCAAGTTTATTAAAAATCCTCACTTGTGGCGGAGGGAAGCCGTGGTTACAAAAACAGCCTCTGGGAATTAACAGATAAAGAAATAAAAGGACCTCCCAAATGCAACCCAAACAACAAAAGAAACAAAACCACAAACCAACCTAAACAAGCCTATAAATAAAGAACATCTAAACCGGCCTAAAAAGGAACTAAAAAAGCCTAAAAAAAAAAACCACACACAACCAACCGAAGAAAAAACAAAAAAAACCCAACAAGAAGCGAAAAGAAGGAAGGCCTAGAGAATCAGTCCGGACGATGCCTTTTAAAAGCCGAGGACCTCTTTGAATGCTATCAGAAACTTCTGTCCTCCCCCTTTCTCCTTCACGAGCTAAAAAATTGGCCACAAAATTTGCTTCCCTGAATCGGTGTTCAACCATGTAATTCATTCCCCTCAATTCCTCACATAAATCATCCCATAGCACAACGCGCACCTCCCTTTACGAATCCAATTGACGACAATTTTAGAGTCGCTTTCAATAACAATATTATTCATATGAAGCCGTTTACAAAGCCGAACACCTTCCACAATGGCCTTTAATTCCGCACTATTATTAGTGCCATGTCCTTAATGCGTAGAGAAAGCCCCTTTCACAAAGCCATGACTATCTCTTATAATGCCACCACCTCCTGTATTGCTGGGATTCCCTCGACAACTCCCATCGCAATTAAGTTTAAACCAACCCTCGGAAGGCCTAGACCATTTTACTATTTTTCCAAGTCTAGAAACTATGTTTTGACATTGTAACTGAAAATTTTAAAAAATGGCTCTATCATGTTTTGAGAATTTTCGGGCTGAGCAAAGATTATCACCGAGCAATTTAATCCATACATGTACAGCTTGCCAAACCTGATCAGCATTTTCAGACTTCCCCTCCATTCTCACTTTACATCTTCTCTTCCAAAGACACCACGTAATTAAACAAGGAATTAAACCAATCAACGTTCCCTTGATGGAAGACTTCTTGGTATAATTAAACCAATGCAAAACTCAGGATTTCCAAGACCAAGGATCCCCATTTCTATGCTAGCAAACAACCAAACCTGAACCGCAACCCACCTTAGGAGAAAATATGGTCGATACTTTCCGTTTGATGCCTCAAGCAACAATCACAAGCCGAAGCTAACGAGACCCCTTTATGCTGAATTCATTCATCCACTGCCAAAGAATTAAACCAGATCCTCCACATACACATAGATATCCGTGTAGGTAAACTATTATGCCAAAACCACCCATAACCCGGTAATAACTGCCCTTTAATCCGAGTCACCTCCCAAGTTGTAGAAGTAGAAAAATTATCATCAGGAGAAGTCTTCCATACAGTTGTATCCACACCCCTTTTCCCAATCGGAACATGTAGTATAATATCTGCCACCATGTTAGCATTAACTAAGTCCCTTAACAGATCCATATTCCAAGAGTTATTCATCCAACAATCACTAATACATAAGTTCAAATTAGCAATATCTTGAACTCTAGCGGAGAGCAAACCTCAAGATAACCAACTATCAAATTAGAAAGAAGCATTACCACCCCTGACCAAAACCTTCACATTATCCATAACTTCTGGCAAGACAAAAATAATAGATTTCCAAAAATGGGAATTCGTGGGTCTCTTGTTTTGTGCTAAGACATGAGCTTTGCGAGAATACTTGGCTTGGAAAAAATCAGTCCACAAATTATTGATAGAAATAAGACGGAAAGCAAACTTCGTTTGAAGCAACTTTTGCACCTCTTTAAAATCCCGAATACCCAAACCACCTTCCTTTGTAGGCTTGAACACTTTTTTCCATGACATCCAATGTAATTTTCTTTTATTGTCTGTCTACCCCCATAAAAAATTAGCAAGAAGAGAGTTTATACGGGAAAGAATAGTAACCGGAACATTCATCACTGACATCAAATGAATAGGCATGCTAGATAAAACATGTTTAACAAGAATCAACCTGCCACCTTGTGAAAGGAGTCAGAATTTCCATCCAGCTATTTTCTTTCTCACTTTTTCCACAAGATACTCAAGAATTCTGGTAGTCGATCTGCCTGAGTTCAGAGGGGTCCCCAAATACGTAACCAGAAAATTACCTTCCTTGAAACCAGTGATTCTGAGCAGACTACGCTTCCTATTTGATGCAATTAGCTTAGAAGCAAATAACACTGACTTCTCCTTATTAATTTTCTGCCCCGACCATTTTTCATATACCTCAAGCGCATGCATAAGATTTTTAGTCGAGCGTTTCCCCCTGGCAAAAATGAGGACGTCATCAGCATAGAGAAGGTGGGAAACCAAAGGAGCACCAATAGGATGGTGATATTTACCAATCCTACCTTCCACGAAGTTTTTCCTCAACAGTCTAGTTAAAATCTCCTCCATGACAAAAAATAAGTAAGGGGATAGGGGATCTCCTTGACGTAAACCCTTTGAAGAGTTAAAGAAACCTTTCAAAGTTCCATTCATCAAAATAGAAAACCATGGAGACTTTATACAATTACCAATCAACCCGCAGAACCTCTCAGGAAAACCAAAGGCCCTGAAAACCTTTAATAAGAAATCCCAGTTCACCCTATCGTAAGCCTTAGCCATATCGATTCTCAACACACATTGCCATCGACAATTTTTTTATTTAAAGAATGAACCATTTCCTATGCTAGGGTAATATTTTCAAAGATAATACGTCCCGGAACAAAAGCACCTTGTTCATGCGACACCACTTTATCAATAATGCCTATCAATCTGTTAACAATAATCTTGGAAAATATCTTATACACCACGGAGCAAAGACTTATGGGACGAAACTTATCAAAGCTCGTTGGCTCAAGTACTTTCGGTATCAAAACAATAAAAGAGGAAGAGTAAAACCTGGACAATGGAGCACCCCTAAAAAAAATCTCTGGCAGCAACGATGACATCTTCCTTCACTATATCCTAGCAAGCCATGTAGAACTCAAACCCAAAGTCATCAGGACCTGGACTATAATTTTTTGGAATAGAAAAGATAGCTTGTTTAACTTCCATCTTTGACGGCTCTGCACAAAGCATCTCATTGTCTTCATCTGAGACATTTTCATCAACTAACTCGCCCAAAGCACAATTCTCAACTTTTGAACTTTCATTTAAAAAATTCTGAAAATAACTCTCAGCACCAGAATGAACTGCTTTGGCACTCTCTAGAACCCTTCCATCTGAAAGCACCATCTTCTTGATCATGCCCTTTAGGCGACGTTGCTTAATAACAGCATGAAAGAATGCAGAGTTTTGATCACCTTCAGTCAGCCATTTTTTCTTAACAAGTTGACCCAGACGAGAGGCTTCCCTCTTCTCCCATAAATCCAACTCTATTTTAGTCACTAAAAAATCAGCCTCAATCTCCTTAGAAAAGTCAAGCTGGAGCTTATCCTCTAAAACTTCCATTCTCTCCTCAAGAGCTCTTATATTACCTTCAACTCTTCCAAACGGGTTGCAAGCTTCATCAGGCCTTGGGCCTCATCTAGTCTATTCCACACTTCTTTCACAACATTCAAAAAATCAGCATGCAAACACCACATATTCAGGAAACGAAAAGGAGAAGGACCATATGCAATAAATTGTATATCAGAAGAAATCACCATCAGCCAATGATCCAAAGATTTGCGATTGAGGTAATTCACTTTCGCAAACTGAAAACGAGTGAAGAAAATATTATTGATGAGCACTCTATCTAGCTTCGCCCAACTCCGGGAGGTCCCAACATGCCCACTACACCAAGACATCCATTGTCCCGAACAAGTTAACTCAAAGAGACCACACCTGTCAATAAAATCATTAAACTCATTCATAGAAGGCAGAGATTGAGGATTACCACCAATTCTCTCAGAGTCCGTTCTAATTGTGTTGAAATCACCTACTACGATCCAAGGCTGATCAATCACCTGCAACCCCTCTAGTTCTTGCCAAAGAGCCCTTCTCTCCACATAAGAACACTTAGCATAAATAAAAGAAATCAGCGTATTTTGTCCATCCATCATCAACCACCCATAAATGGATTGAGTCTAACACGCTACTGTTTCAAAAATATTAGGGTCATTCCAGAACACCCATAACTTTCCCCTTGCGGTTCATTTGAAATATGATAATGATAAATTCAAGTTAAGATAGTTCCCAAAAGCATGCATACGTTCATCTTTATTAAAAGGTTCTGCAACAGCAAACAAACTCGCCTTAAACTTATGGAGTAACTATTTTAAACGTCCTCTAGAACTGCCCAACCCTCTGATATTCCAAAAGAAAATATTGTCACTCATAAATTTAATTTTTGAGCATGGGTATGCACCCGCTGTGGCTTCCTTATCGATTTTTCCTCGTGTGCATCTGGTTTGGTGGCTTTTGCAGCAGTGGATTATCTCTCCCCATCTATTTCATACATTTTTTTCCTTCCGCAACAAAACTGTAATTTTGCCTTCCTCTCTCTCCAAAGAGTAGCCTAACGTGTCTTCTCCCTATGGACTACCATTGCCAGAACTGTCGTTATTCTCTTCCTCTTCAGTCATCGTATTCTGCACTCTGTCTGCTTGTACACTCGGTTGAAACTCAGGTTCCTCATCATGCCAAACTTCTTCACACTCTTCATTACTATTGTCACGGTCTCTCGGTATAGCAGCTTGCACATGTTGACCACACTCTATTTCTTCAACCTGTTTTCCTTCTCTGTGTTGTATCATGTCAGCGCTATTTGTCAAGTCCGATTGTGAAATTATTACCACTTCGTCTAACTTTTTCTTGGGAACCATCACTGCTGGACTAGTAACATGTAAATCACCCATATCATGAGTAGTAGTAACACTTTCCTGTTTTCATTCGGATTACCAATAACAGCCCCTGTATCCAAAATTTTCTCCCCCATAATAGTGCCAGTTTTATCCTCCCTTGAACCCTTAATACCCATTTGTTGACAGATTTTTTTTCTTTAACTTTTCCTTCATGTTTCCTCTTCTCACCCACCCTACAAACAACAGAAGTGTGCCCTTTTCCGAAACAGTTTGAATAATAAAAACCACTTCTTTCATATTTGGCCTCTTGCCATATGCAATTTTTGGGAGAAACTACTATCGGAAAGCCCTTTACAGGATCCATAGTTAAATCAACTTCAACACAGATGCACGCCCTAGAAGCACGAGTACGATTCAAGGTAGCATTATCCATTCCAAGATACCGACCAAACCTGGTAGCTATAATCTGTAAGAAGTTAGTCCTATATAAATGCATAGGTAGTCTGGCCAAGAAAATCCATTGGGGAGCCAAGGGGATTTCCCTTTTCACATCAAAGTCTTTAGTCCATTTGAATAACCGAAAAGGGATACCTTCCATTGTTCTTCCTTCATGTGCCCAACCACGCACAAAGTCTCTTTCATTCTTCATATGGATCAACACATGAAACTCATCCATAAAACTGATAGTTGGTACGTCGATCAGCCCCTAAGTTTTCACCACAGTGAGTCGTATTTTGTCAATGGAAGGACGTGTTCTCATGAACTTCATCACCAAAGCAAACCTAAATTCATCAGCTGCTTTTGCCATCTCAAACTCTGAGAAAACAAAACCCATCTCACCATCGATTTCAACCGGAAAATGCATGGGTATTTTGAATGTAGGATGCTCTATTTTTTTGTTCACTGCCTGAGCATATGATTTCACCAACATAGCGTCAGAACCAGTAGTCCCCGCCGACGGAGAAGCCATTGGAGGGGTGAACAATGCTGTCAGGAGGCAACCCTAGCGCGAGGAGCCAACCAAAAATAATGGAGAATGGAAAGCCCTAAAAAGCTAGAAATCCCAGTTCTCTCTCCTCGCACGACACACTCTCTCTTTCATCCCGTCTGTTTCTTTCGTCCAGCCCCAGCAGCGCCGCTGTGCCACCGTGAATTTCACCATACCCACCATCCTCTTCCCCTACAGCCGATGAACACCCCACCAAATCTCAAGCCCATTCGAGCCATCATTAAGCAGCATGAGCTCCTCTAAGCCGCGGCGTTCAAGTGCTCCAACGCTATCGAAGTTCCATCTCCGGCCACCACTTCTTCAATACTTCATCACCAACCCCTTGCTAACCTAACCCACCCATTTCTAGCTCCGATCCATTGTCGGAGCAACCACCAGGAGCTCAACTCCATTTTGACCTTTTTTTAACTTCCATCGCCGTTTTCGCCACCACCCACAGCCAACCCCCACTTTCACTAGCTTCACAAACACCTCTAAGTCATTCTCTATCAATCCCAAGTCTTGGTTGGTCCCCATTCAAAAGTGTGTATTTTATAACCCACGACCACAGTGCTTTTACATTGTTACATTGCTTTTTCGCCACCTTTTTCATCTCCTTGATCTTTCAAAAATTATTTTATAGTGCTATAAGTATTTTCAAAACTTCATTTAAGATTTAAATATATTTTGGCTTTAACAAGAAATTGTGATTGGTTGGTTATGTGGGACTGAGTTCGAGGAGTCGAGGGTTGGATGGATTGGATGACAGAGTTATTTGTATGTTGGTTGATGTTGAGATTTGTTGGATATTTTGTGTCTTGATGTGTGCATTGCATGGAGAATGCATGTCCATGTTTGAAAAGGAAAATTGGATTTTTCGCATAATGGCATACATGTACATGTGTTGAATATTGAAAACTGAGTTTTCATGTGTAAATGGATTTTTGGGTACGTGTGTATGACGATCCCAAGCTGAGATGGAGCATTATCTCAGTGAAGCTCTAGTGCAATATACTAAGTGACGTCCCATGAGTTGTCGCTCGACAACAACGGGAGTGGACAGGATGGTAAAGCTCTCTTGCTGACTCCATGGCCCCTCTATTGAAGGGGGCTAGAGGATGCCGGCTTGTGTAGATGTCACATGCGTAGTCGTTACCTATGGTGTGGCATAGGAGCCAGGGTGTGCAGATGGTTCCTAGGGGAAACCATGGTGCATGCAGATTAAATTGGAAAGTGATTTGAGATTGGATTTTGGGCCATTTTTTGGAAAAATGGCGGGACTTGGATTTTGGGCCATTTTCTGGAAAAATGCCTAGGAAAAGTTTTAAAAGGAAATTTTGGGCCAAATGTGATTTTTGGCGTGAGTTGGAAATGAATTATTTTTGGGAAAAATTATTTTTGGATCTCATGCATATGGCATCCTGTTCATGCGTATTGTTGAGTTTTAATGTATTTTTTATCTTGTGGGTGTTTGGATTATTAGTTACCTGCAGTACCATTGTTGATACCGTAGACTTTGGTACTGGAGGACTGATTTGGAGTTGCTTGTAGTATTGGAAAATATTTTCCTTGCCTTTATATTATGTATTTTGGATTTGTGACAATATTGAAACTCGTAGTATTTTGGTACGCTTGTTTTAAGCGAGTTTGTATTTAAACAAAATTCTGGTACTTATTTGAAAGACTTTTTATTACTACTACGTTATTTTTTGTTGTACACGTGTTGCATGTACACACACTTGGCACTTGGTGATGGGATGCGTGATCCGTGTTGTTATCTTCCTGACGCCTTGATTTCCACGTGTCCGTACGTGGGAGTTGGGGGCGTCACATTATAACTCGCATAGATTTTATCAAGATCATTCCAGTATCAATTATTAAATTAATAAAACTTACTTCAAGTGGCTTTCTATCTCAGGACAATTGTTTAGCACGTACCACTGAGTTTTTCAAACTCTACTACCAAATCATAACCATGCTTTGCACCAAGTGGACATACATATTCGGAAAATACAAAAAAAACATTCTTTTGTCTTGCTTGGTCGACATCAAAGTTCCTTTCTGGCTGATCAAACCTCGTGTCAACTCCATGGAAATACTTTGAACAAAATGTATGCCACTCATTGCCAATATAAGGTTTTGCAATTGACCCTTCTGGGTGAGCCTTGTTACCCACTGTGCATTTTAACTTTCCAAGAAATCTTTCAATAGGATACATCCATCTATACTGCACTAGTCCTGCAAGTTAAGCCTCACGTGGCAAATGAACAGCTAAATGAATCATGATATCAAAGAATGATGGTGGGTAAATATTCTCCAACTTACATAATATTATAACAATTTCTCGTTCCATATGATCTAATGCTTCTACATTCAATATTCTAGCACATAAATCTTTGAAAAATGCACCTAGCTCAGTCAAAGCCATGGGTATATCTCTCTTCAAGAACCCATGAATACCAACTGGCAATACACGTAAAAATACATGACAATCATGACTTTTTATCTAGTAACTTTCCAATCATTTGTCCACACATACCTTGTTAGATTGGAGGCATAGCTATCTGGTAATTTAATTTTCAATAACCACTCACAAAAGCTTACCATTTTATTCTTTGATAGTGTATACCAATCAAGTGGCATGTAGACAGATGAACCATGTTCTTGCAAGTGAATTTCTTGTCTGATTCCCAACCGTTTAAGATCCTTCCTCGAGTTTAATGTATCGTTTGTCTTGCCTTCAATTGACATCAATATTCCCAACACAGACTCACATATTTTTTTCTAAATATGCATAACATTGAGACTATGCTGCAATTTTAACATTGACCAGTATAGGACTTCAGAGAATATGATCTTCTTTGTCCAATTGAAGTCATTCTCAGTTCGCTTTTGCTTTCATTATTTTTTACCAAATTCATTACTAGCAACATGCACCAATTGTGCAAGTACATCTTGCCCATACATATATGGTGGAGGGTGCCCTCGTTCAACAGTACCATCAAACATTCTAGAATGTCCATACCATCTATGATCAATAGGTAAATAGCCATTCAGATTGTGTGTGTTTGTTACATGTTGCCATTTTCCCCTTAGTACTCCAACGTGACAAGTTTTCATATACGGGAAAATCATTTATTGTCCATAAGGCTGCAATATGCATCTTGAACAAAGTATATGTTGATGTATCAAATGTATCAACCCCATTCTCCCATAAATCTTTCAACTCAGCAATTAATAGTTGTGAATGTACGTCTATATCATTTCCCTATGATCTTGGATCAGGAATGAGCAAACTCATTATAAAGTATGGATCTTTGATACATTTCCATGGTGGTAGGTTGTATAGCATAAGTACAACTAGCCAAGTACTATGTGAAGTACTCATATTTTCAAACGGATTAAATCCATCTGTTGCCAGCCCAAGATGCACATTACAAGGTTATGGAGCAAACCATGGGTGTTCGTTGTTAAAATCTTTCCATGATTCAGAACCAGCAGAATGTGACAAAATGTTCTTATTCCTAACTCTATCTGACAAATGCCATGACATGTCTTTAGCCGTTGCATGTGACATAAATAACCGTTGCAATCTTAGTTTCAATGGAAAGTGGCGTACCACCTTGAGCGGTATATTCTGCTTCTTTGATGTCCATTTTGATTCATGGCACACGGGACACTCGTTCAACCCTCCATTCTCTCGCCATAATAGGATACAATCATTCTTGCATGCATGTATGATATTATAGTCAAACCTAGATCTCACTTCAACTGCTTAGTTTCATAAAAGTTTCAAGGCAATGCATTATCCAATGGAAGTGCTTCTTTAAATAGTTCGAGTAACATATCAACCGCCTTAACAGATATTCTACATATGGATTTTCTATGAAGTAGTCTCACTATAAAAGATAGTTTACTATGTTTTTTGCATCCTGGATATAGATCACATTGTGAATCCTTCCACAGGCATTGGAACGTGTTATGACCCGCATCACTTGAAGTTGAATTTTCTGTAGCACTTTCTCCTATAAACATTCCCACTCCAATGTCACCCAACATTTGCTCCATATCCTTATCGTAATCATGACCACCATCCTTTGTCTATGCATCTTCATTGATGCCTTCTATAACTCCATGCAAAGGTTCGATTGTTGGATATGGCTCTAAGTGTAAGACCCAATTTGTATACCCTTGGTCAATACCATTGACGAAGAGATGCTCACCAACCAAATCCATGATATGAGAACTCAAATTCTAGCATTTTCTACACGGGCATCTTATTCGCCCGTCAATATCGGTTGTACTGTGTGCAAACTCCAAGAATATCTTCACACCTTTAGCATATACATTGTAATCCTTACCCAATCGATCACTCATTCACATCCAACTCTTATCCATTACTAAAACCCTATTACAAACAATTTAGCTACCATAAAGAAACATACTCAAACAAAACAATGTGTTCTTTTTTGCTTCACCAAGTAGTTCGTTTTATTCCATTCGAGATTGTAAGCTCATTGTCGCAATCCTACCTAATATTATCTGTCACGTCCAACAAAATTTCGGCAACATCTTCTCATAGTTCTCCAAATATGCTTGTTTGGTTGGATGTATCGACTAGTAACACATCGATGCACCATAACCTCAACTGTATATCCGAAGAACTATACGGAAAGACTCTACCAAAATCACAATGTCAAACGGATACAGACACATTAGGTAAGTTTGCCACAATGATCTTACAATGTCAAACTATCCACTTTGGATAATTCAAGAGTTATCAATCAATGAATGCTGATTGATAACTCTCAAACGGGTCTAAGGTTAATTTACATGCAACATACAAGATATCATATAACACATACCTCACAATACAAGACATAAGAATATATCAAACAACAAATGTTAATAATAATTGAAAATCTTCTTTCATTTAGTTCTAAATTTATTCAAATTTATTAATTAATAGTATTATTATACTATTAGTTACTTTAGAATATCTTTAATATATAGATCATTTCCAATTGATTAATTTATTATTTTCTAAATTTATTTATTGAAAATATTCTTTCATTTAGTTCTAAATTTTTTAAAATTTATTAATTAATAGTATTATGATACTATTAGTTACTTTCGAATTATCTTTAATATACAGATCATTTCCAATTGATTAATTTATTTTTTTCTAAATTTATTAATTCAAAATCTTCTTTCATTTAGTTCTAAATTTATTCAAATTTATTAATTAATAGTATTATTATACTATTAGTTACTTGAGAATATCTTTAATATATAGATCATTTCCAATTGATTAATTTATTTTTTTTCTAAATTTATTAATTCAAAATCTTCTTTCATTTAGTTCTAAATTATAATTTGTCAATTTCAATAATACTGTTTTCCATTCAAATACAAAACAAGTGTTCGACTGGTGTGATATTCCATTCGAACTATACTATATAACCGTTCGAACGATACACGCCTAGTTTCAGTTCTCAGGTACCATTTGCATCTTCTAGATTCAACTACAAGGGTGTTTAGTTTCCAGTTCTCTTAGAGAAAATGTATAGAAACAGAGCCAAGACACGTATATATTTATTCCGTATTCCCACATCCAAACACAAGTATTTCACACATATTTTACAAATATTTAAAAAACAATCAACAAATAAAGTATAAAAACAATATATATACTAACCTTAATAGTAAATCCAAACAACAAGAATCCCCACCCTTGTTTAAACACCACCACTCACCTAAACCACAAAAATTATAAACTATTATTTCAGTTTTTGAACAAAAAATCCATGGGAATAGAATATCAAAATACAAGAACTTACCAAATACAAGGGAGAGAAATAGTTGAAGAACTCACAACCAAATACAATGGAGAGAAAGCAACCACTCACCTTCTGCTCTCATGGTTGTCTCTACTCTCACGCTCTCTGTTTTGGTTTCACAAAAACTTCACTGTTTTTCCAACAAATTTGTGGTTCTGGACGTCTTATTTCCTGTTTTCCCGTTCGAACGAAATTCACTATTCGTTTGAATGTGAAAACAGTGAAGCAGGAAATGATTCCCGTCTGGAACAATTCAGCTGGTATATGATCGAATGAAATATATATATGTTCAAACGTACATAAATATCCGTTCGAAGGGGTGTACTATATACTATAAATATATATATATATATATACAAGTATAACTATATGTAAGTTTATATATAAGTAGTATATTAGTATTACATTAAATATAAGTATATATTTAGTATAGACATTAATAGTAGTATATTATATATAAGTATGGTGTTTATAAATATATTAATAAATAGTATATAGAAGTGTATATATATAAATAGTATATAAAAAATCAAATACTATATAAAAATATAAAATATAATATGTTGTGGTATCAAATATAATAATAAGACGCATATATATTTTACCGTTAGAACCAGTGTTTATTACGTTTGAAGACATTTATAAATACTATATAAAACTTATTAGTAAATAATTGTTTGAACGTAATAAACATCCATTCAGATGGTAAAAATTCAGTATGATGAATTGATCGACTCCAGACCTAGCACTGTTACTCACTTTCTCTCTGTCGTTAGACAAAATCTCAACACCGCAAGCTACCACACACTGCCATCGAAGCCACCAATGAAGCCATTGTCCACCACCACTCTCCTACCCATCAGGTATGTCGTCTTATCAATCATTTATCTTCAAAATGGGTTGAAAATGGGGTTTTCAAAAAATCCCCATTTTCCAACCCCTAGATGGTTGAAACTGGCCGGAGGCCGGGATGGCTGGAAATGGTCATCCCGGCCTTTCCTTAAGTTTCCTTTCGGTTTTCGCAATGGCTGAGTCGACTTAGCCATTGCTGAGCTTGTAAAATTATTCACCGCTCGAACATGTTTTATCTGTTCAAACGGCACACGAATGTCACGTGAGAAGCCAAGAGCCTAATGTTCAAACGGTACCTTGTTACCGTTCGAACAGAAAAATTCTTGTTTTAATTATCTAATAGAGTTGAATAGATCTAGTACCAATATATATATTTTATGATTGAGTTAATAGATAATTAACTTAATTAATTATTTAATAGAGTTGAATAGATAATGTAACAATATATATTTTAATTATATATATTTTTAGATATAATTATTTATCTAATTATAATTATGATATTTTGTAAATTTTGTCCTTAATTTTATAATTTAAACTCAGCGTCATTCCAATGGATTCTCGGGGAAAGAAGCGGGCCAAGTTAGGGCAAGTCTCTAGCGAAGAAGTTCGAGAGAGGATTGTTTTGTTGGAGTGGCAGGTAAAGATCGATGATTTTAAGGAACTTATATGGGAGAGACATTTTCTGGCATCTGTCTTTCTCAATCATGGTTGGACACTGATCATTGACCAAAAGGATGAAGGGACAGATAAGATCGTTGCCTACATCGATATTGTATCTAAGTTCTATAGAGAACTTGGTGGTGCCGGCCAGGATGATGACACATACACCTTCTCCATCTGGGGCATCTCAATACAATTTCCAGTTGATGCAGTCGCCGATTTTCTTAGTATCCCTTGACCGCCCACTGCATATCCTAACATGGTGCCTAGAGAGTCTACAGTCATAGGCGATGGGGAGACTGCTGAGGAAGAGGATACTATTGTCGTAGATGAGATCGATGTCCTAGCTGATCATGAGGTTCGTCAGTTGGTTGTGGGTCCAGATGTTCCTTCCTATGATGGAGAAAGAACATCAAAGAGGCAGACTTATCTAGCTTTTTCAAAATCATGAACATTATAATAGCCAACAACATCGATCTGCATCTGCACAAGACTGAGGTTAGCATGGATCGGGCACGATTTATGTTACGGGTTGCTCGTGGGGTGCCTATCAACCTAGTGAGATATATTTTTGCTAGGATTCGATCAAAGTCCACCTATATTACGATCGATATATTGCCTTTTGGGGTCCTACTCACACGATTTCTTTTAGCAAATGGAGTTAAGCTAGATGTGTTTGAGTGTGCTCGAGAGCAGATTGGACCGATCAACTCCACGACCTTGTCTCATAATATGGGACACTCCAGATTTCATATTCATGCACCCACTACAAAGGTGGTCGAAACTCAGGGAGATGCACAAGGTGTATTGGGTTAGGCATCTAGATAGGGCGTCACGAACGAGGCATCTACACAAGGCACATCACACACTGCTACTCGTGATGAGATTGCAGATATCGTGCGTGCAGAGATGCGTGGACAAACATCAGAGATCATTGACGCAGTCCAGGTCGCCCTCGCAGCGACTGAGCTGAAGCTCATGTCTCGGTTGACAGATATTGAGACACACCTTGGTGGAGTCGACGCAGTGCTACGAGATCTGGGCCAATAGTCTTATATATCTTTTATTTGCATTTGATTTGTTTTTTGTATGGATAATCCTGACTATTTCTATTTTCTATAATTAATTTTAATATTCATAGCCTTTTCATTTTCTAAATTAGTTATAAAAAAAACACTCTAAAATGACTAATGGTACCCCCCAGCAGGTCATCAGATAAAAAGTAAAAAAAATTTAAAAAATGGACCATCATTCAAACAGACAGATAAAAGCCCTTGAACGTGTTTCCACTCCCGCTATAGTTTTATTCATCCAACTTGCCAAAAATTATCATTCGAACTATTAAATTAAGTTCGAACGATAACTGCAATCATCCACATTAACCGTTCGAACAGTACCTCACATTCCCGCTATAATAAATGTAACTTAACCTGCCAATTTAACGTTCGATGGTTCCAAAGACCCGTTCGAACGTTCCCTTTTTGTTAAAACGAACGATTAAATACCTGTTCGAATGATATTTCATATAGGGACAAATTTTTTCATCCCAAATTATTCTGTTCGAATGGAAAATGATATGTTCGAACGGTTAATCACATCCATCAACTTTTTGAAATCAAAATCTAATTTTCGTCCCTAACAAACATATTTTGGGAAGATTTTTACTGCGCCCCAAAAAAATTTCATCCCAAAAGGAAAACTTTGTTGTAGTGAGAGAGGGAGATTAGTACCCTGTATGGGGAGGGCCGCCAACTGGCAAAGGGGAGATCTTCCCCATTGATGCTGATGTAGTTGTTAATAGAGTGGTGCTAGGGATTGGAGCTCTCACTTCTGCGTTTTGAGTTTTTTTTTACATCATTTTTTAACATTTTTTAATATTTTTTTCAAATAAATTACAATATTATTAAAAAAATATTTTCTTGATCACTATATAAAATTTAAAAAAGAAAAAAAAATAGGGAGAGAGAGCTGCCAGCAGTCCCCTAGCGGGATTCCTAGCTTTTTTCTTGTTAATATAAAAATATTCTGTTGGCATATTTATTGACAAAACTAATTTAATTAAATCCTAATTAATTGGTCGCTAAATTCTAGGCTAAAGCTGTTTAAACAAATTGCAATTGTATCGAATTTGCTAGATCAGTTTCACTAGCCTTCGGAAAGATAAGTGCTAATCCTTTATTGATTAATCTAGCTAGACACAAGAAAAACAAGTATTTGTGACGAAGATGATTATTTACAATTGGAATGGAGTCATTTTAGTATGAAATATAAATTCGCAGCAAATAACTAACTACGTACAAATAAGTAATTTTTCTTGTAGTGAATATTCACATGAGCATCTTCTGACCGTGCCTTTAGTCGATCGCCCTGGCTCCTTCCTCATCTATTGAACATAATCATACCCAACAATCTTTATTTGCTTTTTCGTCACAAACAGGCCAGCCTTGGGTAAGAGTTCAAAATTTATTTACATTCTATATTTCTGATTGTCAAAATAGTTTTCTAGTTTGGTACTACATGTCCCATATATATGTAAATCACACACACACACACCGATATATATATATGACGTGCTGTAGCGGAATTACCAGGCCATGTGGCCCATTTTGGGTGCATGGTACTTCCTCTTAGGTGGGTCTTTAAGTGTGTTCCATTTGAATAAAAATAAAATAAAAAAATCTTAGCAGGTCCTGCAAACTCTACAACTCTATATAACATTACTATGTTCAATTTTGTTTGCTTTCGAGTTTGCTATCACTACAACAAATACCCTCTTTTGCTGCGTTCTTTTTTTTTCTGTGATGGGTATCAGCCGGAATGAAGTAGCTATTCACTTCCATTTGCATTCTTCGCGTCGATGTATTTCATCACAGTCAATTATTTCCAATTTTGCGGCAGGAAATGATCTCGGCAAAAGAAAGCGCTGAAAACAAAGTAGAAGTAAGTGACGATTGTTGGAATCGCAGCTAGCAAGTGAATGTGCTACGACACAATCTCGCCACAACATTCTGCATCAACCATTTGACTGACTGAATTCATAAAAACTGTAGTAAAAATGCAGACTGCAGCGATTTTAATTGTGGCACAATAAAATTGCAAGAACATGCTTCAACAAATTAAATGTCTTTTGCTGCATTTTTTGATCCGGCGATGGGTATCAGCCGGAATAAAGTAGCTATTTATTTCCATTCGCATTGTTCGCGTCGATGTATTTCATTGCAGTCAATTATTTTCAGTTTTGCGGCAGGAAATGATCTCGGCAAAAGAAAGCACTGAAAACAGAGTAGAAATAAGTGACGATTGTTGGAATCGCAGCTAGCAAGTGAATGTGCTACGACACAATCTCCCCACAATATTCTGCACCCTCCATTTGAGAGCTTTATGAGTTTCTCAGGGAGTTACTGATGCGCGATCAAAAGGCTTGCTTTGCGGCAATTTTTGTTCGCAGCAATTTTAGGGGAAATCGTCGTTGGGATCATTCTACGGCAGCTTGTTATAGCTGCAGCTATGAAAGAGGCATATTGACAACAGTAAATTGCTGAAAGATTTAATAGCATTGTTGAAATGTCGGCAGTGATAGAAATCGTGGTTAATTGGGTGTCTTACGGCGAAGATTGCCACCACAAAAAATTTTCCAACAGTTCTGAAAATGTTTAACGTCGATTGTCCACTGCTATTATAAGTAGAGTATATATATTTACATCCCCTAGGAATTTCGTTCAGACCTCATTGCATTTTCCCCTAATTCCTGATATTTCTCTGGGGGATTTGTTTGCCGTCACTCTTGTATAACTGTCTCTCATCTCCTCGCAGCAATTGTTGCCACCGATCGCCACCATAAAAAATCAGGCCGCTAGTTCGCATCATCTTCCCTGCAATCAGCCGTTTGTGTTTCTCTCTCTTGAGTGGTTATCTCTCTCTCTCTCTCTCTCTCTCATTCGACCACTATATATAACTCTTCCTCCAGCCCTTCTTCTCTCCCGTAGATCACCACCAAGAGTGATCTAGATCACTCTTTTCTAGATCTATTGCCCACCATGTTGCCGTACCAGTCGATGGCCACACCGTACAACCTGCAGTATGCTCTCTATCTCTCTACCTTTTCCATTCTCTGTAATTCAGTACATATGGAGATGGTAGTATATTTGCTTTTTATTTTTTGTATGTAAGATATTTTCTTGATTTAAACTACCCACATGATGAATTGTAGGTTATAACTTAGGAAATGCACGATATTGTTTTTAGGACAAATAAATATTGGTTCACATTGAAACAGAGGTTGAAGGATGGGGATTACCAAGTCCAGTTTTATTGTGTCTTCAAGATGGACTCAAAATACCCAATGAGAAATCATCTCATGAGTTTGCCTTGTTTTGGGTACACGAAGAACCAATGGTTATTGGCCAATTTTCTTCTCAGTAGTGATGGTTATATAAACAGAGATTATAATTAATTAATGTTTTATTTGGGTAATTATTTTTACTATGTTTCCCTAATTTAACAACACATAAACTTGAGTATTCAACATGCTTCTCTGCTTTGTGGCCTATTATAGTATATTATACTTTCTATTAAGATTTGATAAATATTTTTTGCTGACTTTAAGGTAAATATGCTAGTATAGCCAACAGTGCAAATCATTTCCCATAAACAATTATTCATTGAGAATGCATATATCCAGTGAATGTGCCTTACTAAATTATTATGTAGATTTATTTGATGGGATTCACAATCACCATCAAATTCTGCTTCATTAAAGCCATTAAAATCTACATGAAAAGTTTTTTGACCACTTGTTTATATCGGCACATAAAATTCGCAGGCGAATGAGCAGCCTAGTGTTATTGCCTTTGTATAGTGCTGTTTTCATGTTTGACGAACTATATATTTAACTTTATGCCTTATTTTGCAAAGGGTGCTCGACCGATACTCTCTCCCTTGGTTGAACAACACGTTGTCGCCGCTGGTGTGACCTCAACCCTGTTGCCGTGCCGTCGCCTCGTCACTAGTAAGACCGAATTTTCCCATCTCATTTGTTGTCCAATTTTTTTTGCCTGTTTTGTTTTTAGCTAATTTGCTATCCAATATGTGCCTATACTCTAATGTCATACTAGTTGATTAAACAGTTTTGCTATTTACCATACATCCATCTTACTTTAGACAACAAAGTACTCTTCCTGCAGTTCCTTTTACTTTTGCTTTCTGTATGTTTGATTCCCATCCATATTTTGCCATTGAAGGGCGTTTACATGGTTGACTGGTTTCCATAAAAGGTTTCTAACATAAGTCGGTGCATAGCAGTTTCTCGCTTTTGATTATAACTGGGCAATTAATTTGCCACTAATTTCCTTTCACGTTCAAGCATGTAAGACAAATTCAAGGAAAGTTTAATGGGCTGAGATAAAGATTAACTGAGAGATGACTTCCTTGGCTTTGGTAACTAGCTTTCTTAGGCTACATGATACACCTTGAATTATAGATATGTGTTTCTGGGGTAATAAGGAATACACTAGCCTTTTATTAATAGCTTGTATTGTGACACTTGAATTCAGTTTTTTAATTGCTGTTGGCACAAAAAACTGAGTCTGTCACTTGTGGACTTTAATATCTTTTGGAAATGGTAGAATAGGGAAAAATAAGGGGGCAACAAATACATTGTCTATATTTCTAATCATATATTTTAGAAGAGAAATATAAAGAAGTTAATAATCTATCAAATTCGGCTTCACCCTTTCTTGCCATTTGTTTGTGAGCAAAACTTAAAGGCATAAATCATATAGTTGGAAGGGGTACAAGCCAATCCTATGGAGGGAAGGATGAGCAAGGGATTTTACTTTCAACTAGCAAAAGAAAATTGTATTGAATATGTTGGTCTACTTTGTAGAAATATCATGTATTTTGTGACTCCGTAATGCTGTCTATATGATTTCCCTGGAAAATAGCAGTTGGTTTTCCCTCTCATATTCTTCATTATTCTATAGGTTTCATTGATGACCTATTATCACATAAGGTTCAAATGGACAAGAACTAGATGCACATGCCAAATAGGTCTACTTCAGTTGAATATAGTGAAGGGGTTAAAAAACTCCTCACTATGGCAAAAGCCCATGCACCTGATAGTACTACTTTTAGGTGTCCATGTCGGAGATGCCGTAATAACCTATTCCTACCAATAAATGAAGTCGAAGATCATCTCTTCATGATAGGTATTGATCCAAGTTATACACATTGGATCTTTCACGGGGAGGGTGAAAGCTGGAGTGTGAATTCGTCCTACAGTGATGAAGATGGCTTTTCTCCAAGTCGTAACTTTGTTGATGATATGGATGACATGCTAGAGGACACACGGGTTGGGACATTCATGGACCATGCAAGTGGGGAACATGAAGATGGTACTACTTCCCTTCCAACCGTGAATGACGGGCAATCGAAAACATTTGACCAGTTATTTGAGGATGTGAAACGTCCACTTTATCCAAGTTGCGAGAAGTTCTCGAAACTCTCATTTATAGTTAAGCTGCTTCATATTAAAACTGTTGGTGGTTGGACTATCAAGTCATTTAATATGGTTTTGCAATTGTTAAAGTCAGCGTTTCCAGATATTGAAATACCTACCTCATACCATGAGGCCCGACACTTGGAGCGTGGTTTGGGTTTTAGTTATATGAAGATACATGCCTGTCCAAATGACTGCATGCTATTTTGGAATAATGATGCAGAGAAAGAAGCTTGTTCTAAATGCAATGAGTCGTGGTGGGTGTCAACGAGTGGGAAAAAGGGGAAGATTCCCCAAAAGGTTTTGCACTACTTTCCTCTGATTTCGAGGTTACAGAGGTTATTTATGTTGAAGGATATTGCAAAATCTATGAAATGGCATAAAGAACAACGAGTTGATGACCACAGTACTTTAAGACATCCTGCTGATTCTAAGATGTGGAGACAATTTGATAAAGACCACAGTTGGTTTGCACAAGATGCTCGCAATGTGAGACTGGGGCTAGCCAGTGATGGGTTCAATCCGTATAATAATTTGGCTAAACCTTATAGCATATGGCCAGTCATACTTGTGCCATACAACTTACCTCCTTGGTTATGCATGAAAGATCCATACTTAATGCTATCTTTGCTCCTTCCTGGGCCTAAAGCACCAGGAAATGACATCGATGTTTATTTACAACCTTTAGTTAATGAACTACAAGAGCTATGGGTTTCTGGTGTCGATACCTACGATGCATCAACTAAGGGTCAGTTTCGCTTACATGCTGCACTATTGTGGACTATTAATAATTTTCTTGCATATGCCAACCTTTCAGGATGGAGCACAAAGGGAAAGTTGGCTTGCCCATTATGCAATGAGAATATCGATTCCATGTGGTTGAAACATGGGAAAAAACACTGTTACATGGGCCATCGACGCTTCTTGCCATTGACTCAGCTTATAATGTTGTCTTCCAAGCGTAGAAGCTGTCAAAGTAATACAAGGGTAAGTCCCAAGATCGAATTCACAGGGACAAAGGGATTATCAAAGCGTTTGTGAGATTTTCTTTGTGTAAAAGATGTATCGATTATGAAAGATGAAAATTGATATAGATCTATATTTCTAAAATTACCAAAACTAAAACTAACTCCCCCCTTGCTGCCTCCGTCTCCTATGTAAAGAAAGGAAGAATGCCCCGCCTGCTCAAAACAAAAGAAACAAAGAAGAAAAACCAAGAAACTAAAGCTACGAGAGAAACAGGAAAAGAAAACAGAAAAAAAATCTGCAACGTCCAAGTCTGTCCTCCTAGCTTTCTCTCCCTGGTTTTTATAAGTGTTGTCCGAGTGATGCATGTGAGTGAGCTGCATGTGTGTGTAAGTTCCAGCTTGTTTGTTTTATGCTTTCTGCATGTGTGAGTTGTTATCCACGTTGGTCTGCTGTCCATGTCTTTCTGCTGAGTGTTTCTTCATTTTCTGCTGCAGTTTTCTGCTTTCATTTTCTGCTTTTCTGCATTGAAGTCTATTTTCTGCATGTGCCTCTTGTTTCTGCTGAGTTGTTTTCTGCTGCTGCTTTTCTTCTTTTGCTTCTCTGGATGTGAGTTGTGTTTCTATCCGTGTGATGCATGTGTTCCAGCTGTGAGCTCCACTTTCTGCATGTGCCTTCTATCCTCTGCATTGAATTATTTTCTGCAACTTTCTGCCTGAGTTTCTGCTGCTGTCCGAGTGATGCTGCTGTGTGCTTTCAACTTTCTGCTGCTTTTGATCTTTTATTTTTTTTTCTGCATGTGTTTGTTCATGAGCTGCTAAGTTGCTGCAAGTCTGCATGTGCGTTTTCTGCTGCTGCTTTATGTGTTGTTGCTGTATGTGTTGGTTTGAGCTGCATTGCCGAGTGATGCATGTGTGCTGTCCACATTTTCTGCATGTGAAGTGGTTGCTGTACGTGGTCCCAAGTTTCCTGCATGTGCCTCTTGCCGTGTATGCTTGAGTTCCATCTTGTGTTCCCTTCATTTATTTCTTTCACTTGCTTTTATCTTCATAGAATTTTTCAGCTATGTAGGCAATGGCTTCACTCCTAGACACCGACCAAGATTCAACTATAAGTTTTACGTAAGCATTAGTCGGCCCCACATCAAAATGCATGCATCTAAGTTTAATTAGGGGTAATATATTGTTTCGCATGTCAAAGAAAATTAATTCACATTATCTAACTAATACTCTTATTTTAACTCATAAAGCACTTTTACTCAAGATATTTAAGAGTATTAATGTCACATAATTGACCATTTATCACACCCCCCAACTAGCTTTTTGCTAGACTCTAGCAAATGAAAATTCATGCAAAGGTGAAATTACAACTTGAGAAATCTGAGAATCACATGCCATGAAATAGATTTGTTGAGTTTAAGAACACTGGAGATAGATTAATCTGAATTTTGTATCAACTGAGAGATTTATACACAATTTAGTTAATCAACCAAGGGAATTACATGTAACAAAGCTTGCTTTCTTTTAAGTGCATGGAAATGGGGTTAGAATTCCAAGATCGACTACCAAGAGACATTAACAGTTTCAATCACAACAATCAATCTGAGAAAACCACATGGTCTTACTCTAATTCAAAACCATTGTAGTGGCGGCTTTCACGCTATTACACTTTGAAAGGCGCCTACTTCTTTTGTAAGGACCCCGGTAATAGGCAGCATTTTCCAGTACACAAATGTAATTTTTTTTTTTTTGTTTTGTTTTTTGTTTTTTTTTAATCCCTTTTTTAATCCCTGGCTTGTCCCTTTTCTCATTTAATTCAAATTTCTTCCTAAGCCATTAGGATATGGTTCATTAAAGTCTCAAACAATTGAAGTGTAAATCAACCAACAATGACTCAATGTAGTCTTTCTAGGACTTCCGGGTATGTGTTGTGTGTGTTTAAGCAAAACTCTTAACTTTTTTCCCTTAGTTTAACAACTAAATAAAATGGATAAGTCCCCCTTTTGACATATACTCATATTTGCACTACATTCCACATGTTCCATGACTTCAACAAATCTTCTTCTTTCTTTTTTTTTTTTAACACTTTCCAGCATGTAAAATAAAAAAATGGGGAATTTCATCTGCTTTCAACTCATTACTAGTACTCCCCAAGATGGACCAAAATGTGTCTAAGGCATGCAAATAGAGAAATAAATTCTCTTCCACCCCCCAACTAGATTGTAGCATTATCCTCAATGATACAAGAGAAATGAAGGAATTTACACAAAGAGAGCAGTTAAGGGGCAAAACAACTAAAAGAAGAACTGAAAATTCAATTAAAAACTGAAGGAAAGAGGAAAAAGAAGTACCTGGACGGCTTTGAAATGAATGTAATCAAAATAAAAATAAAAACTGCAAAACAAAAGAAAACAATGAAAAGAACAGGATAAATCAATGACCATCAATTTGGATCAAGCAAATGTAGAGTAGATTCCTTAGGTGCAAAGTTAGAAATAAAAGGCTTGAGCCTTTGACCATTAACCTTAAAAGCATTTCCATTTTGAGGATTGACAACCTCAATAGCACCATGAGGGAAAACTGTTTTAACCACATAGGGGCCACTCCATCGGGATCTTAACTTGCCAGGGAACAAATGAAGTCGAGAATTGTAGAGTAAAACCTGTTGATTAGGCTCAAATGATTTTCTTTGAATATGCTTATCATGGAAAGACTTCATACGTTCCTTGGACAGCTTAGAATTATCATAAGCATCCCTCCGAAGTTCCTCTAATTCACAAAGATGTAATTTCCTCAAAGATCCAGCTTGATCAAGATCAAAATTAAACTTTTTGATGGCCCAAAATGCACGGTGTTCAAGCTCAACAGGGAGGTGACAAGCCTTACCATAGATTAACCGATAAGGAGACATACCCAAAACAGTTTTATATGCAGTCCTATATGCCCATAATGCATCGGTTAATTTCAAAGACCAATCCTTTCGGTTCGGACTCACAGTTTTTTCCAAAATGGTCTTAATTTCCCTATTAGCAAGTTCAACTTGGCCATTTGTTTGGGGATGATATGGGGTAGAAATTTTGTGGTGAATGCCATACTTATGCAAGAGGGCAGCAAAAGGCTTGTTGCAAAAATGGGTGCCGTTATCACTTATGATGGCCTTAGGCATGCCAAATCTAGCAAAAATATTTTCCTTCAAAAATTTAAGCACCACCTTATGGTCGTTTGTTTTACATGGTATGGCTTCGACCCATTTTGAAACATAATCAATGGCCACTAAGATGTACAAATAACCAAAAGAAGAAGGAAATGGCCCCATAAAATCAATTCCCCAACAATCAAAAATCTCTATGACCAAAATGGGTTTTAAAGGCATCATGTTTCTTTTCGTGACAGCACCTAATTTCTGACATGACTCGCAAGTCTTGCAGAAACTATATGCATCTTTAAACAAATGAGGCCAATAAAAACCACTTTGTAAAATTTTAGCAACTGTCTTGTGTGCAGAAAAATGACCCCCACATGCCTCACTGTGGCAAAAAGAAAGGACAGCTTGCATCTCATGCTCAGGCACACATTTTCTAATGATTTGATCAGGACAATACTTGAAAAGGTAAGGATCATCATAAAAGAACGATCTCACCTCATGCATGAACTTTCGTATATCTTGAGCACTCCAATGAAGTGGTGTTTTTCCTGTCACCAGAAAATTAACTATATCAGCAAACCAAGGCAAATTTTCAACCAACATAAGATGTTCATCAGGAAAAGAATCAAGAACAGGTGTTGGTTGTTCAGTTTCAGCAACTGTGAGCCTAGACAAATGGTCGGCTACCACATTCTCTACTCCTTTCTTGTCCTTGATGATGATATTGAACTCCTGGAGTAAAAGTATCCATCTAATCAACCTTGGTTTTGCATCTTTCTTTGTCAATAAATACTTGAGAGCTGCATGGTCAGTAAAGATGACTATAGGAGAACCAAGAATATATGCACGAAACTTCTCTAAAGCAAATACTACAGCAAGTAATTCTTTTTCAGTAGTAGAATAATTTTTTTGAGCAAAATTCAAAGTTTTACTTGCATAGTAAATGACATAAGGAAGTTTGTTCTTACGCTGTCCAAGAACAGCTCCTATAGCAAAATCACTTGCATCACACATGATTTCAAAAGAAAGTGACCAATCAGGAGGTTGAAGAATCGGAGCAGTGGTTAGCAAAGTTTTAAGCCGACAAAAAGCTTCTTGACACTCGGGTGTCCAATCAAATTTTACATCATTCATCAATAGCTTACATAGAGGCTTAGAAGTAGAGCTAAAGTCTTTGATAAATCTCCTATAAAAACCCGCATGCCCAAGAAAAGATCTAATGTCTTTCATTGACTTAGGTGTAGGAAGTTTAGAAATCAAATCGATTTTTGCTCTATCTACTTCAAGTCCTCTAGATGAAACAACATGTCCTAGAACAATGCCCTGTTGCACCATGAAATGGCACTTCTCCCAATTAAGTAGCAACTGCTTCTCTTCACACCTGGCCAAAACAGCTTGTAAATTGGTTAAACAAACCTCGAATGAATCACCAAATACAGAAAAATCATCCATAAACACTTCTAGAGTGTTCTCAATCATGTCAGAAAAAATGCTAAGCATGCATCTTTGAAAAGTTGCTGGTGCATTGCATAAACCAAAAGGCATTCTCCTGAAAGCAAAAGTACCAAAGGGACAAGTAAAGGTGGTCTTTTCTTGATCCTCTGGTGCTATTTCCAATTGATAGTAACCGGAGAACCCATCTAAGAAACAATAAAAAGCATGTCCAGCGACTTTTTCTAACACTTGATCAAGGAAAGGCAAAGGAAAATGATCTTTCCTAGTGGCGGCATTCAACTTCCTATAATCAATACACATGCGCCAACCAGTAGGAATTCTTGTAGGAATCGATTCATCTTGATCATTTTTAACAATGGTAAGCCCAGATTTTTTTGGAACTACATGAATGGGACTTACCCACTTGCTATCCGAGATGGGGTAAATGATACCCACATCAAGCAATTTCAACACCTCATTTTTAACCACTTCCTTCATTGTGGGATTCAACCTTCTTTGCATTTCCCGAGAAGGTTTTGCATTATCTTCTAAATAAATCCTATGGGTACACTCCAAGGGACTTATACCTTTTATATCAGCCATTGTCCATCCAATAGACTTTTTATGCTTCTTAAGCACATCTAGCAATTTATCTTCTTGTTCACTAGTTAAGTGAGAAGAAATTACCACAGGGAAAGTGCTTTGTGGTCCTAAGAAAGCATACTTCAACTCCAATGGAAGAGGTTTGAAGTCCAAAGTTGGGGATTGCTCCTCCGAAGGTTTGAGAGTTGATGTCAATGGTGGAAGTTGCTCAAATTTTGGCCTCCATGGTGGTGTAACTTGCTGACCTATTGAGGAAACAAGAGATGAGTCATTAATATTATCAAATATTTTCAAATCTTCTTCAAATTCCTCTAAAGAATCAATAAGTTGAAAGTAATGTGCAGAATTGTCATCAATGAAATTTTCCAGCAAATTCACTTCATGAACTTCTTCAACTTCTTGCGGTTGCCTGCAAAGATTAAAAATATTTAGCTCCAAGGTCATATTTCCAAAACTCAATTTTAAAACTCCACTTCTACAATTTATGAGTGCATTAGAAGTAGCCAAGAAAGGTCTTCCTAAGATAACCGGTGCTTGGAAAGTAGAATGATTAGTCAATTGCATGTCGAGTACGACAAAGTCTACTGGATAGTAGAATTTGTCTACTTGAACCAAAACATCTTCCACAACACCTCTAGGAATCTTTATAGACCTATCTGCCAACTGCAATGTGATAGAAGTAGATTTCAACTCACCCAATCCAAGCTGAACATAAACATTATAAGGCAATAAGTTCACACTTGAACCTAAGTCTAATAATGCTTGGCCTATTTTTGAGTTCCCTATCATGCAAGCTATGGTAGGGGATCCTGGATCCTTGTATTTGGGAGGAGTGTTGGTTTGGATAATAGCACTAACCTGCTCAGTAAGAAAAGCTTTCTTTTGCACATTCAATTTTCTTTTCACGGTGCATAAATCCTTTAAAAATTTAGCATAGGTAGGAATCTGTTGAATAGCATCCAACAATGGTATATTTATCCTAACTTGCTTAAAAATTTCAAGGATTTCAGCGTGATGCTTATCTTTGTGCAAAGGGATTAACCTTTGAGGAAAAGGTGCAAGTGTAGTGCTTGGGACACTTTTAGATTCCAAAGGATCATGTGCCTCATTTTCAGAAGGAGGGTTAGAAATGTTACCATTCTTTTCTACCTCTTGATCTGGGATGCCGATCACCTTACCACTTCTCAAGGTTGTAATAGCCTTGACTTGCTTGACATTTGGATCTCCTGCCATACTTTGAAATTGTTGGTTTTGGCCTTGTGGATTAGGTTGAGATTGTGCAGGGAACTTCCCTTTCTCTTGAGCGCTCATGGTTGTGGTCAACCTTGTGACTGACCCTCGAATGTCAGCAATGGCTTGGGAATTTTGACTATTGATAGCAGCTTGGCTTTGCATGAATTGCTGAAAATTGGTGGACAGCTGCTGAAAGTTGGTGGATAATTGCTGGAAATTGTCTTCAAGGTTCTTTTTCTGAACTGGTAACATGTGGTTGGCATATTGAGATGGTCCTGGACCTCCTGGAGTAGTGTAGGGTACAATTTGTGAAGGACCAGCTATGTTGGGTGCAGGTAAAGCAGCTTGATCACCTCTCCAACTGAAATTGGGGTGATTTCTCCATCCCGAATTATAGGTGTTGGAATAAGGACCTGAAAAAGATTTAGCAACCATATTAACAGCATTAGATTGATCCAAAAGAACTTCTTTAAAAGCTGGAATGGTTGGGCAATCATTAGTTGAATGCCCTTGGCCCTCACAAATATTACAGCTCAAAGTAATCTGAGGTACAGTTTGTACTTCATTTACTTTCTTCAACTCAATCGCCTCCAATTTTTTTGACAATAAGGCAAATTTAGCTTTCAAATCATCTTCTTCATTTAAAACATATTTACCTCCCCCACTTACAATCCTCAATGGTTCAGCTCTATCATAGACACAAGAAGTGTCCCATGATTGAGCGTTTTCAGCCAAGTAATCGAAATATGCAAATGCTTCTTCCGGTTCCTTATTAAAGAATTCTCCATTACACATGGTTTCAACAAATTGTCGCATCTTAGGTATCAAAGCTTCATAAAAAAAACTAATAATGCGCCAATTTTCGTAACCATGGTGTGGACAAGCATTTAAGAGATCTTTGAATCTTTCCCAACTTTGATAAAAAGTTTCAGTTTCCTTTTGAGAAAAATTCATGATTTGTCTCTTTAAAGCATTGGTGCGATGCATTGGAAAAATTTTTTTTAGAAATTCGGCTTGCATTTCTTGCCATGTTCCAATGGATCTTGGCCTCAATGCATTCAACCATGTTTTTGCTTTGTCCTTAAGAGAAAAAGGAAACAACTTCAATCTAACAATTTCCTCAGTACAATTTCGATCCAAAAATGTGGAGCATACTTCCTCAAACTCCTTGAGGTGCAAGTAGGGATTTTCAGAATCCATCCCATGAAAATGAGGTAATAATGGTATCATTCCAGGTTTAAAATTGAAAGTATGAGCATTCAAAGGTGTAATGATGCATGATGGAGTGGTGGTCCTAATAGGATGCAAATATTCTCTAAGTGTCCTGTTGGGATTTGCCATTTCCCCATCATTGCGTCCTTCTTCTTCAGCCATGTTACTATGAGTGTCAACTGATGATTTAAGAGAAACAGATGATGCACTCGATGATGAGGTCGATGATTCAGTCCTAGCAAGTCTATGTGTGCTATCTCTAGCCCAACCAGACATGCAACTTCAGCACAAAACAAGATAACAGTAAACCAGTAAAATGAGAGGTAAAGATATCACCCAGGCTGTGAAGAGGTTCACAGCTCCATAAACATCCTCTCAAAAAAAAAAAAAAAATACTCTGATAAACACCAGTTGTCCCCGGCAACGGCGCCAAAAACTTGACTCAGCTTATAATGTTGTCTTCCAAGCGTAGAAGCTGTCAAAGTAATACAAGGGTAAGTCCCAAGATCGAATTCACAGGGACAAAGGGATTATCAAAGCGTTTGTGAGATTTTCTTTGTGTAAAAGATGTATCGATTATGAAAGATGAAAATTGATGTGGATCTATATTTCTAAAATTACCAAAACTAAGAGACTTAGAGAAAGTGTGTAGCAAATGAATTAAACTTGCAAGAAACAATAAAACAAACACTTGGGTTGGGTTTGAGATTCTTTTTATTTCGGATTCTAGATAATTTCTCGATTAACAATCCAGTCAAGGAATTGATATTCGGAAGATAAAAATTAAGCTCAAGTTTTTGCAATATTTTCTCAAGAAATTCTCTAATTTACTAGCCAAATTTATATTCATAATCAATCGAAAGAGGCCTTGATAAATTCAAGCTTTTGTTGTGCCTTACGTCAACAACAAAACAAGAGCAAGAGCCACAATCTATTTTCCATTTGAATCCGACTAGTAACTTAGTGAAATCAACATTCAACAACAAAATATTGCATCAAACTAGAATCTAAAATAAATTAAATCTCATTCCACAACCCAAGCTTTAGAAATTAGTTACACATGATATTTTTAGTAACAAAAATAAATCTAAGTGAAACCATATCAAAAACTAAGAAAATATAAATAAACTTTAGAATGAAATAAAAATAAAAAGTCTATAATATTAGCATGAAGAAATAAGACAAACTATATTAAAGAAATAAATAATCTACGAAAACTAAAACAAAACCGCCACGCTCTAAACTGACAAGCATAAAATTAATATTGTGAGAAAAAAAAAACTAAAGTTGCCGTGCTCTAAATTAACAAAAAGAGAAATGAATAAAGACCCAAAAAAAAAAAACATAGATGCCTTTGTCTAACCAAACGGAAACAAGTGAAGTAAAAAAAATAACTAAGCCGACTAAAACTAACTCCCACCTTGCTGCCTCCGTCTCCTATGTAAAGAAAGGAAGAATGCCCCGCCTGCTCAAAACAAAAGAAACAAAGAAGAAAAACCAAGAAACTAAAGCTACGAGAGAAACAGGAAAAGAAAACAGAAAAAAAATCTGCAACGTCCAAGTCTGTCCTCCTAGCTTTCTCTCCCTGGTTTTTATAAGTGTTGTCCGAGTGATGCATGTGAGTGAGCTGCATGTGTGTGTAAGTTCCAGCTTGTTTGTTTTATGCTTTCTGCATGTGTGAGTTGTTGCCCACGTTGGTCTGTTGTCCGTGTCTTTCTGCTGAGTGTTTCTTCATTTTCTGCTGCAGTTTTCTGCTTTCATTTTCTGCTTTTCTGCATTGAAGTCTATTTTCTGCATGTGCCTCTTGTTTCTGCTGAGTTGTTTTCTGCTGCTGCTTTTCTTCTTTTGCTTCTCTGGATGTGGGTTGTGTTTCTATCCGTGTGATGCATGTGTTCCAGCTGTGAGCTCCACTTTCTGCATGTGCCTTCTATCCTCTGCATTGAATTATTTTCTGCAACTTTCTGCCTGAGTTTCTGCTGCTGTCCGAGTGATGCTGCTGTGTGCTTTCAACTTTCTGCTGCTTTTGATCTTTTATTTTTTTTCTGCATGTGTTTGTTCATGAGCTGCTAAGTTGCTGCAAGTCTACATGTGCGTTTTCTGCTGCTGCTTTATGTGTTGTTGCTGTATGTGTTGGTTTGAGCTGCATTGCCAAGTGATGCATGTGTGCTGTCCACATTTTCTGCATGTGAAGTGGTTGCTGTACGTGGTCCCAAGTTTCCTGCATGTGCCTCTTGCCGTGTATGCTTGAGTTCCATCTTGTGTTCCCTTCATTTATTTCTTTCACTTGCTTTTATCTTCATAGAATTTTTCAGCTATGTAGGCAATGGCTTCACTCCTAGACACCGACCAAGATTCAACTATAAGTTTTACGTAAGCATTAGTCGGCCCCACATCAAAATGCATGCATCTAAGTTTAATTAGGGGTAATATATTGTTTCGCATGTCAAAGAAAATTAATTCACATTATCTAACTAATACTCTTATTTTAACTCATAAAGCACTTTTACTCAAGATATTTAAGAGTATTAATGTCACATAATTGACCATTTATCAGCCATCCGGTCACACTTGGAGAAAGAAAAAGGGTGCATTCAATGGAAGGGAGGACCATCGGGAGCCTCCTCCCGAACTCATGGGACATGATGTACTTCATCAACACTTGCAACTTGGCAATGTTGAATTTGGGAAAGGTTCGAGAAAGATAAAACGCACCCCAGCTGAATTGAATTGGACTAAACAAAGTATATTCTTCCAATTACCTTATTGTTCGACGTTGCCCTTACGACATAATCTTGATATCATGCACATTGAAAAAAACATATGCGAGAACATTTTGGGTACGTTGTTGGATATTGAAGGAAAAACCAAAGAAACTGTTAATGCACGTAAGGACTTGATGGAGCTTGGTTTAAGAAAGGAACTACATCTACAACATTCATCTACTGGGAACAAAATGTTGCTTGGGTCATACACACTGGACAAACATCAGAGGAGATGTTTTTGTGAATGACTTGCAGCTGTTAAATTTCCAGATGTGTTTTAGTTGGTGATGGAAAGATATCAGGAATGAAAAGTCATGATTGTCACGTGCTCATGCAAAGATTACTTCCAGTTGCAATTGGTGGGTTTTTTCGACCTGATATACGGCTTGCTTTGACCGAGTTTTCCTCCTTCTTCAAGGCATTGTGCGCATGTACGTTGACTTTGGATGTATTGAAGCAACTACAATCTGGCATTTCATTCATCCTTTGCAAGCTGGAGATGATTTTCCCACCTGCTTTCTTCGATGTAATGGTGCACCTCGCCATTCATTTACCCCGTGAAGCTTTCCTTGCTGGGCGAGTTCAATATAGGTGGATGTATCCTTTTGAACGTTACCTGGGAAAATTTAAGCGCTATGTCAGAAACAAGGCTCGCCCAGAAGGCTCAATTGCTGAAGCCTATGTTCATCTTGAATGCTTGACCTTCTGTTCCTTGTATATCCATGATATTGAGATCATCTATCATCGGGAGGAGCGAAACAAGGATATAGATAACCACAACGAATCCATTCACCTCCCTATTTTTTCACAAAGGATACGTCCTTGTAGCTCCCCTACCTCCATGAAATTGGATAAGAGTTTATTTTATAAGGCAAGGTGGTACGTGCTAAATAATTGTGCAGAGATTAGTCAGTATCTAGAGTAAGTACTATAAATTTTGCCCATTACATACAAGCTTTTCTGTCAATATCTACTTTCTTTCTTCTTTTATTACCATTCTAGTGAGCACTATACACATATGAAAGAAATGGACCCAGCAATAGTAGACCGTTGCCATCAAAGGGAATTTCCAGCTTGGTTTTGCACACGAGTGAGTTCTCTTTCTAGAATGGTCTGCGCACATGTAATGATTTTATGCTATAAGTTTATTATAGTAATTCTATACTTTTGCTCTCCATTATGAACATATTCAAGAGTTGCACGCAGCAAATCCTTCCGACGTCTCTGATGACATATATGCACTAGCTTGTGGACCAGATCCATGGGTTGCTTCTTTTTCTACCTGCATCATTAATGGCACCAGATTTCACATCGAGTCTTGTGGTCAACACCGTTGAACCCAAAATAGTGGGGTGGTTGTTAAAGGGGAACACCAATCAAAGGCTGTCAATTTCTACAGAGTATTGATTGACATTTTGCAATTACAATACATGGGTTGGCGTCATGTATATTTGTTTAGATGTGAGTGGTTTGATGTCGGTGATGCAAGGAGGGGAATACATGTTGGGGACCACATAACTAGTGTCAACACTTCTAGAAAATGGTATAAGGATGAGCCATTCACACTTGCATGTCAAGCAGCCCAAGTATTTTATCTGCAAGACAATAATAAACGTGGCAATTGGTCCGTAGTGCAAAGGGTGACAAGTAGAAACACATACGATGTTCCAATAGAACCATTGGAACATCATGATGAGGATGATGATCAGAATGTGAACTACGCTGCTTTTCAAGAGAGCGAACCATCATACGCAATGTTAAAACCTGAAGAGGATGATAATGGCATTAGTTCTCCCTTACATAGGACTGACGTAGAACCAATCGATGTTGCTGCTGATACACTTTTGGGGGACGCAATACCCACTCCCCGTGATGATGACTTCATTGATGACGAGTTATATGAAAACGATGATTATGAGAGTAGTAGTAGTGAAGATCTTGTTACAGATACTGGGGCTTCATCTGACGATGGTAAACATTCATCTCTGATTAACCACCCTTTGTTTGCTACTTTATTTCATTCATTAGGCATGCTACTGTCAGTGTATATCTAAAATAGACTTCATATCTTAGTTGACCAATTCTTTAATGCTGATTCTAGGTGAGCAAGGCTAGCAAGTGATGACAAATATAGCTAGCGAGCCAAACTGGTGTTGATCGAAGCATCGCTATGGGATATAAGTTTTTGTCTATACATTAACTGAAATGTTACTATTTGTGTGTATCGCATTTAACAGAATAGTAGAAACTAATATCCCACATTATGTAGTTGGATATTGCAGTCATTTTATGTCTTTTAACATGCTGGGACTTCCAGTTCTGTTTCAGTTTTCCATTTTGCCATTTTGGTCATTTAGATTGCTTGAATGGATGTTGAAATTTTGGTGTTGATGGTATTAATGATTGAGGTATGCAGTTAATGAAATGGGGACTTTTGCAAGTTTTTACTTGTCGGTTTGATAGTATACTCTGTTTTCAATCTTGGGTTATGATTGGAAGGGATTAAAAAGGCATCTTTAATGTTATTAATAAAGATCTTCTTGCAAGAAATAAAAAATTACAATATATCTGCTATAGTCCATATGTAATGGTAACATTGACAACACTTCTTTGAGCTGAAAGTTTGTAGATGTGGCTGAGGGATGGGCAGAGGTGGGTCTGGAAATGGGTTTGCTGGTCTAGATTCTTCCATGTCTCCATTTAGGCATCCACAATACAGAGACTTTGGAAATTGACAGAGTTCATCAATTGCAACACTCTTTGAGCAAGGTAATAGAGCAACTGATTTTAACATACTAGCATTATCTAGATTGAATGTCATGTTTATAAAAGGGTTTGATTTATTGAAATAACTATGAGCTGTGACCATCCCTCTTTATGGTGTTGATCTCAGTTGAAGGTTCCTTATAATGGTCAACTGGTAAATCATATATGGAAAACTTTAGAGTCCAGGCATTGTTATAGGTTTTCTGCTAGTGACATTAATGAAAAAAGGACAATAAGGATCCCTGCAAACCAGCTTTAAAGTCTAAGACAATTCTACCATGCGCCCTACCTCTCAACTTGATGCATTTTCTCTTGTAGCCTGTTATGGTTTATTGTTAGATCAGGTATATGCTCCTCTTTTTATGGTATCCTCTTGTAGCCTTGCTGGTGCTTATTAGAAGCTATCAGGATGAAACTGTCCTTGCCTTTGAATCGAATTTTTAACATATATACTTGTATATATGTTAAAGAGGGCCAGAGATCTGCTATTGATTTTGTGTTTTATTATGAGTATTAATAAAATAACTTTCATGTGTTGGCCTACATGGACTTACTTGTCACGTAAAATGCTACCTTTTGGCATTGCTGTAGAACACTTTTCAGTGCTGCAGAAATAGCCTGTTCTTTATCTTGTATCTTGGAAGCACATAATGTTATTAAAGTGTATATATGAGGGTATTTTGCGTAACTGAAATGGTGTATATCCAGTTGGGTATTTTGTATTTTGAGTCTAGACAAAACAATTGTCATATCATCTTAAACTCCAGAAAAGATTATAAAAAAAGGACAAAACTTCATAAATAGCAGTACTGCTCCTCACTTTGTCAGAGTTATGGCATTTCAGCTCAAGTGTGAGTGCTATAACTGCAGGAAAACTATGAAAATATGCAAATCATCCATGGGTAACTTTTTTTAAAAGTAAGTCCATGTAAATTAGTTGGTGGTATTGCATCAAGGAACCAATCGTCTATGAAAAATACTATTCAGATTCATTTCTTGAATTGAAAACTTACCATTGTAACATACATGTCCTTTTTGGCCAATTGCAGATACTGTCTATATTGCCTTTAGACGAGGTGCGCTGCAGTTGCTTTATTCAGATGCAGCAATTGGTGTGCCCGTCATAGCTATGCAGCAGCATGGAGGGGTGAACAATATGCTTGGCCGTTCAGCAAATACTCAATTACATCTAAATATGAAAATATATTAAACTAGCAGGTTATACTAGAGGAATCATGTATATATTAATGATGGTTTGAAGTAACACTGCTTCATCATTAGCTGTGTGTTTCCAATATAGCTATAGGAGCAGCGAAAAATTATTCCTTCCATGTAAAAGTATTATTCAACGATTGAGTGGGATGCCTATTTCATGCAAATACAATCCGAATGTATTACCTATATATTCAAGATATCCCATTTCTTTCCTATATAATACAATTCGAATGTATTACCTATCTCAATTAACTTAGTACTAAGTTAATTGAGATATATGTAGGAAAAAGTTACAATGTGAAGATATAATTATTATATATCTTGTTATTGGCTAATCCAATCGCTTTGATTAAGTCAATAACCGTGAATGCTCAGTTAATAATTTTGATTCAGACGGTTTCTATATGGGATTTGTACGTAGAACTAATAGCCATATATAACGTACATATATATATGAGATTATTACACGGATATATATAGCAAAAATCTTATAGAACATGGAACACTTTGATCATCTAATAATTAGTTTGCAAACTAACTCAGTATTTCCAAGACTGTAGCATTTAATTGCTTAACAAAAATAAATAAAACAAACACTATGCACTGATAGTCAGGCGTCAATGGGTTTATACATTTCCGACCTGTTTGTAAAATTGTAAGCTATTGACAATTTGGCCAGGAAGAAAACACGTGCAGAAACTTTGACATTGCCAGGTGGTTGACCGGGTGCTCTAACAAGGCCTCGTGTTGACCTTCATAGAAAAGTGGTACATCCTGACCATGCTACAGTTAATGAATGTTTGAGTGAGCTAGCTACGAAACACCATGCTCCTGTAGGAACCATGCTTTCTCAGACAGGCTAGGTTCCAGCTCGTGTACCTGCGCAGGAGATAGTTAAAGGTAGGCGGGAAAACAATGTAAACTTAAGCTACAAAAACCATATTCATTTCTTTAGAAACACGTACTTGCATTGTGAACTGTCCAAGAAGATTTTTGCTGCACAAGTTGCTCCTTCAAGAGAAATTATCCCAGGTAGATAAATCTCGAAGTTAACATTCTGGCAGCAACATTATATTTTGGTAATAAATTTTTGGGTTTTTTATGGTTTTACACAACTTCAGGCAAAGCATTTCCAGACTCGTTTAATACTAGCAAGAACTTGTTAAAGCATTATGTTCTATGGCTATTTCATCATGTTGTTCTTACTCCAAACTTCACAACAACATTAAACTAAAGGAGTCCAAGCAAGAACATGCATATAGGAAGCATAATGGTTTTACATAGCTTTGGTGGAAATGCATTTACAGTAAGTGTTCTAAACAGCTTAGGTAAACTAAACAGCTTATGGTTTTACACAACTTAGATATTTTGTGTCCATCCCTTGTTGTTCTAAACTAGCAAGAACTCCATAAAGGATTGTTTTATGGGTATTTCATCATGTTGTTCAACCTCTAAACTTCACAACTTCATTAAAGATTCAGAGAGTCCATAAAAGAGCCCAAATGTAGGAAGCGTAATGTAGTTACACAGCTTTGGTGGAAATGCATTGACAGTAATAGTTCTAAACCTAGGGTGCACTATTACTAAATGATAGTTTAGGTATTTTATCATTATGACCCAACTTCGCAGCTTCGCAGCTTAAGTAACCTTAAAGAGTGACAAAGTAAAGTCCTACATCTGTAATTTAAGGTTTTACACAACTGCAAAATTTTGTGTCCATCCCTTGTTGTTCTAAACTAGCAAGCACTTGTTAAAGTGTTGTTCTATGCCTATTTCATAATTAAAGCAACCTCTTAACTTATTTTAGCTTGTAAACTAAAAGAGTCCATAAAAGGGTTCACTTTGGAAGCATGATGGCATTACTAAACCACTATTTCATTTCTTTATAGTAAGTGTTCTAAAGTAGTACTTTATTGTCTGGTAATTGTTGTTAGTCACTATTATTTCATTTTTGCTGGGAAAACTTAACTACTTTAGTAAACTAAAAGAGACCATATAATTATCCCAGCATTGTTTAAAGTAGAAGTCAATTGTAAGGGTATTTCAACAAAGGACGAATAAATCTGCATCACTAATATAAGCTTACATTTCTGTCCAAATAATGGGGCATGCAGCAAAGATGATTTATACATAGAGAGGGAGAGGCAGAGGAATACTTCCTGGATTAGTTGGCCGGGTTTTACCTGCAACTTTACAACGACCCCCATAGGGTCAACCAACAGTATGGACTTTGAGAGATGAAGCTGGAGTGGACTCTGATGACTCCACTCAAGGTCCAGAAGATATACCTTCATCGTTGCTGCCTCCTTGTTCTCCTGCAGAGGGTAAGTTTTAAGAAATTTACCCATCCTATTTCCTATTTATAAACACCTATATTTAACATTTATACATGGGGGTCTAACAGTTTCATTTGCTGGGTTAGTGCCCAACACTAGTAAGCGTGGTAGGGGTGTAGCGAATGGGACAGACTTTGAGAGAATAAGAAATTATGGCAAGATACCACTTGAGATAAAAGACGGCAAGATAGGCCCAACATGCAACAATAGGACTGTATACACAGTGAGAGTCACTTGGATCGTCAAGCACTATGCAGAGATGAGGCATGCTAGCTGGAGTGTGGTGAATGAAAAGGAGAAAGAGGAACTTATTGAACGTGTTCGAGTATGTGTTTCCATCTTGAATTATTGATATAATATCAGCAAAAGAGTAGATAGTGATTTTATCAGATGATATGATTATTTCACATAATCATAGCTATAGCAACACATCCCTGGAAGGCTAAGATGTTTTCTGAAGTACTGTCAGATAGTATACGTTTTATGTCTTTTAAAATTCCAAGTTTATACCACTTACACGGGTTCTCAACACAATGGCATTGATAGGCTGACTTTATCTTGGATTGGACAAAGAAAAACCATCGTCGGACAGTCACAAGCCAGCTAGCTCGTGCATATAACGCATTTCATTACAAGTTACACCTGAAATACAATAGGTATGCATCACATGAGGAGGCAGTAGCTAATGGAGGTGGGTTGGTAGAGAAACCAGTTTGGGAATGGTTATGCAATCGGTGGGGTAGTGATGACTTCAAGGTAATGAGATGTGGCTGTTTTCCTGCTAGTTTCACAACTAAAAAATGTTATATATGTGACTGTTTTAAGAAGAAAATGAAACTGTATTTATATAAGATTTCCCATATCCAATTGTTTGTTTTAAGTAAAACTTATACATGGGTGCAGCTATGTTGTTGATTGGTCCATTCAGTAAAATTTGGGTTTTATTGCAGAAAATGTCCAGTCAAAACAAAGAAAATAGGCAGAAACAAAGGGTGAACCATACAAGCGGAAGGACTTCATTTGTTGTACTAATGGAAAGGAAGGTATTGACTTTTCCTTTAGTAGCTTTTATATTCCATGGTTGAATATAAAAGCTGGAACATTGGCAAAGTATGCTAATGTGAGTGGTATGTCTATATGTTCATGTAGAAGGACAAGAATCTAATTGATTTCTACAAAGATGTGCATTGGTCAACTAAAAGGGGGAGATTTATCACACCAACCACAGAAGAAAATTATGTGAGCAGAAAATTTCACAATTATCATAAGTAAATGGTTGATTATAGATATTTGTAACTGTTTAGTTCTCACTAAGTTTAGTGCGCGCTAGCAAGTTAGGACTATAGTACTGAACTTAGTTTATTGATGCTATTCAAACATATGATGGAAATGGTTTGACTTGTGTTGGCCACAGAATCAGATGGTTGAATTGATGAATGCCAAAGACCCAGAGGCTTGCACGGATGAAGCAGCAGCAACCATATTTAGGGAGGTATTGGGACATAGGTCTGGGTATAACAGAGGGATGGGCCATTCTGTTATGCCCGAATCAACTAAAGTGGTTGGAGTGAGCAATGAGGAGTATGAACGACTGGCAGAAGAAAATGAAGCAAATAGGAAAGATGCAGAATATTACCAAAATCGGCTTAAAGATAAGGAAGGTGGTTTTGCCCAAATGAGGGAGCATATGCGGGAATATGAGCAACGTGTTGACATGCGAATGTCAGAAGTTGAGTCTCAGAGAGAGACTCAAACTCCGGTTCCTTAGTTGTTGTTTTGTGCATGCTAGCATTTTTTTTTTTTTTTTTTTTTTTTACGTTTGACCTACACCTTAGTATAATAGTACTTTTGATGAAGGTGTGGTGGGGATGCTAATTTACGCCAGCAAGGGGTTTTGAAAAGTAGTGAATATATTCTGAAATTGCTAGCTACAAAGGTCAAGGATCATGGGAGGTCAATTGCTTTCTTGCCCTATATTAACTCATGAATGCTATATACCTACTGCAATGTACGTTGGGTAGAGGTCAATTATTCATGGACCAGCTTTTAATATAAATTGACCTATTACCATTAAAGCAACAACTGAATAATATTGGGGTGGTTGTTGGGAGGATTAAGAAAGGTTCAAATGATTTACCTACTGCTAGCTAAAATAAATGAGACATAAAATACTAAATTTTGTATTCTTCATTATAAGGATATTGCATATACAATTGGCATACATAATACGAGTTATACCCTACTGCCCTGATATAACATGTTTAGAGGTGCTTAGAGCTTTATATAACCTTCAAGTCATTTATTGCTTGCACAATTGTTATAGTGCTATAGATATATGTCAATACAACTACTTTGCCATTATGTAGTACTAACAGTTTTGCTGACCCTCTACAGTGGGTATATATACATCACAGGGATCTTGTAAATGCTTTGTCCTAAAATGTTAGAAGCAAGCTGCATTAGCAAGGTGGTAGTGAGTATGATATGTGTTCATGGCTCCGTACACAGTAAGGTAAAAAGCAAATAACATCCATCAAATTCCACTACAAACAAAATGAATATGAAAAATGACTCTTTGTAAATTAGTGATTGTATCATGATACAAATGTTTGCAGTATATGAACTGTAAATACACTTGAATCTAAATCACAATGATTTTCCACCAGGTAATAAAGGAAAATTGAGACTAATTTCGTGGTGATTGAGGAATTTTGTAAATGACTTTAAGGTTGCCCAACAAGGATATGCATATTATTTGCATGGGTCTTGGCAGTTGAATTGTACAAAAAATATGAAGATGTGAAATAAAAATGTTCTTAAAGGGTTATGCAGAGTAAAATAAGGACATATTGATTTTTATGCCATTGTTGTGTATTGTTACAGGTCAATATTTTGCCTCCAGTAGGGTGGTCCCTTGGATGTGCTACCCAAGACCCCAAAGAACATTAAGTTTAAATTTCTGCCCCATTGTACGTGCAATGGGTATTTGTACATGAATTATAGTATTTATGACTGCTGGCATGTTGAAATGGTATGTATGGATGAGAATTTCCCTCTCATTGCTAAACTAAGTTATGGACAAAATTGAAGGAAAAAGTAATATGTATTTTTTGATATTTGACATACTGCTATTTTCAAGAGGTTTTCTATACTGCATTGGTTTATTAATGGTAGATATATCTACATACTCACGAAGATATGCAATCTCCTCTCTGTGGGTCTCATATAAACACACTGATATATATATATATAGGCCTATATGTGCTGATATTCATCATGTGTGCAAAACCTGATTCAAGTGTGTTTATAAATATATAAACACAGTTGCAAAACCAGATTCGGTGCTCGACCAATTTGAAGAGGAGATATATGTGATTGTGTGTGAAAAGTAACCCTATATTGTGCAAACCCAATATGAGAAAACAGAGTTGATCATTGGTAATAAAGTGTCAAATAATCCATATGAATATCTGCTTATGATCAATGATTTATGCATGGGCACTAGCTATATTGACTGGGAGGAATTAAATAGCAAGATTACAACAATTTAATTAGTGCCAAATTAACACTTCCAGTTAATTTGAGGGTGAAAAGTTTAAATGATTTGGGGTATTTTCGTGTGAGTACAAATTTACGCCCAAATTTGATTAGCAAACGCGAGAAGGAAAATTTTAGGGGAGAAAAGGGTTGCCAAAAAGAGTGATACCTAGCACCGGAGCATGTGTTGGTGGCAATCGTCGAACTTTGTTGCTGCCACGATTCACCAATCCACCGTTGATTGTAACAACCTCAACTTGTGAGAGAAACGCAGGAAATCTGGCGAGGGTTTATCGCAGGAAAATTGGCAATAGATTTCACGTTCGGAGAGCAGGTAGGATGCTGTAATTTGCCCGCCGATCTAAAATCGCCGAAAAATTATGCCGCGAGAAACATGCGTCGTGAATAAATTCCATCGGCATAGGGGAAATCGTCAAACGTGGTGGCCTCTGTCCGCGATGAACTCACACTCGCAAGAAAGAGGAAAGCCTTAGTGGTGCTGGCTTGACTTCAGTGGGATTTAATAGCGGCAGTTAGGATTTTCCCCATGATCGACGGGAAGATGCCCTATTCTTCAGCGGCATCATTGCGCGGAAAATCGGAGAAGATGTCACACCTAAATCCTAGCGTTTCATCTGCGATGCAAAAATCGCAGCTTAATGATTTTAGCCATAGTTTTGCAGCTTGTTACGGCTACTATCGAGCGCGGCAAAAAATGACTAATGTTGTAGTGTATTATTTCTATTGCCCATGGCACATTACGAGCTACACAGTTGTCATGCATGCATGATCCTAATATTTCAAATCTTGGAGCAGAAACCGTTTAGTACTCTTAATTTCTATCACAAATTGAGTTGTTTTTCCTTTAAATTGGATTATTCAGTATAACTTTAAAACCTTAGTCAAAGCTTAAATGTCAGCTACCGGCCGGCCTCTCTCTGTAAATATATCATTGTTAACTTTAGCCGGAAATTAAAATATATATAAAAACTAGTTTTAATAATGTTTTGACAGTGCCTTATCTTTTGTAACTATTTAAGACTTATTTGGACATTAATTATTGATAAAAAGTAGTGCTACAGTTATGAACATTTTTCGCGGGTTGTACATATATTGGTTCAAAATTTTTTAGTACTGGTCATGCACGTAAATAGTAAAATCATTTTCATTGTTGAATGTACAAGAAATCGCATACATCAAAAATATATATAAGTAGAGCTGAAAAATAAAGAACTTTTGAACATCATAATATATAATTGGGTCGTGCGCAAAGGAAAAACTTTAGAAAAGCTTGACTTGAAAAATAAAATCACCCTTATTAATTAGTACTCAGGCCACCTATATATATATATATATATCCATAATTAAAAGTAATAATTACAATCAATATTTTTAGACGTTTATCAAATATTTGTTGACTCTAAATTTGATATATGTATATATATATATGTATAGTTTTGGAAGTCCAGCCCTTAATTCTGTGAGTAATTCCCTCGTGGAAGTAACTACAAATACGCAATTCAAGAATTTCAAATCCATGATTTCAACCAAATTTTGGTAGTTATTTGCTCAATTTGTAGCCGAAGAAACCATATTTGTAGTTGTACACAACAATGGTAAGATCAAACAAATACCAGATATGTCTTTGGTGATCACATCGATCTAGACTCGAGACTTTGGACAGAAACAAATTCCAGATCTGATTAAATGATCTCTTATCGATGACAACAAACGATGCTAGATTAGAGACAGAATGGGGATATTAATAATATTATGATTGTCTGTATGAACGATTGGTGCAAGAACCATGCATGCATGCATGCTTATTAACGTACGTACAGAATGCAAACAGATCATAAAAAGGCTGTAATTGTGTTAATTTGGATGATCGAACTGAACTGTTCATGAACTGTATATCATGATCTTTGTCTCGCCATGGAGACTTATGTCATGCGAGTATTCCACCCCCTGGGGACGGGCTTCCTTCATATTCTTCCAAGAATTGAGGTTGGCCGGCTCCAGGGGACGGGTTTCCGATGAAACTCAACGGGTACTCGGGAGAGGGGCTTCGGATGACAACACTCGATGGGGCTATAGTCTCTGCAATTCAGCCAAGTTAATTAAATATATAAGATAACTAATTCATAGGTCCCTGCTACGTAGCAAGTACTACTACTTTTATCTGCTTAATTTCTGACGACAAAGATCATTATAAGAATATATATGGGCAGAAAAGTGGGATCCATGCAAACATCAGAGACGAGATTAAAATTATAAGAATTGTAAGAGAGAGAGTATTGAAATTACCACTAAGAACTCTCTCGATTTGTCGGGAAGCAATTATAGGATTAGCGAGGACGAGAAACGCAATGAAGCAAAATACAATGGCAGTAGAAACTTTGAGAGCCATATTCTTGAGTTTGATGGGTGGAAGAGGAATCCACACCTCCTTTATATGACTTCTCACGAACGACCAAAGCTCATGGTTGACGCAACGCAATCAAAGCTTGTAATTGGGTTGTCAGCCGGAGCCCTTTAACACGGAGCAATTGATGGGACGGGTTATAGCGCAATAAATGGAAGAATTCTAGAATAAATGAACAATTTATATATATTCTAAGTCAAAATAACGTGTAAATCACGTTTTTTTAGTTGGTGAGATCATACTTTTAATAAAAACAAATGATTTTTTACAAAAATAAACTAATTAATGCATAAAAAAAAAAATTTTAAGAAATATCTTTAAATAATGATAAGTTAGTGAAGTATAATATCTTTCAATATGTATATTTTGACCAGATGTCAAAATGGTTAATTTACGCCTATAGTTAAATTATATTTTAGTTTAAAATCAAATATACAACATTATATATATACCTGTAGATTCTACGTATGTTCGGATTATTTTTTTCCGCATCCTCTTCTTTTTCTAACCTATTTGTTTGTATTTTTCTTTTTCTTTTTACAAATGTAAATGGATACTATATAGAGATGAAAGGTTTCAAAGCATGAAAATAGTTTACTAACGTGCAAGTAGCCTTTTTTTTCCCTTTTTTCTTTTTGTAATTTTCTTTTGGGATATGGGAACTATTTTAGTAAGCATTTTGAAACTGTTTTTGTTACTGCATATTTTATATCACAAAGTAATTAGTAATTAATGTAATTGCAATATATATTTATATATGTTCTGATCGACCCATGTATATAGAAAAATAAAAATATCAACTAGCACATCTTGATCATACGATCTTTGTGCTTATAAATGAATTCCTACGCTTTGCATGCATGTCTTGTAATTAGCAATTAATATTTGTGGTATTAGAAGATCAAGGGGCAAAAACGTTAAAGTAAAAGCAAAGTTTTTATTGATTTAAAAGTAAAAGCAACTTAGGGGCAAAAACGTAACTACATAACTATAATCAAGAAAAATATTGTTCATACTGTTCACTGTTGTGCGCTCTCAGTAAGGTAGTCAAAAAATGATAGAGCTACATCAGGTTCCTTGCTAAAGAACTCCCCATTGCACATTGTCTGAACAAACTGCTTGCATTCTGGAGTGAGACCAGTGTAAAAATAGCTCACCAACCTCCAAGATTCAAAACCATGATATAGACAAATGTTCACCAAATTTTTAAATTTTTCCCAACTAGCCTGAAAGGTCTCATAAGGTCTCTGATTGAACTGGCTGATTTGCTCTTGCAAAAATTGAGTTCTCTGAAAAGGAAAATTTTTTTGCAAGAATTCACGCTGCATATCAGACCAACTAGAAATAGAATTAGGCCTCAAAGATCTAAACCAAATTTTTGCTTTATCCTTTAAAGAGAAAGGAAATAAACGAAGTCTAATGAATTCATCAGTAACAGCCCTAGTAATAAAAATAGTGCAAACCAACTCAAAATCTGTCAAGTGCTAGTAAGTAATCTCAGAATCCATCCCGTGGAACTGAGGTATCACTGGCATCATGCCATGCTTAATAGAGAAATTAGATGCATTTTCAGGTAAAACAATGCATGAAGGTGTAGTGGTGCGAGTGGGTTGCAAATAATCCTTAAGAGTGCGTGATGCAGGTGCAGCCATGTTTTCTAGTTCAATTTCAATTTCCTCACCTGACTCACTCATAGAAAAGACAGAAGAGCTATCTATCTCCAAACTGTGGATACTACTCTCAACACTCGATGTGACTCTAAGCAACCTATTTGAACTGTCTCTCACCCATGACATGAAACATCAGTTTAAAGAGCATAAAAAAATAACGAGTTTAAATTTAAGTTAAATTACTTTCCCCAGCAACGGCGTCAAAAACTTGACTCACTCAAAAATGAGTAGCACTAAGGCTATCCCAAGTGCAGGAGGATGTCGTGTAATAATTAAGAATAAATTCCTAGATCGTCTCCTCAGAGAAAGCTTACTTAAACTCAACTCATTGAAAATGGTGAAAAACTTCACAAAGATAAAATAAATATGATGGTATGTGCAATGAATGGAAAAGGGTACTAGTCATGGACTATATTCATATTTTTAGATTTTGATTGTCAAATTGAAATGTAAAGGACTAATGGATTAAACTCAGAAATTAATAAAACTAAATTAAGAATTAAACTAGATTAGAAAGTAATTGACAAAACATGCACTGAAAATTGAAAAGCCCCAAAATCAATGTTCTAGGGTTCATCATTGTATTCAAATCACAAACTCTCAAATTAAACCATAGCAATTGTAATCACTATTAAAATGAAAGCTTAACAAAACGAGAAAAATAAATAACATGAACTAAATGAATAACAAATAGGGAATTAAAAAGATCAAGCCAATTGAATGAGGATGAAGATTCGAAGTGGTGGATGAGGCTGAGCTGCAGTAGCAATTAGACCCCTCAAGAAGTTCTTCAATCTACTGCAGTGTGAGTGAATGATCCCGAAGAATTCGTGTTGCTGCGTGAATGATCGCTTGTGTGAATCCTCCTCTCCGAATCTGAATAAAAATCAATGGAAAAATAAATTCTAAGTGTTCCTCTAATCTAAACAGTGTTTTCCAGGCCAAGAAGTCGGCCATAAGATAATAAAAAATCATATATATACTCTGACGGCGGAATAAACCCTAGATCTATAAAATACGATGTCTACTCGAGCAGAGTGTTGAGCGAACATCGAGCGTTCAACTCTGTTTGACTTTGCTCGAGCGGCCAAATGCCTCCGCATGAGCGATCTCCTTTCCCGCAACTCGATCGAGCTCACTGTCGAGCGGCAGTCGAGCGTTTGAATCTGTTTGAATTTGCTCGAACGGCCAAAAGTCGCCGCTTGAGCGATATGGACCAGAATCCACAGTAATCAATAGTTGGTAAAATTTAAGCAGAAATTCATGCTTTTAATCAATTAAAATCACAATTTTGATTTATCCATTTTTCCATATAAAACCAATGATAAAGTAATGAAAGAATTAAGATATATTGGTTCTAAAAGCATTAAGATATGCAATAACTCAACTCAATCAGGCACCATTCAATATCATAAATATCATTTGCTTCTTTGATGGCTGCTTTTGCAAGTTGGTGGGCTGCCATGTTTGCCTCTCTATGGATATGTGTTCTGTCCAGTCGACAATAGAGTTTAGCACTTGTCTTGCATCTTCAATAAGGCAACCCCCCAAGCTCTAGTCCAGAGCTTGGCTTTGCAACAAGTCCACTACATATTTAGCATCCCCCTCTAAATAGACCTGTTGCAGTCCTAGCTCTTTTCAAAAAACAACTACAATTAATAAGCCATATCTTCAGCATTGAAAGGACTACCTCTTAGTGGCCTTTGAGCACGTAAAGCACCAATAACCTACCTTAGTAATCTTTGACTATCACTCCTACCCCAATTCTACCCTTCTTTGCTTTGATAGTCACGTCCCAGTTGAGTTTGAAGTAAGCTGAACTGGTTTAGACCATTTATGTACTACTACAATAGCCTATCTCTTTACCCCCTTTGATACTTTGGTGGTCTCTTTGAATGTAGATAGCTCTTCTATGGCCTGCTGGTATACTCTTGTAGGATGCATGAAAGCTTTACCATGACAGAAATCATTCCTCTTGGTCCATATCCTTTTCAATGTAACAACAGTCTCCTCTAGTTCAGCATTATCTAGACTCTCTACTAGAGTAGACCAAATATCAAAGAATAGGTCACTATGGCAAGTCATTTTTTGAACCTTTCTACAACTCCGGTTCATCACATCCTGAGCAACAGCACAGCTCCATAAGGCATGACTCGAGGTTTCAGGGGCTTGTGTGCAAATGAAACATGTACTTTCCTCCACAATTTTCTTTTTTTTTTTCCAGGTTGGCTAGAGTTGGGAGAGCCTCACTACATGCTCTCCAAATGAACAATTTGACATTTGGAGTGGTCCTTAACTTCCAGATACTTTTCCATACATTTGGAGTGCTCTACTGGATGTTTCCCCTTCAAGATCACCTTCCATTTGTTTATGAAGGTGATATCCACTTCTTACTGAATATTGACCATTGGTGGTGAGTTGCCATACCATCCTGTCTTCTCTTTCTCCAATGCTTAGAGGTATAGTTTTGATTGCTTCAATTTCCTGTGGACATAATAGCTCCTAGAGGAGAGGGTGCTTCCATATTTTAAGGTTTGTATCAATAAAATCACTTACCTGTTCACACCCACAGTCAATTGGTTGAGGGGAGGCTACTTTGTTTGATGGTAAGGAGGGTATCCAACAGTCATTCCATATGTTAATTTTGTGTCCATTGCCCACCCTCCACATGAGCCCTTTTTTCAGCACTTCCAATCTTGCACACATGCCTCTCCATGCAAAGGATGGCCTTGACCCCAATTTAGCATCTAATAGCCCAACCTTGGAGAAGTATTTTGGTTTAAGTACCATTGCAGCTAGAGAAGATGGATTCTGTAGAATTCTCCACCCTTGTTAAGCTAACAAAGCTAAATTAAAACTTTTGAAGTCTCTGAAGCCAAGATCACCTGACTCTTTACTATAGCTGAGTTGTTTCCACCTAACCCATTGTATCTTAGAGGTGTCCTCGTTATAGCCCCACCAAAATTTTTTGATAAGTTGGTTAAGCTTATCTGTGATCGAGGTTGGCACCAAAAGAATCTCCATTGCATAAGTGGGAATGGCCTGTAGCACTGCTTTTAAGAGGACTTCTTTTCCTACATTCGAGAGATATTTATTCTTCTAATTTGCCATCCTAAACCAAGTGTTATCTAGAAGTGAATAAAATAAAATGTTGACACTTTCTTCCTTCCCACTAGAGCAAGTAGCCCCAAGTACTTCTCAAAGTTGCTGGTAGCCTTGACACCTGCTAGCTGCATTATTTGGACCTTATCCATTGTCTTAATGTTCTTGCTAAATAAAACTATGGGTTTTTCTTTGTTTAGGACTTAACCCAATGACTTTTCATAAACTTCTAGAATTCTGAGAACACATGAGAGCTCCTTAGTTGTTGCTTGACAGAAGAGTAAGCTGTCATCTGCAAAAAAGTGGTGATTAACTGTGACGGGGCCTTTTCCAATTGGTGTAGGTGTAGTGTGTGTAGACTGTTTTGCTCTATTCAGGAGTGAGGTAAAGGCTTCAACACACATGATGAATATGTAAGGGGACACAGGGTCTCCTTGTCTAAGTCCCCCTGAAGGCATAAACTTCCTTTGTGGTTCCCAATTAACCAGGATTGAATAGGACACTGAGCTGAGGCATGACTGAATGAGCCTAACCAGTTTAATGGAAATTCCATTTTTGTCATTACAGCTTCTACAAAACTCCACTCTATCCTGTCGTATGCCTTACTCATGTCAAGTTTTAATGCCATACAACCTCTCTTTCCTTTCAATCTTGAATTCATGGAGTGGAGGACTTCATAAGCTATTAAAACATTGTTTGAAATGAGCCTACTAGGTACAAATGCACTTTGATTCAAGGAAATAAGATTATGAGGAATACCTTTCAATCTATTAGCTAGAGTTTTAGACACAATTTTGTATATACGTTATGACTCGGTTTCGAATGTGCTTCCAAGTGTAGAAGTGTCAAGTTGTATCAAGGATAAGTCCAGGATCGTATTCCACAGGGATAAAGGGTTATCAAAGCATATGTGAGATTTTTGTGTAACGAATGTGTCGACTATGAGAGATGAAAATAAAATAAAATGCAATGTCAAAGAAATTGAAGATGAAGTTAGGAAAAAATATATGAATTTAATTCCAGCTAAAATTTAATCAAAGTTGAAATTAGAGTTTCTAATTAAAAAAAGGCAAACTAACAAACACTTGGGTTGGGTTTGAGACTCTCTTCATTTCAGATTCTAGATAATTTTCTCGATTAACAACCCAATTAAGGCATTGATAATCGGAAGATAAAAACTTAAGCTCAAGTTTTGCAATATTTTCCCAAGGGATTCTCTACTTTACTAGCCAAACACATATTAACAAACAACTGAGAGAGGCCTTGATAATTTTCAAGCTTTTCTTGTGCCTTACGTCAACAACAAAACAAGAGTAAGAGCTGCAATCTATTTTCAATTTAAATCCAACTAGTAACGTAGTGAAATCAATATTTATCAATGAAATATTGCATTAAACTAGAATCTCAAAATAAATTAAGTCTCATTCCACAACTCAGGTTTCAGAAACTAGCTACACATGATACTTCTAGCAACAACAATAAATCTAAACAAAGCCATAAAAAAAATCTGTGAAAAGAAATAAAAAAGCGAATAACACCAAGATCTCCACGCTAGCTCAATGTCTGAACTACCAAGCACTATCCAAGAAAGAAGAACACTGACCGACTGTCTCCAAAGAAATTACAACGTAAAAAACTGAAAGGATAAAACCAGCCTGCTTCCGAAAACTAACGAAGAAAGAAAAAAAATAAACTACACCCAGCCGACCAACAACAATCTCTGAAAAGAAAAGAAACGAAAAAAATAAAAATAAAAATGACCGACTTAATGAAAAACTGCAGAACAAGGAAATGAAAAACAAGAAGCTGACTCCGGTAAACGAAAACTCAAAGAGAAAAAATAATAACCAGCCGCTTACCTACCTAAGCTAAACTACCAAAAAGAAATGAAAAACGCCGAATGAAAGAAAGAAAAAAAAATAAGTAAATGCTGCACAAAAATAAGTAAAGGCTAAACGAAAAAGTAAATCATAATAAGAAACCTGTTGTCTCCAACGTTCAATGAAAAATATCAAAAAATCAACAACCTCCCTAAGGTCTGTAACCTACAAGCTAAAAGACTCTAGACGTAAAAGAAAAGAACAAAAAGAACGAATGCCATCAAATCAAAAGTTGCCGCCATCCCTTAAGTCTCCAACCCTCCAGCCTACTCGATGTAAAGTAAAGCCATAAAGAATTGAAAAGCCCACTGAATTTCCTTGTTTCCATATGAATAAAAAAAAAATTGTGAGTTGAGCCCGAAATCAGTCCGAAATTAGCTGGCCCCTTTTGTCTTGCATCTTGATTTGAGGCCCATAAATCCAATCTCCATGTTGTACGTGCTCTACTGTCCATTTCCCAATGCATCCTTTTATTTTTTTAATAATATCCTGAAACATTTAAGTGGTAAAATTGGGAAATTAATTCTAATGTGAAAGAGCTACATTATAAATCTTTTTAAGTGCAAAAACATCCGAATTTTGTCAATGAGTCAAGTACTAAAAATCACTGCATAATTAAGTACTTAATTCACTTTTTGGTTAAACAATTCATTCACTTAAATAACTTAATCATGCAGTTTTAGCACTTTATCATGTTACAAAGACTAATTGGCCTAAACTCAGCTACTTTCGTGGAGTTTTTTACTTTGGGAATTACGGAGATGTCGGTGTCATTTACATCTTGGAGGGAATCATTTTGATTGAGGACTTGGAGGGCATAAGAACACACCTCCTCACCCACCACCTCCCAATGTTTTTTATAGAAGTGTGCTAGGAATCCATCAGGTCCAGGTGAACCTAAGGGATTCATTTGAAAAATAGCAACTTTGACTTCCTCTCGAGTGAAGGGCTTTGAAAGCCAAGCTTTCATATTAGTAGTAAGAGTTGATTCCAAGGCATACAAACAATCATCAATGCCAATGGGGCAGGAGGTAGTAAATAGTGAGGAAAGGTAACCTGTGAGCACATTACCTATGCCTTCCTGATCAGCAACTTATTTCCCTTGTTGATCCTCCACGGTTCTAATTGCATTAGTTCTTCTTCTTTGGGAAGCCTGTAGATGGAAATAATGTGTTTCTATCCTCAAAATTAAGCCAATGCTGCTTTGCCCTTGGGCGCCACTTCAGTTCATCTGCTGCTAGAGAGGTTTTCACTTTCTTCTGAAGTTGTTGCATCACTGTTATATGGGAGCTAATGCCAGTGTTTTGGAGATGGCTTATCCTTTGTAGTGCCTCTGTAGTAGGGTTGTGATTTTCCTACTGTGTCTTTTTCCTCCATTTCCGAAGGGCCTTTTGACATGTTTCTAGTTTTTGTCTCACTGTACAGGCTTCTGCACCTCCTAGTTTGATGCTTTTCCATCCATCTGCTGTGATACTATGACAATCATGCAAATCCCAGGCAGCTTCATATCTAAAGCATGGATTCCACCTTTTCCTACACTGGTTTGGATTCTGTTTGTTAATGTAAAAGGGGGAGTGGTCATATTTTATTGCTGCTAGTGCAGTACATGTAGCACCTTTGAAGAATTCATTCCACTCCTTCTTGCCCATTGCTCTGTCTGTCCGTTCTTTAGTAAACTCCTTACCACTCCTGTTACTGGACCACATGAATTGTTGACCCAGGTGGTGCAGATCATTAAGGCCACATACCTCAATAGCTTGTCTAAATGCTTCAATATGGTTGTAAGGTCTGCTAGCTACACCCTGCTTCTCCTTTTGATGCAAAATTTCGTTGAAATCTCCTACACACAGCCAAGCCATAGGTGATAAAGGTTTTAGCATCTCAAGTAATTGCCAACTGCTTCTCCTTTTGGCTATCTTGGGATGGCCAAAGAAGCCAGTAAATTGCCAAGTCCACTATCCTCTTCCTTGATCACTGCACTAATGTGCCATTGGGTGTAATTAAGGAATCTAACCTGCCAAGCTTCTTTCCATAAGAGGGCAATGCCTCCACTCATGCCCAAGCTATCAATTGCAAAACATCCATCCTTTTTCAAGCTCCTTCTGATTTCCTCAATTCTTTATTTCCTACACTTAGTTTCCACCAGGAAAACTAAGAATGGACATTTTTCCTTAGTAAGTTTCCTAAGGATCCTAATTGACTGAGGGATCCCAAGCCCTCGACAATTCAAAATTAAGAGGCTCATTGTTGGTGGCAGGGCTGGAAACCAGCCTCTACCATTGTGTTTTGGTTCTTATTAGATTCATCCCCTCTCTTGTTATAATATATATATATATATATATATATATATATATATATATATATATATATATATATAGCTTTTAAGTTATATCATTTGCAAGTTATAATCTTGTATCCCTTGTTAGAGCATTCGTATTAACCTATTTAAAATTTTACACAAAGTGTAGGTAAAATATTACTTTTTATCCTTCGCTCATTCATTCAAAATTTTATCTAGCGTTGAATTAGGCATTTCTCTTTCTATACTAATAAAATATATTATTATTTTTTAATTTTTCTAAGTTTTTTTATCTATTATTTAATGTATATTTTCTATTTTTATATAGTTTTTTATTTTAGTTTTCATAATTTTCAATAATTTACGCATTTTTTTTTGAAAGAGATATATATTTCATCCCCGAGAAACGGACAATTACAGCTATTGACCTGAAAAAATAAGTCAAATCAAACAAATACACGCGCTCCAACCCACAAATTTCTTTGCGGCTGATAAGGTCTTGCCCAAAGCCTCCAGACTAAACGTCTGAAGGACAAACCTATCTTAGACCACAGTCGAAGATAGACCACACAACTCCCCCTCCGAAGAGTGAAGTATAAACTCTGCGGACCCAAGGTCCCAGAGACAAACTCTATGGACTAAAAGTCCTAGAGACAGAGACTACTACTACAAATTATAAAACCTAAACACCTAAGCTACATTAAACATAAAGCAACAAAACCTATGCAATAATTTACGCATTAAAGTATATAAAACCTATTCAACAACCATAAATTAATTTTATTTTGAAATGCAATTTCATAAAAATATGTATAAAAATAATTTGAAACTTTTATTTAATGTACAACAAAATTTACTATAGGTGACTACAAAGTGTATTGTGCTTAGTGTGGCTGTGCAAGAAACAGAGGCAGAGAAAGAAGAGAGGGACTTTGTTTGGTGTGGCTAGAGCTATGCGAAAGGAGAGAGGGGTGGACAGTGTGGTTGTGCAAGAGGAGAGAGAAAATAAGATCTACTAGTAGGCAATTTTGACTCTTTATTATGTAAATTTTGCATTGCTAGGGCAGATGCCCAAGCCGTTGCGAACGCTCTAAGAGAGCATTGGAGGAGCTAAACCAAATGCATCTCATGTAAAGTCTACAGTAAATCTTTATATGTATATGTAAGGTTATTGTTACTGATCCATCCACAATTATGTACAAGCAAATACTATTGCTCTTAAATTTGCTTGTGCATACCTGCAGTTAAATTTGAGTTAAAACTGACATTTTAGTGTCCCTAGCTTGTTGGGCTTGTTTGTGTGGAGCTTTATTTTTGTTTGTATGCAGTTCATTTTGATGATCCAACCTGACAAGAATTTGTTTTAGTTTTTCTGTGGATTTTGAATGCGGCTTGGTCCATAGAGTGTAGACTATCGGCCCACAGCCCAAGCCATTTTGACCCTAAGTCTAACACACCTTGCAGACTAGGGTTTATTAATTTGACCAAACCTCTAATTAAGATTTTCTATAAACTTTATGAAACCCTTGTACATATATTTAATCTTTCATCTGAATAAAATCCTCTACAGCTCTGTTTACAAATGCATATTGTCGAACCATGTAAATCTTATGGTCATGTGTGATTGATTTTGTTTTTTTCTTTACTTTTTACTTTACTGATCCTAACAACTCGTATCAAGAACTAGGTTCGGGTTTGAATAAGAACGATGGCCTAAGAAGAAGTGATGGTGTCTAGAGTCAAGAAGTTTTATGGCACAAATTTCAAGTATTGGATGGTGCAGATCGATGATTATCTTCACGGAAAGAGATTTCATCTTCCTTTGTAGGGGAATAAGTTGGATAACATAAAAGATGTGGATTAGAACCTATTAGACCGATAGGTTCTAGGGATTATTTGGTTTGCTCTACCAAGGTAAGTTGCACACAATGTTATCAAGGAAAAGACCAATGTGAATCTTATGGCCGCCTTGTCTAGACGTAATGACTAAGGAAGTACATGATATTCTACTTCTTGTGGTTTATGGCCCAGCTAACAATTGGGTGTGGGATTCGGGAGTTTTATTTGGCACCACTTCACATTGAGAAATTATGCAGAATGATGTTGTTGGTGACTTTGGTAAGGTGTTTTGGCTGATGGAGAAGCATTGGATGTCTGGGAATTGGGGATGTGTGCATTATACTTTCTATTTGAATTGGAGATGTGTGCATTATACTTCCAATTAGAAATGTATGGACTTTGCAAAAAGTCATACATGTTCCTGAGTTGAAGAAAAATCTTATATCTATGGGTCAGCTTGATGATGATGGTCATTTGATATATTTTTTCAATGGTGTATGGAAGGTTACAAAAGGAGTGATGGTCTTGGCTCGTTGTCAGAAAATCGGTACTTTGTATATGACATCGGGAACAATCAATCTATAGCAGAAGTATTCTGAGTTTAACTTTTTGAGATGATAGTGTAGAGTAGAAGTATGAGTGACAAGGAGAATAAGCCTAGTGCACCCATTCCTATTGTTCCACAGCCATATCTAAAGTCGTTTACATCTACAATTGTTGTTTGTAGGTCTTCTAGGACTACCAGATCTCCACAACGGTTTTCACCCACATTAAACTATATTTTGTTCATTGATGATGGTGAACCACAAAGTTATGATGAAACTTTGCGAGATGAAAATTTGAACAAGTGGGAGTCACTAATGAAAGATGAGATGGATTCTCTATTAGCGAGTCAAACATGGGAGCTAATTGAACTTCCAGCAGGGAAGAAGGCTTTGGACAACAAGTGGGTATATTGTTTAAAGACTGGGCATGTGGCAACAAGAGATATAAAGCTAGACTCATTGTGAAAGCATTTCAGTAGAGGTAGGGGTGCCACCCACACCCCCCAAACGCGAGGCCGTCAGCCCCACCGCTTCTCTTGCTTAGGGGGAGAGTTGGGCCCCCCCCCCCCCCCCCCCCCCCCCCCCCAAAAAAAAAAAACCCCCTTTTGTTGCACGTGGGTAATTGCCCCCTTCCAAATGCTCAGGATAGATTGGCCCCTACGGACCATCCCCTCACCCTACTCAAAACCAACTGAAAAAAACAAAATCAACCTAGAGAGAGGCACACAACAATGGATGGTGACTTGAAGTCAGATGAAACAAAGGAAGAAAAATTAATAGAGAGAGAGAGAGAGAGAGAGAGAGAGAGAGAGAGAGAGAGAGATAGAGCACACGCTGGGGGAGGGAGAGTTTTAAATAAAACCTAATATAAAATGTAGATGTTTTGGGGAGTTTTGGAGTTCAGCTCCAAACGATGCTGTTTTATTAAAAGAAAATTCTTATTTTAATTTGTGTATGGTATAGAAAGTTTTTTTTTTTTTTTAAATATCTTTGTTGAAAAAAGTCCCAAGGTAGTGGTACAGAAAGTTTGAGGACTTCATGTATAGTTCTAGTTACACTAGATGCCAGGCAGGCTATTGTTGTTATACTCGGCATTTTGACAACTATATTATTCTATTGTTGTATATGGATGATATGCTTATTACAGTGTCCAGTATTGAGGAAATCAACAATATGAAGAAACAATTGTCAAAATAGTTTACAATGTAGGATTTTGGAGTTGCAAAACAAGTCATTGGCATGAGAATTATCGAGGAAAGAATCAAAGCCACGTTGAGAATTTCACAAGTAGAATATGTTAATAGATTACTTAACAAGTTCAATATGGACAAAGTCAAACCAGTGGGCACACCTTTGGAAAGTCATTTCAGACTTATTGGGGATCAGTCACCAAAGACAAAGGAGCATGATTATATGATTAAGGTATCCAATGCCTCAGCTATTGGCTTTGCAATGTATGCTCTGATATGTATGAGACTAGACGTTGCCCATGTAGTAGGAGTTGTGAGTAGGTATATGAGTAATCCAAGAAAGCAACATTGGGAGTCAGTAAAGTAGATTTTGAGGTACCTGAAGGGTTCTTCATATATGTGTATTGCTTTATTGGAGCTAGTCTGGAACTGTAAGGTTACAGAATACTACATGTTTTGTATATAGTATGGGTGGTACTGTTGTGTCTTGGGGTTCAAACGTGCAAAATATTGTTGATCTGTCTACCATATAAGCCGAGTATGTTGTTGTATTTGAAGCCTCGAAGGAGATGATTTGGTTTTAGAGTTTTTTGGAGAAGTTGGGTAAGAAGAATTAAAAGGGTACTCTCTGTAATGATAGTCAGAGTGTTTGGAAAACCAGACAATCATATGCCTCAACTCACAACTCTTGGACTTTGTTTTGAGGATCCATTATTCCTTCACAAGAAAATAATTAATCGGAGGAAAATATGTTTCTTCACATAAATGTTGTAGTTCAGAAATTGGGAAATAATATTTTGCAATCTGGAATTATGCTATTTTTTTCTTCCGTGGTCAGTGCTTCTTGATTGCTACTGACATCGGGTTTTCCATTTGTAACTATCTCAATATGTTCTTAATGTGTTTTGAACTTTTGAGAAGTACTATACGCCATCATTTTTGTCATCGTCCTCTCTCATGATATTAAATGATTGGAAAATTATTTATCATTCAATATATGTATAATCCAAACATTAAATGTCGCCTAAGGAGATAGTGATTAAGGGGATGATGGATATAATTATTTTTATTTTATTTGAATGACAACATGAACTTTGTTTTCAAAAGTTTTCTTTAACAAGAAAATTTGTTGGAGGAAAATGTTCACATTCTATAAAACGATGGTAAAATAATGTTTTGCGATCTTGAATTATATTGTTGTTTCTTATGAGGCCTATAGTCAATATTGGGTGCTATTTTATCGCTAATAGTGTATTTGAATGCTCAAATGTAGTGTATTTTTATCGCATGTATTTTTATATTGGCAATTTGTGTTTGTTCAATCAACACAAATCGCCAATATAAAGCTCAGTTAAGGAACTAAGGCGAACCCATGATTCATTAGCTTTTTCTTTTCTATTCTTACTTCTCTGACTCCGAGCATTGCAGCTATGGTAAAAGGTTTTTGCATTGGGAACCTCAGTCTCTCATCTTGTATATTTATTTTAATTCAATGCTATCTTTGATTTAAAAGAAATAAAATAAAATCAAGACCAGGTATTCCAGCTCCAGCTTGCGTTCAGATCTATGAGCCCGTTAATGGTTTTGTTCAACCATTTCATTATGATTCTGTTACCATCACACTCAATATGTTAGAAAATAAATACTCAAATCTTCTATACGAAATTTTCTAAATCACATGGATATCTTCGTCTATAACTTATTGCTTGGGAAAGAAAACCGAAGAAAGGAGAGGAAAAGGACAGGCCCGTCGAGGAACCTGACTTTCTCCAATGACTGGTCGTTGGATGGCATGCAATTAAGAGGCATGGATTTTCATTGAACAAATTCGCTTTTATTTCCATCATGAAAGCAAAAGGATTAAACTATGCTAATTTAACTTATTTTGCTTTCTCCGAGCCCCCAAGCAATAAGTTCGATGATGAAGATGTTGGAATAACCGTATAAGTCAAGGATGGTGTGTGCAAAGGGTGCATGGTCTAAAGACTGCGAGAAAATTTCCTGCTTATCATATTAGGTACGTCAATTAATTAAAATGGTTATTTCCTTTTCGTGAATAATATATGTTTCGAATTTATATGTCAACTATATCATTTAGGCTTATAAATTTACACTGTTATATAACCCAAACATAATCAAAGAACTAATCCATTCAATAGAAAAAGCATGACTGAATCTATAAATAGAATAAATTCTATGAGTATTTGAATAAGAAAATCAACAATGAATTGAGAATGATCAAACAAAAGAGTTTTAGTAAATGAAAATCAAATACATAAATTAAAAATAATTTAAAAATAACATCTAATGTGCAAGTTCATCCCTATCCCTAGCTTATGAATTTTAGGTTGTGAATTCTTTTTTGATTCAAACTGCTCTCAAACTCCATAAAAGCCCTCCTTTGAATTTGACTGGGCTTTGATTTGTTCTTTTGTAAACTCTGAAATTAAATATAAAAATCAGCTTAGGAGTAAATAGAAATTCAATTTAAGAATACACATTAATTTATATTATTTCTACTCACATTTCAGCATTTTAATCCAATAATAGGGTATTTAGAGTACACTTTTGCAGACCCATCATGCCCCTCAACTTACTCATTACTAGTCTCTAGCAATTTTCATGCCAAAACAACAAAAGAGACCAAGAAAAATCACATACAAAAGCTACCAAGTCACACTTTTCAGATTCACATATCAAAGCAATTTTAGGAATTCAATAATGCTATCACAAGCAATCCACCTATAGCAATACACAGAGTGTGTGTGTTCCAAACTATATCCATCTAACCAGAAGCCCTGACATATGCAACATCAAGAACATCTCAAACGAAAGGTTCAATTCCATAACTCATGTGTATGAAAGTGTTTCGTGTGAGGATTCTCTCTATGGAGTTGACAATGGGTGTATACACACTCATGGAGAATTAGGAAATTATGTACAAGAAGCAAGTAAATATTGATCTTATGATAGGAACACTAACAAATGAGACTTCCACCACTCTTTCGAAAAGCTTACTTAGGATAAGAACGGTCAACACAAAAGGTTGTAACGTGGCTTGAGTTCGGGGATATATGAAAAAAAAAAGATTAAAATGATTAAAAAAACTTCCAAGTATATGCAGAGGGAATTTTATTAAATATTTCAGTAGACCACACTTTTCACTTGACGTACTTTCCAACTTTTTAGTTCATCAAATAATAATACTTTTCCTTCTCCTTCCTCTTCTCTTTTTTTTTCAACAATTTGAGGAATAAACACATGCCATTTTGGTATTCTTGCCATTTCTACCGAGCCTTGACTCTCTCTCTCTCTTTTTTTATTTAATTTTATTTATGGCCTTTGAAGCTCACTCAATTGAACACTTTACAACTTGTACACTTCTCTCTCTCTCTCTCTCTCTCTTTTCTAAAACCCAACACAATAGAAAGAAAACGCAAATTCCACACCTAGTATACACTTGGAAGTAAAAAGGGTTGAGAAATCAATATATAGGCTATACTCTAATGTGGAGAGGCATGCAGGATGATGTGGGCATATGAAAAGAAAAAACTACATGTATTTATTGGCTCAAAGTTGGTTACTAGGGGTCTATGATGGAAAGGGTTAGCTTTTTTTTTTTAGAAGAGTCGGTAGCAACCCACATAGCAGCTTCATCCCAAGTTTATTAATATACCCTCACTTATGGCGGATGAATACCATGGTAACAAAAAAAACCCCAGAGCTTTACAAAGAAACGGCCCCAGCAACAAGCCAACAAAAAAAATAGAAAAAACTAAACATGCCAAGAAAACACTAAACATGCCTAGTGACATAAACGTAACAATCTAAACATGCCTAAGAAAAAACTAGATATGAATGTTTGGAAGTCTAACCGAATCATGCCTCTTAAATGCCGAGGTAGAGAAACAAAGGAAGTAAATCTCTTATTAAGACCCTGCTCTCCTAAACGGGCCAAGGCATTTGCTGGAGAATTACCTTCTCGGAATTGATGCTCAATAGTAAATTGTAAACTTCATAAATTATTAAGCAATTCTTCCCAAATTATTAAGCAATTGATGGAAAGGATTAGCTTAAAAGGCTGAAACATTGATCCTAAGTTGACCTTCGTCATATTCCAAGTATATCAACCATCTTACCACAAACTATATAATGATATTCTCAAAAGAAGTGCCCAATTCAACATATAAATGAATGCTTATCACAATTTTCTGCATAATTTGTAGCTCTCAATCATCTCCAAAACTCACATGAATACCTAAGCAAAAGAGTTCGCTAGCTATATGAGTCAAACCACCATCTTACCACAAAACTTGGATGAGTGCATTAGGAGTTTTGTGAATGCTTTAGCAAAATATGATTATGGTGGGTTTGGTGAATTTAGGAAAATGGATATGAAAGAGAATGAGTACATATGTGAAAAGGATGCACGTGCGATGCAAATTTTTTAAAAAAATTTGACACATGAAAATATGCCACAGAATTCCAACAAGTATTTTAAATACTGAATTTGCACCACCACCCCCTAACTTAAATGAAACATTGTCCTTAATGTTGATGAATCAAAATTGAATAGGAAGTAATTAAAAATGGTAGAATACACCTGATGACTGACGAGGGTAGCTCGCTAAGTATCAAAGATGGTACCTGAAATTACAAAATGAAACTAATTTGTAAACAAAAGCAAAGAAAACAATCACACAAAAAAAAAAAAAGGAGAAAACATAACAAACAAAACAAATAAAGAAATACATACTTGCATGGTGTGGTCAAGGTTGATAGTCCAGATCCACAAGTGGAATGTCTTCTACTTCCAGAACTTGCCTATCAATTTATACTTTAAAGTGTTGACCATTTACTTTAAAAATTAGACCATCATTAGGATCTTCTATTTCTACTGCCCCATTTGCAAAAATATTATTAACTACAAAAGGGCCAATCCACCTAGACTGAAGTTTTCTTGGGTGCTTATAGAGTTTAGAATCATATAAGAACACTCGATGATTAGGCTTAAACATTTTTCTCAAAATATTTTTTATCATAAAACGCTTTCATTTTAGCCTTATAGATTCTAGAGGTCTTGTAAGCATCATTTTTCAACTCTTCTAACTCAGTCAACTGAAATTTTCTAAACTTACCTACTTCTCCCATGTCAAAATTGAAATGCTTAATGGTCCAATAAGCTCAATGCCTGAGCTCTACAGATAAGTGGTGAGGCTTTCCAAAAACAAGCCTATAAGGTGACATGCCTAAGGGAGTTTTGAAAGTAGTACGGTAGGCCCAAAGCGCACCAACTAGTCTCAGAGACCAATCTTTGCGATCTGGGTTTATCATTTTTTCCAAAATTTGCTTAATTTTCCTGTTTGCAAGTTCTACTTGTTCACATGTCTGGGGATAGTAGGCAGTAGAGATCTTATGTACCACCTCATATGTGACGCCCCCGAATTATGCTTGGGGTCGAACAAACATCTGTAGCATCGGGACATGCAACACAAGATTACCTGCCTTCGTTCATGATATATAAGATGCAATGGTCCTAATATGTATCTAGCATTATGTAATATTCACAATGGATAAATTTTTTTTTCTTTAGTAATACTATGCACCAAACTAAAAATATCTCAAATACTTGAAACATACTTCATACATAAAAGTATACTAAACAACCATGATCACAACACTAGTCCAAAATAGTTGTGATCAAAAGAGTACTGGAGATACAACTCCAAAAGTACAAGTAGTAACCTAAGTTAATTAATATGCCATCATTGAAGTCGCACCATAGCTTAGTCGACCGTGGTCAGTTGATTGGATTCTGATTCTCATTCGAGTCCTATCATAAGATCTACCATTCAGAGGGGAATGGTAGTTGTGACGCCCCCAACTCCCACGTACGGCCACGTGGAAATCGAGACGTCGGGATAATGACAACACGGTCACACATCCCATCGCCAAGTGCCAAAAGTGTGTGCACATGCAATATGTGTACAAATAAAAACACGCAGCAGATGATAAAGTCATAGAACTAAGTACCAGAATTTTTTTTTAATTACAAACCAGTTTAAAACAGGCATAAATAAAATATTACATGTTCAACACCATCTCAAAATCAAATACATACCAATAAAAACAACTACAAATATTATACATAAAAAGCACTCCAAATCACTCCTCCGGCGGAGCTGCCTCCTAGGGCTCAGCCTCCTCCTCTATCTCTGCATCAAAAACTACAGTACCAAAAATGGTGCCGCAGGTAAGTAATATTCCAAATGCCACAAGATAAAAATATATTAAAGCCACAACAATATGCATGAAAGTATGCCCAATGCACATGTCCCAAAAATCACATTTTTCCACGCACGCCAAAAGTCTCATTTGGCCCAAAATATTTCCTTTAAACTTTTCCTCACCATTATCCCAGATAATGGCCCAAAATCCAGGTCTTAAAACCATTTTCCACTTTTCCTTAACCGAATGCACCATGACCTCCCCTAGGGGTCATCCGCAAGCCTTGGCTTCCTTCGTCACATCATGGGTAACGACCATGCGTGTGACTTCGTAATGAGCGATGCCCAGTTCCGCACCCCGCGCGTTCGTAGCCAAGCATCCTCTAGCCCCCACCAGCAGAGGGGCCACGGAGTCGGTATGAGAGCGTTACCATCCCGCCTGCTCCCGTTGTCGCCCAGCGACAACCCAAGGGACGTCATTCAGTATATTGCTCTCTCGAGTGACCAGAGGAGCTCCACCGAGATAATATCCCATCTCCGCTTGGGGTCGTGATACCCACGCACCCAAAAATCCATTTAACTCATGAAAACCCAGTTTTCAATAATTAACACATGCATATGCGTGCACAATGCAATGCAAATAAAATTACACAAATTTCACCAATACTTTCCAAACATCCAAGACAACCAAACAAACAACTTTGTTCTCAAATCCAACCGACCCCCGACTCCTTGGACTCAATCCGGAATAACCAACCAGATCACAATTAATTATTGAAAAATCAATAATATATTTAAATCTAAAATGAAGTTTGGAAAATACTTACAGCGCTATATACTAATTTTTGAAGGATCGGCGAGCGACAAACGGCAAAGAAAAAGCAACGTAACAATGCAAATTCACTGTGGCCGTAGGTTGTAAAATACACACTTTTGAACGGGGACAAACCAAGACTAAGAATTGATAGGGAATGGATTAGGGGTGTTTATGAAGCTAGTGCAAGTGAAGGTTGGCCGTGAATGGTGGCGAAAATGGCGGTAGAAGAGCTTAAATACCCAAATCGGAAACTAGATCATGGGGCTGCTCCGGCAACGGATCAAGGCCGGAAATGGGTGGTTTAGGAAGGCAAGGAGTCGGTGATGAAGTGGTGAAGAGGTGGTGGCCGGAGGTGGAGCGACGGCGGCAAATCGGAGCAAAAGCTGTTCGACTTGGAGGAGCTATTCCGGCTAAACGGCGGCTCCGATGGCGGTGAAAATTTGTGGGGTGGTTCACCGCAGGGAGGGGAAGAGATTGGTGGGGGTGGTGTGGCTCACGTCGCCAGCGAGCGGTAGTACTGGGCGGCTGGATGAATCGTCGTGAAGGAGAGGAGAGAGAGAGAGGTTCGAACGTAGCAGGGGACGCATGGGGAAGAAAGGAAAGAAAAGAAGAAGAAAGAAGAGAAAGAAGAAAAGAAAAAGATAAAAGAAAAGATGGATGAAAAGAAATGAGGTCCAATTCTCACCTCTGGAATCCAACAACTGATCCAACGAAAACAACTTTAAAAGCAATAAAACCAAGAAAATATTTTAAACACAACGTAAAGCTAAAATATAATAAATAACTAGTAAAAACTAACTACTTAATTTTAAATCCAAAGACTAGCTAAAATAAATTAAACAGTAATACAAACTCAACAACAATTAAAATCCAATTAAAATCCGATTATTTAAAATAAAAGAACTATTATTTTAATTACATTAAAATATTCCTTCAGTGAAAATACACGTAAAAACGGGGTATCACAGTAGTTAGGACTACCACAATGAGATTTGATTATAAATCTCAGTAAGTTAACAGAAAACTCTCACAGAGGTTAATGATCAATGCATGGCAGTAAAAGTATGAATACATAATTAAAGTTGTAGGTAAGCATAGCATAACTTGATATATAACATGGCAAATCACATCCTAACTCCAAAAGTTTTCAAAATTTACAATCCTCATGTAAATTTTGTCATAAACTCAAATATCAACTCAGAAAAATTTAAAACAAATCACAACTATGGTAAAAACACTGTGGCCGAAACATCTATAGGTCATTTCTCTTGATTTTTGTTGTAATTCCTTCCAACTTCAAAACTTATGCTTAAACCAAAATTTTGCGACAAGGATCTTCCTATCTTAAGTTTAAAATATACTTAAAACTTACATTTAGAAAAAGCTAATAATCAACACTAAACGTTTTTGTAAAAAGATCCAAACACGTGAATCACAAGCTTTGACCCTAAATCAAAACATCTCCAAGAATTCCAAAAAATCAAATCTTACTTCTAACATATTCATAACATCATCCTAAGATCAACCATGCTTCAAATCATCAAACTAAAGTCACCATAATCACAAAATAACACTTGGAGGTTTTGGTTTTACACTTAGTCCAAAAACAGAAACTTTTTCCTCAACCAGCTTTGATAAATCTCTTGATCAATGGCTTAACAAGATGAGATCTTCAAAATAAAACTTCACATGGTTTAGAAATGTGTCCTAAGGAATATTCAACCATCAAACTTAAAATCACATGGCTAAAAATCAAGAAAACATGGATCTAACCCACAAACATCAAATCTTAGGCCTAACCAAAATCCTCTTGCATAGAAAAATCATATCTTTAAAAATAATACTAAATATCTTCAAAATAACATCCTAAAATTAAAATAAGAGACTTAGGATCATCATATAAAAATATCAAAGCCTTTAGAGTAAGATCAAATCACGAAATATTCAAATTTTCTCCGAACAAAAACTGTTTTTCCACTTCCAGTTTTCAAGTTTCTAGATCTAACAATATCTATCACCAAAAGCTTTATTCATGCAACAAAACCTCAATTAACACTCATAAACACATGCTAACAACACGCCATAAAATTTTCGAACCGAGATATTTCCATTAGCTTCGTCAAAAACTCCAAAACATAACATAGTCTCCAATTTCACGCCCAGAATGACATTTCCATTGTTAAAAATATTTTTGACCAACCCAGTGACCATGGAATGATACTAATAATATAGCTACAGAAACTATACTCAAATAGGAACAACTTTTATGAAGGCGTCATTGTGTGAAAATACTTACAAAGGGTCGTAAATCTCCATGTAAAAAAAGACTCATAAATCTGCCCGAGAGAGCTCTTTTGGGTTTCTCTTTAAGAACGGGGTGAAGAAGTGATCAAATGGAAACAAGTGTGTTTGCACGACTCTAGACTTTTGGAGGGAGAAGATATGAGCATGAATGACCCTTGATTGGAGGTGGCTATTGATTGAGCTAAGATATTGCATATTTAAGCTATTTAAAACCAATTTATTTCAACTGCTTCGTGACATTATTATTGGTTTTAGATGGAAAAATGGTTAATAAGGATAAATACGAGTTGTGATTTTTAATTGATTAATATCATGTTTATGCTTAATTTTATAACTAAGATATAATTGGGCAATATCTTTTCAAATATATAACATATTTTTGATATTTATTTTTTTTTAAGTATTATTTCTTTCTTCATGTTTTCAGCTTGAATAAAATTCAAATGGGATCCGGTTGGAACTATTTGATGTTGGCTAAAATGCCTTGATTTGGATTGGTGAGTGTTGCACAAGAAAAGAAATAAAAAAAGGGTGGTTGGATTAGAAAGAAATTAGAGGTTCAATGTGCTTGGTTTGAGGTGTAGAATCGGTGGAATTTTAATTCTCTATAGGAAGAGCCATGCTTGACTTGTAGAGTGACAAAGTTTGTGGAATTGATTGTGAGAGTTTCAGCTGGAGTGAATTAAAAGAAGCAAAGCACATGAAGGAACTCAAACTCACGCATATGCAAAATAAAAAGAAGTAACATGCAGTCAACAAATGCACATGCATGCAAAAAAATAATGCAGAAAGTAACATACATGCAGAAAATAAAATGCAAAGCAACTCACGGCAAACACCTCAATGAGAAAATGAAATGCAACTCATGGAAGCAGGGCACATGCAGAAAAGCAAGGAAAAGCAGCACATGAAGCACATGTAAACCTGGAAAAGTCAAGCAAAGCAGAAGAAAAGAAATCAGCACACATGCACCGAAATTGCATCAAAGGTGAAACATTGGTGGAAAACTTGGACCAAGGCAGCAGCAACTTGCACCTGCAGAAAAATACACAAACACATGCAGAAAAGTCAAGCAAAGAAAGCAAAAATCAAACATCACGGCAACTTCACCTTAATGCAGAAATTCACGGAAGAAAAGAAGCACATGCAAGCTGGAATTCAAACCAATCACAGCACACATGCAGCTCACAGCTGGAAATCAAATCACACATGCAGAAATTGAAGCATTCGGACAACCAATTTCTTGAAACAAATTGCACCAAAAAGTCTTGAAATTAGGCTGCTGTCCCTCCACCGAAATTCTGCACAAGATGAGCAACAAAAAGTCTTGAAATTAGGCTGCTGTCACCGAAATTCAGATGCTCTTTCCACCAAAAATTCTGCATCAATTGATCATTGAAAAAAATCATCCAACATGTGCTACTTGTCCACCGAATTATGCTACTCTTTTTCCACCAAATTGGACATTCAAAGAAGTGGTAGATGGGTTCTTTAAATAGGGGTTGGACGTGTGGAGTAGAGAGGGAATTTTTTATGTTTTGTTTTAAGTGTTGTTCTTATGTTCCTTAGCATTTTTTTTTATTAAGTTGTTGCTACTTTAATTCTTGCATGAAGTTTCGGTCAAGTGGTAATTTAATTGTTGCTAAGTTGATTTTTAAGTTGGTTAGTAGGTGGGGATGTGTGAATAAAATAAAGATGGAGTTGTGTTGAAATGCAAAATTCAAGTCTTAGTATTCGGAATTTTTTTTCTTTTGGATGCAATGCTATGTTGTTTTAGAGTTTTTATTAATTGTGCTAAGAATTACTCTAGCATTTTATTTCATTATGTGTAATACTTTAAATTCTTGCAAGTGTGTTAGTTAATTTCAAGAAGTAAAAGAGTTGTTCTAGAGTTTTCATTAAAGGTTTGGAGATTAATTTTCAAGAGTGTTACATAAGAAGTTGGTTCTTTTTGTTTTAAATTTCAATTGAATGGTGAAGGGGAATTTTCCACCATACTTTTCATTTTCTATATTTTTTTTAATTTCAGTTTAAAGTTTATAGAATAATTTTGAGATTTTTAGCTTAGAAGTTTGGGCAATTTAATTTCTGTTTACTTATTTCATGTTATTTATTTTTCGCACTTTCTTTAATCTTTCTTTTCTTTGAGCATTTTCAATTTTCAGTTTGTATTTTATTAATTACTTTCTAATCTAGTTTAAATTCTTAATTTAGTTTTATTAATTTCTGAATTTAATTTATTAGTCATTTACATTCAAATCCGACAATCAAAACAAATCTAAAAATATGAATCTAGTCCATGACTAGTGATCTCTCTATCCATTGCACATACCATCCACTTGTTTTCTCTTTGTGAAGTTTTTCACACTTTTTCAACGAGTTTAATTTTTGAGTAACTTTCCCTGAGGAGACGATCTAGGAATTTATTCCTTATTATTACACGACATCCTCCTGCACTTGGGAGAGCATTAGTGCTACTCATTTTTGAGTGAGTCAGCTACGTGACATAAAGTGGAGAATAGTGAGGGGAAAGGACTGCCTGCAGAAGCTGTGAAATATGGAGGTTAATGAGGTGGGTTTCTCCATCTCAACAAGGCACTATTGGGTGCATCCAAGGGTAGTGGATGGTCTGCCATGTGGGGGAGAAAACTTGTTCAAGAAGCTTTGCCAAGGTGGCCAATTTCGTGGGCCTTGGTGGGTCTCAACCAAGTGGGCTTCAATTTGGGGTTTCAAGGGGATTTGGTTAAGGTTTGAGATGCTATTAAGCCAAAATCTAATTTTTCTTAGCCCAAACAAATTTTTAAGGTTAAAAAAGTTGGATAGTAATGTCATAACTAGAATTTGATGAATTAATGGCATGTGGAAGTGATTTATTCAAGTGATTAAACACAATGCTAGAAATTGGGTCAAAAAGGGTTTGAAAGCCAATTTAGGGTTTGGGAAAACTGTTTAGGGTTTCGGTTACAACCAATCTTTTGGGATTTCAATTGAATTCCAACCATTTAGGGTTTCACTAAGGTTGAAACCCTCTTTGATCTGCCTCAATTTGGTTGATCAGATGAAAAAAAGTTTTACTTAGGTGGCATGATCTCACATTTTGATTTCCTTTATAAATCCATCTAATGGTTCCTCTTTGTGCCAAGTGGCTAATACTATTCACTATGTGTGGCTTTTCCAAGTGTCCCAATAAAACTTCTCTAACCTAATTTGGACATTCCATACTGTGATTTTGAAAACACTACACTTAGTAAGCTTATCGAGGTTACTATTTACTCCAAAAAAATGCATAATAAACTTAGTACTGAAAAATCCTAAATATTCATATTAACCAAGAATAAAAATTGTTTACCAAAACTCAATCCCGAAATGCCCCTAAAAATAATATCACAGTTTCGAATAGGCGTTTAGTCCGAAATTATGAAAATTGGTTATTGCGCCATAAAATCATAAATAATTGACTGAATCTAGTGGTGCAGACCATAACATATTCTGACACTTTTAACTATCTCAAACAATTAAAATCGCATTTCTGGCACCATAGTAAGTGATACCACTAAGTAAAACTTTTGCGATTAGTCGATTCGTGAAATCTTATGGAGTTTTCACAAGGTTTCTAAAGTCTATAGAAATTCTATTATTGAATTTCTAGCGGGTTGTTACACCATATTTTTTAATCAAAGCCTTAAAAGAACGGTTGCAAAAATGTATACCCCGATCACTAATGATAGCACGTAGTGTACCAAATCGAGATAATACATTCTCTTTGAGAAATTTAATTACCGTCCTATTGTCATTGCTACTGCAAGCTGCTACCACTACCCATTTTGACACATAATCTGTTGCCACAATGATATATTGATATCCGAAAGAATAAGGAAATAGTCCCATAAAATCAATGCCCCAACAATAAAAAATTTCAAACACTAAAATGGGGTTTAAGGGCATCATATTATGATGGGATATAACTCCTAACTTTTGACACTTTTCACATGGGCGACAATTTAAACAAGATGGACCAATAAAATCCACACTACAAAATTTTTTTAGTGGTTTTCTTCATTGAGAAGTGGCCCCCATAAGGTTGGGAGTGACAAAATTCCAAGACGCTAGTAATCTCTTCACCAGGGATGCAAAGACTTAAAATTTGGTCAGGGCAGTATTTGAAAAGAAAATGGTCATCCCAATAGAAATTATGTGCTTCAGTCATTAACTTCCTGCTGTACTGAGCACTCCAATCCACAGGCATCTAACTTGCAGCCAAATAATTCACAATATGAGCAAACCATGATAAAGAAGTAAAAGAAAGGAAATGCTCATAAGGAAAATCATCCCTGATTGGCAGGTGGTCAGAGGTGTCTTCAAATGTGAGCCTTAACAGATAGTCAACCACTATGTTCTCCACTCATTTCTTGTCTTTGATGGTGATGTCAAATTCTTGCAAAAGTAAAATCCACCGTATTAGTCGCGCCTCTTCTTTGTAATAAGGTACTTAAGGGCTGCATGATCTGTAAAAATAACAATAGAAGAACCAATCAAGTAAGCACAAAACTTATCCAAAGCAAACACAACTCTTTTTCAGTGATGGAGTAATTCATCTGAGCACTATTTAGAGTTCTACTAGTATAGTAAATGATAAAAGGCTTCCCCTCCCTTTGTTGTCCAAGAATAGCACCTACAACAAAATCACTAGCATTACACATGATTTCAAAAAGTAAAGTTCAATCAGGGTGTTGCATTATGGGTGCTGAGGTAAGCTTTTTATTTACCGTTTTAAAGATCTCTTGACAAGCTTGTGTCTACTCAAACAGGACATCTTTAGCTATGAGGTCACATAGTGGTCTAGATATGGTGGAAAAATTTGGTATGGACGTCTTATAAAAGCCTGCATGACCAAGAAAGGATCTCACATCTTTTACTATCCTGGGTTTAGGCAACCTAGAGAATAATTCAATTTTAGATTGATCAACCTGTATCCCCTTGAAGAAATAATATGCTCTAACACAATACCTGAATGTACCATAAAGTGACATTTTTCCAATTCAAAAGCAATTCATTCACCTCACAACGAGTCAACACTCTCTTTAAATTCAATAAGCATGCATAAAAAGAAGATCCAAAAATAGTAAAGTCATCCATAAAAACTTTCATATAATTTTCAACCATGTCACTAAAAATGCTCATCATGCAATGTTGAAAAGTAGCAGGTTCATTACAAAATCCAAATGGCATTTTGCGAAAAGCATAAATACCAAAAGGACAAGTGAAAGTGGTTTTATCCTAATCTTCTAAGGCAATTTCAATTTGATAACAACAAGAATAACCATCCAAGAAACGATAGAAAGGATGACCAGCCACACGCTCAAGAATTTGATCAATAAAAGGGAGAGGAAAATGATCTTTTTCTGAGAGGCACCATTCAATTTTCTATAATCAACGTACATCTGCCACCAAGTCACAAGTTTTGTAGGGACTAACTATCTCAGGTCATTCTTCACCACAATAACACCTGACTTTTTAGGAACAATCTGTGTAGGACTTACCCATTCACTATCAGCAATAGGATATATGATTCCAGTGTCTAATAGTTTCAACACTTCATTCTTCACCACTTCTTTCATAGTGTGATTAAGCCTACACTCAGGGTCTCTACGAGGGCTAGTTCCTTCCTCCAAATTAATTTTATAAGAATAGACCACGCTAACTTATGCTCACTTAGGGTCCAAATTAATTTCTCACCTTGAGACTCAAACAATTCATATGAGATAATAATAGGAAAAATATCACCTGGACCAAGGAAAGCATGCTTTAAACCCTTAGGCAAATACTTTAATTCAACTTTGGGTGCTTTCACATTTGAAAGAATTTGTTTTTCACCTTTCTCAGGAAACTCCTCAAACTTTGGTTGCCATGCTTGAGTGCCATAATCCTGAGCTAAAAATAGCACAAATATCAGCTACATCATATGGATCATTGATAGAATCAAACTCATAATTAACAAGAAAATACTCAAGGGGATCGAAATCATGAGCTGTAGAAACTCCCATATCCATGAGTGAGTCAATCATGTATGTCTGGTGGATCTCATCATCATCTTCTGGCTGTTTTGCAAATGAAATATATTCACCTTGAGAGTCATGTTTCCAAAAGACAGCTTAATGAGCTCATTTCTGCAATTAATATGAGTATTAGTAGTGGCAAAGAAAGGTCTATCTTAAATCAAAGGAATTTTAGAAGTAGTATCAACAATAGAGCTAGTGTCAAGGATTAGGAAATCAATAGGATAATAAAATTTGTCAATTTAAATTAGAACATCCTCTACCACACCCTGGGATACTTTGACTGAACGGTTAACCAACTGCAATACCATAGTGGTTGATTTGATTTCTCTCAACCCCAACTACAAATAAATAGAATATGGCATTAAATTTACGCTAGCTCCTAAATCTAGAAAACCTTGCCTAAACTCATGATTTCCAATTCTCCATACAATGGTTGGACAACTAGGATCCTTGTACTTGGGAGGAATCTGTTGCTCAATTAGAGCACTAACTTGCTCTGTGAGGAATACTATCTTCTTCACATGGTGCTTCCTCTTAACTGTATACAAATCCTTGAGAACTTTTGTAAAAGTAGGAGCTTGTTTAATCACATGCGAAAAAGGAAGATTGATTTTTACCTACCTTAGATTCTCTAGGATTTCATTGTTAGGGTCCAGAGTTCACTTGCTTGATTTTAAAACTTGAGGAAATGGTACCTTAACAGGACTCTGTCACCTCAGGTTCTTTGGGCAGCTCAGCATCACTACTATCTTGATTCTTTTCCACATCCTTTGATTTGTTCGTTGTTGGAATGTGTAATGACTTACTATTTCATGTCACAATGGCATTCACATCCTTCAAATTCTCTTGTGCCATGGATTGACCATGGGGTGTGGATTGAGCTTGAGAATGGAATTCACCTTGCTCATTCACTTCCTTGATATGGTAAATTCTATCACCATTTGGGCTTTCTACAGGCCGTGACCTATTTGTCCTCTCAGTAGCACTACGTCCAGTCCAAGTGTGAGCTTTTTCAGTAAGCTCATTGAGGTATTCTATGGCTTCATCAGGATCTTTCTGTAAGAACTCACCATTACACATCGTCTCCAAAAATTGGTTCTCTCTAGGTATAAGTCTCTCATAAAAATAGCTCACTAAGTGCCAATTCTCATACCCGTGGCAAGGACACATACTCAACAACTCCTTAAATCTTTCCCAAGACTGATACAAAGTCTGACTGTCCTTTTGTGCAAAGGTGGGGATTTGCCTTTTTAAAGCATTGGTCTTATGTTGGAGAAAGTATTTATTAAAGAAGACCTAAGTCATCGCATTCCATGACCCAATAGATTGTGGTCTTAATGAGTACAGCCAACTCTTAGTTTTATCCTTAAAAGAGAAAGGAAAGAACTTAAGTCTCACAATGTCATCAGTTACATTTTGACTATGAAAAGTTGCAACTACTTCCTCAAACTCCCTAATATGCACATACGGATTTTCATTTTCCAAGCCATGAGAAGTAGGGATTAATTGTATCATCCCTGTTTTAAAATCTAGTTGGCCAGTATTAGCTGGAAACAAGATGCATGATGGTGTGGCTGTGCGTGTAGGGTGGAGGTAATCCTGAAGGGTAATAGTAGGTTAATCTCCGTGTTCACTCATTTTCTCAGAATTAGAAGAATTATCAAATAAATTATTAGAAAAATTAGACTCTAACTCTCACTCTAACATAGGTCTACAAGCAAACTGACCCAAAGCGTCTCTATACCGGTGCATGCAAGGTAGATAAAAACTCAACACTAAAAAAAAAGGAAAAAAAGAAAAATAAATAAAGAAGCAACAAGCTAAAAGAGGGAGCGAACTTACCACATTTACAAACTGCTAAAAAGAAAAACTATCTAGTAATTCTTCTATCATCTCCTCGGCAACGGTGCCAAAATTTGATTACACCCAAAGAATAACACGGTAGTTGTAGTACAGCTTTGGGGTGTCGATTCCACAGGTAGACAAATTAAAAAAATAACAGAAGGAACAAAGAAATTAAAGAAAAACATTAAATGATTAGTGGTGAACAAAAATTAATTTTAAATGCAAATTAAAGCGAAGCAAAGTAACTAACAGAAGAACTAATCAAATTTGACGAACAGTAGAGTGTCGGGAATCCCTTTCACAAATCCGGTAATTTAATTACTCTTAATTCATTGAATAACTCAATTGGGAACTCAATTCTCAAAATTTCCCATCAAAAGGTATAGAATTATAAACCAAAATTAAACCAAATATAACCCTTTGAAAAATCATTCACCACTTTTAGAAAACATAAATTATTATCACTATTGAGAAATTTCAACAATGACAATATACTCAGGGAACGATATTGCAGTAAAAAACTAAATCAATATAGATAAATAATTAATCCAAACATAATCAAATAACTAATCCATTCAATAGAAAAAGCATGACTGAATTCATAAATAGAATAAATTCTATGATTATTCACAAAAGAAAACATCAACAATGAATTGAAAATGATAAAACAAAATAGTTTTAGTAATTGAAAACCAAATACATAAATTAAAAATACCATCTAATGTGCAAGTTCATCTCTAGCCCTACTGGACAATTTAGTTACCTATAAATATAATAGACAACAAAAATCTCAAGAGAAACATACAGCAAATGGTGGCCATGGAAGTGAATTTCTCCTCTATTTAAATCTGCCTCTTGTGCCTCTCCTGCCCTTCCATTTCGTGCTAATGATATGCTTATATAGGATAGGAAAGAAACCCTAATGTCTTCATAATTCTAGTATAAAAAAATCGTCTAAATTTTAAGACTCATCTTGAAAGCCACGTACGCACTTTAGGAGTTTGAATTTGGAAATCTTTATCAGAGAGAAATTTATAGCACTTTAAGATATATTTCTAAAGCATCTAGAATCGAATCAATATGATATATGAGTGAAAAGTTATAATTAAAATACTAAGATATGTCCAAGCTATCTCTTAGTGAATTTCGGACTTAGACTTCTTGCAGTTTCCTTTTGTGATTTTTTTCTTTCTTTTTTCTTTATCCAAATTGCTCTCAAATCCCATAAAAGTCCTCCTTTGAATTTGACTGGGTTTTGACTTGCTCTTTTATAAATTCTGAAATTTAACATAAACATTTGCTTAGGAGTATCTCAAAGTAAATTGAAATTCAATTCAAGAATATACATTAATTTCTATTCACATTTTAGCATTTTAATCCAATAGTATGGTATTTAGAGTACACTTTCGTGCACTTATCACTAGTTTAAGCCATAAGTTACCTACATACAGTACTAGATTTTGGCTTGAATCTCAGTATGGTAGGCTGGAAATTTTTGCAGTAAGATGTGTGTCTCTAGCAAAGTTGGCTTGAATTTTCAATATGATAGGCATGAATCTTTAGTATTGTAGGCTTGAACTATTAAAAATTAGGCTTGAATCGAAGATATTGAAGCTTGAAGCAAATCGACATATTAGGGCAAGATAGCGAGACAGTATCAATCATTTAATGGACATGATGTGGTCTACCTGTCCTGATCATGGGACATAAATGAAAGTCACAAATTGAGGAACATTATAGCTCCAGATCACTCCAGGAGATTTAAGGTTTTAGATTTTGATAAATGTATGTAGCGAGTCTTGTGAAATCTAAGGGTGTTAGATTTAGCAGACTTGAAGGAATGATTTATAAGAATTACTTCAATCTAAGGTTTTAGATTTTGCACAATTTAAGAAATGATTTGATAACATTTGAGGTATTAGATTATGCATGCTTCGAGAGACTGATAGGTCATCAAAGTGTTGAATACAATTGGATAATGTGGTCTAATGTATAAAGGAAATAATCATTAGGATCCAAGTGTGGTTCAAGAGATGTCCTTATCAATTTGGAGACTTTGGATTGCATGGCCTATCTTAAGACCTTAGATGTGATGTGCTAGCTATTGAGGTACTAGTTAAGATCATTGTTCACCTCGCCAAATCATGCCAGAAGACCATAAGTGTGATATCCCGTATTTTCATATATTTTAAATAAATAATTATTTTATTTATTAGTAATATTGGTTCTCTTGTTTCAAATTTAATATGATTTTTGATGTATTATTTTGTGATTATTAAGTTGTGAAATTTATTTTAATGTTCTTTTCTTGATACTAGTTACCGTTTATTATTTAAGTTACTCTCTATTTTAATTTAGTTTATTGTTGGGTTTTATTGTTTATTTTTATTAATATTTAGTTTTAGTGTTTTTATTTGTCCTTTGTCTATTTTATTGTGCCTATTTATTTTGTGGGTCTTCATTTTCTGTTTTGGGCTTGTGTTTACTGGGTTTTAACTCTCTTTTGAGCCCAGCCCATTTGGTTTTGATGCCCAACCCGTTGGTTTGCAGCCCAGTCCTCTCTTCCTCTCTTTCTTTTCTTCTCATCCTACGCCCCGCTGCCTTTCTTCTTCTTCATTTTTGTTTTATTTTCCTCTGAAATTCTGGTTGTCGTAGCTACTTCTCCTTGCTTCTACTCCTTTCTTTCATTTACTTTATTTTGTTTTATTTTCTTTTCCTCTTCTCTGGCGTCGTCTATTTCTCTTCTTATCCATTTAAGTTTTCTACTTTTTTCCTCTTTTCCAAACCAGTGTTGCTGCAGCTCCCATGCTTCATCTTTGTCTGGTATTGGTTCTAATTTTAATCTCTTTTGCTGTAAACCAGACCTTCTCCTTCCCTCTCTTGTATTTATTTTTCAGCTGTTTTTCTCTCCATTTACAGGTGTGTCCAAAAGCCTCCATGCTCGTCTATCTCTCTGTCTTTCCTTGGTATTTTCACGTTCTTTGCTAGTGAAAAATCCCCTTGCATTTTCATTTATTTTCCCCCCTACCCGTGCCCTGTTTTCTTCCCCAAATCCATGTGCCATGTGTTCGTTTGTGCCTTGTTTTTTAGCCCCAAAACCGTGAGCTTTGTTTTGGTTTTCCTTGGTTATTTTTCTCTTGCCGTGAACACCATTTCAAGCCACCACCATCTTCATTTCACCCCTTGTAGATCAACTCTTTTTCTTCCTCAAATTTCACCTCGAATTTCCTTCATTTTGAAATTTCCATTTTCAATCTCAAATTGTTGTTGATTTTATTTCGAGTTCGCTTTTGGTGTTAATCAGGTGCTTGTGAGCTTTGATCTTCTAGAGTTTTTGCTTTTTCGTCATTGTAAATAAATTTTCAAAGAATTTAATGAGATTTAAATATATTTTTATACTAACTTGTTTTCTGCAGTTTGGTTGGTTGTGATGGGCCTCAGGCCCATGAAGTGTTGGGATTAATATTGGTAGTGGGTGTTAGATGTGGGCCTTCGGCCGGATCAGAGGATGGGCTGATCTATAGAGTTGGGTAGTGATTGGGTATTTTATTCGATTGTGTATTGTGTCATGGCATTCATTACACTATTGTATGTATTTTCGTCTGCTATGAATGAAAATTGGGTTTTAATGCTGAGAAATGATTTTTGGGCACGTGCGTATCACGACCTCAAGCCAAGATGGGGCATTATTTCGGTAGAGCTCCTTTGGTTAGTTGAGAGCGTATAAAATTGAGTGACATCCCCCGGGTTATCGCTCGGCGACAACAAGATAAGATGAGATGGTAACGCTTTGGTGCCAGCTTTGTGGCCCTTCTGCTGGTGGGGGTTAGAAGATACTTGGTCACGAAAGCATTAGACGCGGAGTTGGGCATTGCTCATTATGAAATCACACGCATGGTCGTTACCTGTGGTGTGACGAAGAGAGCCAAGGTGTGCAGATGGTCCCTAGGGAAGATCATGATGTTTACGGGATAATTGGATATGTGGATCATTTCTTGAAAAAATTGCAAATTTTGATAATGGATATGTGGACAATTTTTTGGGAAAATGGTGGTTTTATACTTCGGCCATTTTTTGGGAATATGGCCATTGTTTCTTTTAATGGACTTGTTTTGGGCCAAATGAGATTTTTGGCGTACGATGAAAAAATGGTCATTTTCAGGAAAAATAGTCATTTTCAAGAAAAACGATGGTTTTGGTCTCATGCATGTTTTAGCATGTGCATGCATACATGTTGGTTGTTTAAATGTGTTTTTATCTCTTGGGTTATTTGGTTGGTTACTTATTGAAACTCATTTATGAAATTGTAGATGAGGATGTCGAGCCTGAGGTTCTGGCTCCGTTAGAGGAGTGACCTAAGTTCGCTTGTTGGCTTTGGGATTTATTTCCCCTTTTTGGCTGTGCATTTTGGCTTTGTATTATATTTTACTGGATAACTATTAACCTTTTGAAATACTTTTATTTTATTTTGATACTTAGTTGACTATCTTTTAGTTATCTGCTGTGATTCTTTTGGTACATTTTCTATATGTGCACACATTTAGCACTAGTATTTGGGATGTGTGACCTGTATTGTTATCATCCCATTGTCACGATTCTTGTTTTTTCGTACGTAGGAGTCGGGGGTACAACAATAAGAACCGGGGAGTCTTAACCATGTTAAGGAATTTAGTATATAAGGCACCTAGAGCCATAAGATGGGTTAAGTAACCTTCATCATCATTTAGTTAAAAATTCTTAGAAAGAACTTAGGAATTCTTAGAAGGCATTGGTTTAATCCCTAGGAAATGGTCAAGAAAGAACTTAAAATCTTGATGGGCTTAAGAATAAAACCCATAATATTGTGAGGATCTTAGCTAAAAGGGAAGTGGCCTTAAGCATAAAAGCTAAAGGATCCAACTCGTGAGGAGGAAATCTAGAATGGGCCCAAGGAGAGGCCCAAAAGTGAGGCCCAAGTTTTGGGCCCAAATACCAAATTGCCCAAGGCCTAATAGGAATCCCAACAATTAGGCCCAAATAAGAATGGGCAAAGGCAAATGAAAGGCCCACTAACCAAGCCCAAACCCGAATGTGCCAAGTCTCAATATGATGCTCAAAGACCAAGCCCAACCAAATGAACTAAGGCCCAAATTTAAATGCCCAATCTAAAGCCCATCCCAGCCTAAAAAACTTGGGGCCAAAGTTGCCCAACTTGGAGACTAGGTTTAGAAAACTTCCACATCACCATTTGTCTTAGTATTCAACACCTTATGTGTTTCAACTCCACTAAGTGGGGGGCGCCTAAAGGACTACTTGGCTGCCAACTGCCAAGTTTTACTCTTCAAGACTTCAAAGGAACAACTTACGATTTTTTAAATGTAAAAAATAACACAATAATCAATTGAACTAGCATATGTTTGATAATCGGCTACTAGACTTCAATTGACCCGTTAAGGAAAAATTTTCTGAAAATTTAGTTTTGATCTCTCTTAATTAGATTAAGGGTATGTTTGGAAATAAATCTCATCACATCTTATTTCCATTCTAAACATCATTCAAATATAAATACTTTCAAACTAATTATTACAACTTTTGCAAATTCTCAAACAAAAAATGAAAAATAATTGAATTTTTTTTAACCCTACAATAAAATAATATTATAACAATCTTTTTAATTTTATAATATTTTTTATTTAAAATTTTCTCTCATTTCCCAAAACCCAATAAATACTTACATCAAATTATTTCACTACTATTCACAAACTATTTTACTAATATTCACTAAATTTTTATCACATCTCATTCCTCAAGCATCATCTAAGCATTAGGCTAAGTAATAGAACATTTCATAGCCATAGGAGACATGTCAAAGATGTGCACACCACAAGAAACAACCAATGAGTGCAAACCGAATACCTCCAACCCATGCCACTAAGTGCTTAGTCTTATTTGAATAAATATTTTGTGCAACAAGCTTAGCCCCACCACCTGAATCAATTCTGGAAACTTGGACCATGAATAGAGAGAAGGGGCGACACCCTTACAAATTCACATGAGGAATAGGGTACTACACATCAAACCTAGTACAAACACCATTTACACATTCCAACAAGCAAGATCCGCCCCAATTTTGGGCCATTAGCTTTGTCTCCAAGCAAAAATAACAATAGTTCCATGGCATTCAGGTCTTCCTTTGACCCCACACATCCTATTTGGTAAAAATATGAAGGGGAAAGACACCTTGGACATCAAACTTTATTTTTTCTTCTTCCATCAGCCACCAAGCCTCCATCTTCTCAAACTAGGCTTCATACAAGTTACCTTAAGCCAAGGATGAAGTGCCAACTCATGTCATGCCCTCTAGCAACATGTCAAACCTGTGCACAACACTCCAAGTCTCAATTGTGTGCAATCGTATACCCCTTGAGTAAGGCCATTGGTTTGAGTCAAGGCTTAAAGGAAAACTTCTAAGGATGAACAGATTTAAGTGAAGACCATTGAAGGGGAAAATAAGACCTAGCATGAAGACCTAGGCTACAACATTAAACACATACAAAGAGGCAACTATAGCACCTAACATCTAGCCGAGCGCCATGACGAACATGCTTACAAACCACCTCCCATTCCCATGCCATCCCCTTGGTTCCCAAGCAAAGATTGTAGTAGTAAACCATTTAGCCATTACTTGACACATGATCCTTGATTTGACCATAAGAAACTAAAAGAAGAGTGAATTGAAGATGAGAGAAGTCAAATGGCCCTTCTCGGCTACTAACATGACACACCACCTCTTTCACCAAGAATCCAACTGTCCCTCACTCTCATCTCTTTCCTACACAAGAAAGGAATCACCTCAACACCAATAAGCCCATAGAACCGAACTAGCTAAGAGAAACAAGTGGTTTGAGGCAACAATTTTGAAGGAATTTGGAATCCAATCATGATCTAGATTTGTTCACAAGAAAATCTATTTGGACTTTTGAAATTCTTACACGCTACACCCCACAAAATCAAAAAAACTTTATCTTAGGGTAGAAAAGAGATTCCCATAGCTGCACATAAGAAAACAAAGAAGGAACATCATCATAGCCTTTAGCCAATTACATTATGGTAAACCTAAGGGTGAGTTTCTAGATGAGCTATGGTTTCTTTAACGTTTTCCTTCTTTGAATGGAGCCTACAAATAGCACTATCCATGCCTTACTTCACTCCACACTACATTCAAAAGAATTTGAGTGATATAGGGAGAAGTTCCAGAAAGAGTAAAAGAGAGAACTATAGCCGTGTACTTGGAAGGAAAAACTACAAGTTGGTAAGTAGTCTATCTTAACATATTGATTAAGCGATGAATAAATATGTTTATATTTGAGGAAGTAAAGGGACGCATGCTCGGGTTACGTCTTGATGCTAGCATAATAAGTTTGTAATATGGTTGATAACTGATTATGATATGCTATGATATGAAGTTATAAGCATTGTGAAAAGCTTTAAAAGATAAAGTGAAGATTGGTATTTGGAAATTGATGACATGCCGTGCTAGGTATTCAATCAATATCTTTGGCTGATCATCAAGCATGTCTCTGGTTATTAATGATTTAAGAGGTTAATCATGTTGCTTTGGTTAAGTTTCTTATAAATACATTATCATTTTAAGGCTTAGTCTAGATATATTTTAAGTGATATATACATCACATGAAGAATTATTCACAAAGTGAACAAGTACAAGTTTGATATGAAGCATCATATAAGTAGTATCGTGAATGTGGGTATTGATCTCTTTATGATAGTTTGCATGATTACAAGCCATGGCCTAAGTAAGAAATATTATGGTAAACACTTGATTCAAGAGTTCTATATAAAATGAAAACATTGAAGTTATGAAGTTTCATGTTTTGGCAAACAATTAGCAAAGATTACAAGTTAAAAGTACTAAGTGGTTAAGTGTATGGTTTTAGTGATTATTAAAGTTCTAACTTTAAACATAAATCTTCTTTCACCCACCTCACCTTTGTAACTCAAGAAGTTTGTAAGTTAACTTCTAACTTACTCTTGGATAATGTTTATATGACTTTGTGTACGTAAACGCTGCATTCAAGTTATAAATGCTAGCTATTTGATCATGAAATGTCTTATATTACCTTTTAAGGATTCAGTCATTACAACACATGTCACAGAGTATGTTTACGGTTGGGTTTGGATGTTGGGTTGAGTTGAGTTGAGTTGAATAAAATATTGTTAAAATATTAATTTTAAATATTATGAGTGTACTGGGAATTTAAAAAGTTAAATTTTAAATATTATGAGTGCATTGGGATTTGAAAAGGTTAAATTTTTTATTATATTTTATATAGAAATTTGAAAAAGTGTATTGGGATTTGAAAAAGGTGTAATGATGAGATGAAGTGAGTTGAGAGGAGTTTGCAACCAAACGGAGCAGGCCCACTATACTCATGACTTAGTCCCACTAAGTCATGAGTATAGCATGGAAAATATTTTATCACGACCCAATGCTAGGATGTGGGAATAATTTAGTGGAACTCCTTTGTCCACTTTGTAGTGATTAAAAATGGAGTGGTAACTCTTGGGTTGATGAAGAATAGTCAAAGAACTTTGACTCGTTCCTTTTTAAGGATTCCAAGGCATTGTCAAATTATGACACCTAATGTTGGTAGGTACCCATGTTATAAAAAGTTATGATCAATGCATTGAAATTTATCTGCCTCTAATGACATTATCTCAAATGAAAGTTGAGTTAAGATAACTAGCAGATACTCTTGATGCAAAAAGGAGAGCCATGATGATACCATATGTGAAAGAGAGATTTTTAAGAGAGAGAGAGAGAGAGAGAGAGAGAGAGAGAGAGAATTCAATTGAAGAAAAGTGAAAAAGTATGAAAAGTTCTTTGTAAGAAAATGTGTCTTTTCTAGAAGACGTTGATGAATCTAGATGGAAACAAATATCACCTTTTTCTCTACTTCTCATGCATCCATCACATGTTTATTATCTGTCATGTTTATGTTATCTATGTGTATATTGGTTGTTAACTTACTAAGAATTCAAGGAATCTCACTCTATTAGTTTCAAATACCATTCCATTCGAGACACATAAAAGGTGATGAATTCAAAACCCTAGCTAAGGATGATTGAGGAGGAGCTAGACCCAGACTGCCAAATAGAGTTAATTATGATGTTCCTAGAGATGGTCCTGCAAGCCATTTAGCACATCCAGGCAGTGCTCTGAATATGTTCTGTTTTAAGACCCCCTTTAAGCACGACCTAAATAAGGAGATGTATTCTTCATTTGTTTATATGTGTTATGTACCTGTCTCATATTAAAAGTATTTAAATGATGCTGGACTGATTTTTTTATTTTTTATTTTTAAATGAAGTTATGGTTTTAAGTTATTCTAGTAAGAACATTTTACAAGTTACCTTTCCGCTACAATTTTTACATTCTACTAGATGAATTTATAGAATGCATTGCATGTTATCTGTCATGAACGAAGATATGTGACCATGTGTTATATGTCTTGATACTCCAAGTCTCCGTTATAAAACAAGTGGAGATTAGGGGTGTTACAATCATAATGGAAGAACTTATGGAAGTTGAGATAGAGATTATTGACTCTATAGGTCTTGGGACATTGGTTATAGTCACCACTAAAAGATCTTGAGGCTAAAGTTTTATAAAGGTGAGGACGTGAAGCCCAGCCCAATAACCTTAGCCCAAGCCATCAGATGTCTGCACAGCCCACCATCAAAACAATGTCATTTTGGTCCAAACACACACAACAAACCCTATTTCCTTTCTTTTATCCCCTTCCCCCAATCTCTCTATCTCTCCCCATCCCCCACGTTAGCTTCTCCTCTCTTGTGACATCCCATGTACGCCTCTTTGCATACCAATCACTACCACTAGCTGGTAAGTTTACCTTTCATCTCTCTTTTTTCCCCCTTCCTATGCTGAACACCCCCCACCTTTCTCTCAAGCGTTCTCTCTCTCTTTAGGCTTCTGACCCTCTTCTTTCCCCATCGCCCTTTACCTCCTGCTATCCTCTACTTCATTTTGCTTTACACCACCATTGTAGCCCTCTCATCGCTGGTAACCACCTCCGCCTCCACCTCTCGCGCATTTCTCTCAAACTCTTTCTCTCTCTAGTTTTCTCCCCTCTCTAGCCCTCTTTCTATCCGATCCCCTCCCTTTATTTTTGTCCCAGTCCTAATTGTTATTGCTACCATTTGCTATCCAACACACATTCAGACCAAGAACATCGATAATCTTCAACTATTCCTTTCCCCTCTTAGTTTAGAAACTCAAACTTGTTGTTCATATCCTTGCGTCTATGATGTTGGAATTCGATTGGGATTGTTATAGTACATAATCATTCTTGTTTCTCATTTGTAACATTTTGTCCTCCTATGCTTTAACATCTTGTTCAAATAATTGTAGATCATGTTTTACCTCTATGTTGTGGGAATCTATTGTGAACTTGGTTGTTGAGGGTTTGTTTAGGCTATTGTTAACTGGGAATTTGAATTTGTGGATGTTTTTTGGATATGGTTCAGTGGGAAGAAGTTGTATATTTGATTGTGTTTCACTATTTTACATTGGAATAAATATATTATTTTAGAAATGAAAGTGTACTAATTTGGACAAGATCACTAATGCCACTTTTTTTAAGAACAAGGAAAATGCTACTCGCCCCGCTTTGTGGTCCCGTTGAGATGTCCCGCTTGACATGGATACGCCACCTGGCTGGCGTTTGGCTTTTTTTTTTTAATCTTTTTTCACCGCAACACGAGACCACCTTCCATCCTTCCGTTTTTTTTTTTTTAAACCGCTGAAACTCATTTCCACAATAATTCTCCTTCTCTTTTATTTTACTTTCGTTTCTCATTAACTTCCTTCCCCTCTCCCATCGAGTTCATCTACCCTCACCTCCATCTCCGACCTAATCTCCGATCCATTTCCAGTGCTTTGTCCCCTGAGGCATGTATTCGTAGACAAGATGTAACAGCCCGCTAAAATTATCAGTTTTGGATTCTTTCCCGACAACAATCACATCTCTCTCGTCTTAACCCTCTATCTTTAGTTATTTATGTTTAACATAGTTGATTTGGTTGGCTGTAGACTGTGTAGTTAGTGTTTGTGGACTTCGCTGTGTAGTTGTGAAACGAAGTGTGGTTGTGAAGTGTTAGGCTTGATTTTGTAGTTTTGTGGACTGTGCTGTGAAGTATAGGCGTGAGATGGATGCCGTAGATGTGATACGGCGGGTTGTGTGAAGAGAATACGCGTGTAGCGTATTCTGTGTAATGCAGCGACGCGCCGCGCGACGTGCGCTGTAGTGATGTGGGTCGTAGAAGGAAGGGAGTACGCATGTAGTGTACTCCGTGTGGTATGGCGATGCATCGTGTGATGTGCATCGTGTTGATGAGTGTTGTAGCGAAGGAAGTACGCGTAGCGCGTACTCCGTGTCGCGTAGCGATGCACCGTGAGACGTGTATCGCAGTGATGGGTTTTGTAGTGTGAATGGAAGAGAGTTCACGTGAGTGTACTCTGTACTAAGTCGTGATACACCGGATGGCGTGTCACGAAGGGTTGGATGGCGTAGCAGAGAAGTGTGGAGCGTATGGTGTAGTGTTGGGAAACTGTATGACAGTGTCCCGAAGCAGTGATGATATGGATTATAGTCCGGGATGACTGGTGTCATCTTGTGGTTGACTATGGCTAAGAGTATATGGATTGAGAAATGAGTTGTTTGTTTGGTTGTTATTGATAATTTTAATGAACTTGTTTTAGTGCAAAGGCTTTCTGAAGTCAATTTATCTCTTCCGAGTATAGTGAAACCTCAAGTTGGCCGTGGTGTTGCAAGTGCTTACAATATGGCAATTGAGTTCAGAAGTGAAAATCTTAAGGACTTGAGTGTTCCTCTTCCAGCTGTTGTGCAGTTCCTCGTGTCTCGCGCTCTATTCTCATAGAACGCGACGATCGAGGTAAGTTAGCCTCTAACTTACTATCAGTTTATTGTGTATGTGTGATGGGTAAGAGAACTACAATTTATGTATGTATGTTATCGTATATGCCATGTCATGCTATGTCATTACATGTTTATCTGCTACGTATGATTTAATCTCTCATGAATAATTATCTGTTACATAATCTTTTCTGTCATACAATGATGTATGTTATAAGTATGCCATGTTAAGTATGCCATGAAATGTTATGATTAAATCATATTGTGCCATTTACAAGTATACGCCATGTTAGAAAAGTATATGATATTAATTAATATCTCATGCATTAAGAAAGATAAGACATGTTATGTTACGTATAATACGTGGGGCCACAACAACTGTGGAGTACGTATTATATCTTATGTTACGTGAATACGTGGGGCCACAACAACTGTGGAGTACGTATTATATTTAATGTTACGTATATACGTGGGGCCACAACAACTGTGGAGTACGTATTATATTTTTTTTTACGTGTATTCATGGGGCCACAACAACTGTGGAGCATGAAGTATGGGGCCACAACAACTGTGGAGCATACACTACGTGAGACACAGCAATTGTGACACGTAGAATACGTGGGGCCACAACAACTGTGGAGTACGTATTAAGTCAAGTTTCAGATCAAGTGCATGATAAGTCAAGTTTCAGATCAAGTTCATGTTTTGTTATGTACACGTACATGTTATGTTCATGATCAAGTTATGTTCCAAGTTCATGTTCACATCATGTTAAGTTCACGTTTACAGTATGTCTCAAGTTCACGTTTATGTCATGATATGTTCAAGTTTATGTTATTTTCAAGTTCATATTTATGTTATGCATGTTTACGTTCATGCTACATTTCAAGTCCATGTTATGTTTTAAACTCAAGTTCATGTCATGTTAAGTCAAGTTCAGTTCACGTTTAAGTTCTGGTTATGTCATGTTATATGTCAAGTTATGCTATGCTTATGTACGACTTTACTTATGCATTTATGCTTTTACTGCCATGCATGCATCTTTAACCTGTGTGTGAGTTTTATGTTAACTTACTGAGATTTGTAATCAAATCTCACTGTGGTAGTCCCAACTACCATTCCCCCCGAATGGTAGATCTTGTTACAGGACCCAAAGAAGAATTGGAATCTGACCATCTGAATACGGTCATCTAGGCTACGGTGCGATGTTGATGATGGTATAGTATTTAACTTAGGTTAATGCTTGTACTTTTGGAGTTGTATCTCAAGTATTCTTTTGATCACAACCATTTTGGACTAGTGTAGTGATCACGGCTTTTTAGTATGTTTTTATGTATGAAATATGTTTCAAGTATTTGGGATATTTTTAGTTTGGTGCATAGTATTGCTAAAGAAAAAAAAAAAATATCCGCTGCGAATATTGCATAATGCTAGATGCATGTTAGGAACATTGCATCTTATATGTCATGAACGGGGGCAGGTAACCTTGTGTTGCATGTCTCGACGCTTCAAATGTCCGTTCAATCCCAAGCGGAATTTGGGGGCGTCACACAAGAAGTCTCTCGTTTCCATCTAAGCAATCCCCAAGAAGAGCAACTAAATGTCGGTGCCGAACCTTTGTAAGAACAGCAATCTCAGACATAAACTCTATCTGTCCCTCGTCCCAATATATTTTGCCTGCTGAAATAGTTAGTCGCATTCTTCAAAACTTGAATGGAAATGACCATACTATTGGCCTCTACTATGTGAATGTCACCAGGAACAGGTCCATTTCTTCTAGGACGGAAAGCATCATTTGCACCGCCATTAACATTACCTTCTGCAACTGTAATATTCACAGCATCCTGGTCCCCAGAATGTCGCGGATGTCTTACCACCGTATGTGGATTTCGTAATTTTCCTGAACCCTTTAGTTTTAGGCTTAAAAGTCAGAAACCCACAGCTACAACTAATAGTAATCTGCCAACAGAGCTGATCACGGCACCCACAATGATTTCAACCTTGCTTCCATCAACTCCACCATCTGCATTAGGAGAGCTAGGTGGCGAAGGTTCACCACTTTCCTTTCTGATATCAGGGTTCCCATTCATAATCACAAGCACATTTATAAAAGATGGTACATCGCCATGTTGTTTATTATTTGAAACATCCAGTAACTCAAGATTAGGCAATTTCGTAAGTTCAAAGGGGATGGCACCGGTCAGATTATTATCAGAGAGAACCAATCTTAGCATCGACGTAAGTATAGAAAACTTGGGAGAAATCGTTCCCGACAAGAAGAGACCAGCAAACCATAACGTCTTCCACCCCAAAACTCTACCCAAGGCCACGGCAGCCACAACCTCTGTTTGGGTTGCTGTTCAGCCAAAAAAATCTCTGGTCAACCGCCATTGTGCCGCACCCAGCTCACCGTCGCGCGGTGTTCTCCCCTCTTCCAAGGTGAGACTCGAATCTCTAGTGTAGGTGCTCGAACTCGTGGGGCTGGGGACGGCGAAATAGTGGGTCTGGACTCTGGAGAGGATGAAGTCAATGGTGCAGAGGAGAAAAATAGAAAAAAAATAAAATGCTGTGGCGATGCGCGAGAGAAGAAGGAAAAGGAATAAGTAGAGTACCGATGTTTTGTGTTTTAAAATAAATAAAATAGTCAAATGTGGAGAGCTACGTCAAGCGGGATATCAAAACGGGACATTAGAGCGGGGCGAGTAGCATTTCCCTAAGAACAAAGTTCATGTAAATCAAGACCATTGTTGTGAGGATAACCTATCCATACTTTTGCTGTAATGTTTGTTGTATATTGTTACAGGGAAACTCCCATATTTGGATAGTTTTCAGTCTATGAATGCTTGTTGGAGTCTGCCACATTTACACTATTTATTGTCTATAAAAACTTGTTGGGATTTCCCACATTTCCATTGTTTTCAACCAATAAATGCTTGCTGGAATTTGTATCTTTTCTTAATGTGCTTGCTGAGTTGAGTTTGTTGTTTGTATTGTTTTTGGGCTGAATTTCATCATGTCAATTATTGTGGAAATTTTTTTATCATTTGGACAAATTTTCAGTATATAAATGCTTGCTGGAACTTGTTATGTTTTATCTTTGTTCTTATTAAGATGTGTTTATTGATTTATTATTTTTGGTGCTGTATTTTAGCATGTAAAATGGTTTGATAAAGCATGTTGGTTTTTGAGAAAAAGAACTGCCATCATTTTGAGAAAATAGTACATATAGTTTTGAAGTTTCTATTGATATAATGCCAAGCTTTGGTCACTAGATTTCTTGTATTTGGACAGCTTTCCAACGTGCAAGTGATTTCGTAATGCAAGTTGGATTTTTGGGTGGAAGGGAATATTTCCTTATTTACAAGCAATGGGTGTGTGTGTGTAAGTGTTTTAATAAACAGGTTTTATGTGGGTTTATATATCATGACCCCAAGTCGAGATGGGACATTATCTTGGAAGAGCTTTTATGGTCGCTCGGGATTGCATAATACTGAATGATGTCCCCTTGGTTATTGTTGGGCAACAACAGGCTTGGATGAGACAGTAACCTCTCAGGTCATTCACCCCACACATATTATGATAACAAAATGTGAGCCAACATGCTCAATAAGAATGTAAATTCACCCGTCCTATATTATGATAACAAAAGTACATGTTTACATTCTCAATAAAAATATACAGTTCATTCGTTGTCGAAAATAAAAAGGATAGTCATAAAATAAATTGTATATAATAGTACCAGAAACAATTGATGCACAAACCCCAAATGATCCATAAGCCACATGCCTCCAAACATAAGTTAAAGAATATTACAATCATCCAGTCCTTTTATAAAATCCAAATATAGCACTTCATCAAAATGAGGGAAAGCTGCAATCCTCAACCCTCTAATGATGTTGGATCTTCTTTCTCAAAACCACATCCAAACTCTTTTTCTACATCAAAATCTACTTTACTGAGGAGCGGGACTGTAGTGGGACTACCATGATGATGTTTTACAAAATCTCGGTAGTAAATCTAAGACCAAACTCAAAGATGCAAGTCCAGTGGAAATGAAGAAGTAGGTTGTTGGGGGCTAGTTTGGGTTGTTGTTGACTTGGAGTTTGAATTTGTGGTTTTTTTTTTATGTGATTCTGTGGAAAGAAGTTGTATATTTGATTGTGTTTCACTATTTTACATTGAGGAAATATATTGTTTCGGAAATGAAAGTATACTAGTTTGGACTCGATCACTATTGCCTCTTTTGTTTAGAACAAAGTTCATGCAAAATCGAGACCATGGTTATGAGGATAACCTCTCCATACTTTTGTTGTAATGTTTGTTGTATATTTTTACAAGGAAACCCCCACATTTGCACAATTTTTAGTTTGTGAATGCTTGTTGGAGTCTACCACATTTACATTGTTTTTAGTTTGTGAATGCTTGTTGGAGTCTACCACATTTACATTGTTTTTAGTCTGCGAAAACTTGTTGGGATTTCCCACATATGCATTGTTTTCAACCAATAAATGCTTGCTAGAATTTGTATGTTTTCTTCATGTTCTTGTTGAGTTGAGTTTGTTGTTTGTATTGTTTTTGGACTGAATTTCATCATGTCAATTATTACGGAGATTTTTTATCATTTGGACAATTTTCTGTATATAAATGCCTCCTAAAACTTGTTATGTTTTCTCTTTGATCTTATTAAGATATGTTTGTTGTTTTATTATTTTTGGTGCTGTATTTTAGCATGTAAAATGGTTTGATAAAGTTTACTAGTTTTGAGAAAAAGAATTGCCATCATTTTGTGAAAATAGTACATATAGTTTTATAGGTTCTGTTGATATAATTTCAAGTTGTGGTTAATGGATTTCTTGTCTTTGAACATCTTTTCCACATGTAAATGATTTCATAATGCTGGCTAGTGTGTGTGTAAGTGATTTAATAAATAGGTTTTATGTAGGTGTACATATCTTGGCCCAATGTCGACATGGGACATTATCTCGAAGGAGCTTTTCTAGTAACTCGGGAGTGCATAATATTAAGTGATGTCCCCTAAGTTGTTGTTAGACAACATGGGCTTGGGTGAGATGGTAACCTCTCAGGTCTAAACTATGGCCTCTCTACTGGTGGAGGCTAGAAGATGCTTGGCTAGAAATGTGCCAAGCGCAAAACTAGGCATCACTTGTAATGAAGTCGGTCTCATAGTCGTTACCTATGGGAGTTATGGTGTGTGGATGGTTTATTAAGGGAGACCATGGTACACACATTAAATAAACTGGATGTTTTAAAGCTGAGTTTTTGAGTCAGTTTTCAAGTTGCTTAGATGGCCTGGGGCCCTTGAGCGAGTGGTTGATGTTTGTGTGTTTCGAGCATTCTTGCGTGGTAAATCTTTATGTGAATTTTTTTAGTATGTGGCTTGAAAATCTGTAACTTATGAATAATTTTCTTTGCATCTATAAATTGCATATATTCATTTCCAAGGCACTTGCATGTTTGATTTTGGTCTTAGATTCACTTATCAAGATTTTGTAAAACATCATCGTGGTAGTCCCACTATAGTCTCACTCTTCGATACTGTAGGTTTGATGCAGAAAAAGAGTTTGGATGTGGTTATGAGCAAGGAGATCCAACACCGTTAGAGGATTGATGATTGCAGCTTCCCCCCACTTTGATTAAGTGCTGTATTTGGATTTTATAAAAAGACTAGATGATTGTAATATTCTTTAACTTATGTTTGGAGGCATGTTGCTTTTGGATAATTTGGGGTGTGTTGTATCAAAGTTTTATGGTACTATTATATACACTTTATTTTATGACTATCCTTTTTATTTTCGACATTGAATGAACTGTACATTTTTATTGAGAATGTAAGCATGTAGTTTGTTATCATAATATGTGATGGGTGTATGTACATTTTTCTTGAGCATGTTAGGGCACACTTTGTTGTCATAATATGTGCGGGGTGTATAACCTGAGTGACCAACATCCTAGCATCACGGTCCTTGGTTCAGGCATCACAGTCCTTGTTGAGGTTGTTTTTTTTTTTTTTTTTTTTGGGGGGGGGGGGGGGCGGGGGGGTTGCCGTCGAAACAAATAGAGCGGCCTAAACCTCATTCTAGTTATTTGGTCGTCTCCCTTAACTAGGGAACCTTCCTCTAATCTTTTTGTTCGAACATAAATGAGATCCTATCCTTTGTATTTCTGCAAGAAAATGTATGATCATAATGAAAAGATGAATATAACCATATAGTAATCTATTATTGGTTGGCAACTAGAACTTCTATATCGATTCCAGATATGTTGTATATCTTTAACAATCACTCTATTGGTATGTATACTTCTTTTTTTTTAATGAAGGAGGACAGAATCCCAAACTTTATTAGAAAACCGTCACTTATGGCAAAAGAAAAACCTTATACATGCACCTATAACCAACCAATAAAAAAATACTCACTCGTAGACCCCTATCCAACCAATCAAGTAGAAAAAAACTAGCAACTACCATGTACAAAAATTTGGCAAACCTAATCTATCTATCCACATCATCCCTCTCACTAATCTAGGAAGTAAATGTAGGACCTCAAATCTCCTTGTTAGGCCTTTCTCCCCGCATCGTGCTAAAAAATCTACAACCAAATTCCCCTCTCTATATTGATGAACTATAGAGAAATTAATACCATCAAGTAACTGCAAAAGAGAGTCCCAATAGTCCCATAGATACCAGACCAAGCATTTCCTAGTCGAAACCCAATCCACCACCACCTGTGAATCACACTCAATTTCAATATTCATGAACCTGAACTGCCTAAACAACTCCAAACCAACAAGAAAGGCTCTCAACTCAGCTAGATTGTTTGTACCTTGCCCCAGAAATGTAGCAATGAATCTTCAATTAGAATCCCGAATTTCACCCCCTCCCCCAAATCGGCCAGGATTTCCCCCACAACTCCCATCCACATTATGTTTCACATGCTCCTTCGCTGGTCTCTTCTAGCACACTAAACATGAAGCATGCTCCTCGACAGAGTTTGACTGAATATCTAAAGCCTGAAGCACCACTCGGTCTGAAATAGTAATAGGCGTAACTTTTTGTATCTTCACTGCAATGCTCCTCAGACACGCCTTCACAGCCAACCAAATACTAGCAACTGATTCTAACTGACCCTCCATCCGAGCCTTGCACTTGTGGAACCACCACCTCTAGGTGTTCACGCTAGGCAGGAGACCAAGCAACTGCCCACACAAAGAATATTTCCTCGCATAGACAAACCGGTGCGCCATCCGAGACCTCCAGCTGACTGCCTACAAACCAGGAACTCCAAACTCAACCTCCACAAGATTCCACACCATAGATGCCACCTCCCCTTTGCTTAAAACATGATCAATAGACTCTAGTTGACCCCTGGTGTAACAACCACACTTACACGCCATTGAGATGCCAACCAATTGTATTCTGTCATCAACTGGGAGGCAATTAAATATAGCTTTCCAATTACAAATAGAGATCTCTTTCATTAGTTTCCCATGCCATAACCAGTCCATATCTTGCACAATGGAGGTCTTGACCCGAATGATATCCCAAGCGCTAGCTGTTGAAAATTGTCCATCACTATTAGGCATCCATATTAATTCATTGTTTCGTTCTTTACCTACTACAACTGAGTTCACGATTTCATCAGCTTTTGATCCCCCCACCAACTCAATTAAAATGTCTCTATCCCAAGTATTATCCAACCGTACATCTTTAATTTGTAACTGAGGATTTAGAATGGAGTCTGAGTGCTGTGAAAGTGGCCCACTAGCTAACCAACGATCATACCAAAATGAACTTCTCCCTTCCTTCACTCTTAACCGCAGTTGACTTAAGACCTCTGGAATAACTCATAGAATTGACTTCCACAAACGAGACCCTGCATGCATGGGGATAGCCAAGGAAACATGGCCATCTCCCATGTATTTCGCATGAAAAATTTTTGTGCACGTTGAATCCATCGTCAACAATCTCCATGCAAATTTCATATGGAAAGAATGTTGCATTTCATCAAGATCTCGAATACCTAAACCACCTTTCCGCATAAGTTTGCCTAAATGTGCCCAAGCCCGCCATTTCCTTTTCCACTTCCCATTTTTTTCTTCCCAAAAGAAGGAAGAAAGAGTACCATTAATTTTATTAAGAACGTCCTTGGGGACATTAAGAACCGCAAGCAAATGAGGTGCCATGCTCGAAAGCACATGTCTAATTAGAATAAGTTGACCACCCTAAGAAAGAAGTTTAAATTTCCAACCTACCACTTTCTTTCTTATCTTAGTCATCGAAGGCTCCAAATCCCAAACTCTAAGACGCCCCACGACTAGAGGAGCCCCCAAATAAACCACCAGAAAATAGCCCACGAAAAAACTAGTCAACCTCCTCAATCTCCCTCCTACTCATAGAAATATGTTTAGAAAAGAAGAAAGCTGATTTTTCTTTACTAATCAATTGCCCCGATCATTTCTCATATTTTCCCAAAATTTGTATAAGGTGCCGAATGGATCTCTTCTCACCATTAAGAAAAATCAATAAGCCATCTGCATACAGGAAATGAGATATCAAAGGTGCCCCCAAAGGATGTGAGAAACTCCGAATCCTCCCCTCTCCATAATTCAACCTCAGAAGTCAAGAAACAACATCTTCCATTAGAATAAACAAGGTGATAGAGGATCCCCTTGTGTGAGGCCCCTTGTTGACTTGAAAAAACCCTTGTAAGAGCCATTCATCATTACCGAAAACTACGGTGAGACTACACACCCATGCACAAGTCAACAAAAATTAGCTGAGAAACCAAAAGCAGAAGGACCTTCGACAAAAAGCCCCAATCAACTCTGTCATAAGCTTTTGCCAGATCAATCTTCATCATAACATTCCCTCTTGCAAATTTTTTATTAATAGAATTAACCATCTCTTAAGCCAACGTAATGTTCTTGAAACTACTCTGCCCCGGAATAAAGGCCCCCTACTCTTGAGAAATCAATCAAGGAAGAAAACTAGTCAATCTTTGAACCAAAATCTTAGAGAAAATTTTGTATAACATGGAACAAAGACTAATAGGCTGGAATTTATCAAAACTTGTAGGATTTTGCACTTTCAGAGGAAGGACAATATATGATGAAGAATAGAATCTAGGCAACTCAGACCCCTGAAAAACAATCTTTTGTTGCCTCCACCAAATTGCCCTTCATGATCTCCCAACAACTCAAATTGAACCCAGACCCATAACCATCCAGTCCTAGACTACTATGGATCAGAATTGATCTCAAGGCACTTTTAACTTGGTCTTCCTCCAGAGGTTGGCACAAATAATTATTGTGACGCCCCCAACTCCCACGTACGGACACGTGGAAATTGAGGCATTGGGATGATGACAATACGGGTCACACATCCCATCGCCAAGTACCAAGTGTGTGTGTACATGCAACACGTGTACAAATAAACCACGCAGCGGATAATAAAAGTCTTCAACTACGTACCAAAAATTTGTTTAAATACAAATTCGCTTAATACACAAGCATATCAAATACTACAAGGTTCAACATTGTTTCAAAACCAAATTACAAAACATAAAGCAAGTAGAATAATTTCCAAAAGTAATACAACTTCGAATCAATAATCTGGCGGAGCCGCCTCCTCCTCCTCAACCTCTGCATCAAAATCTACAGTACCAAAAATAGTAGCGCAGGTAAGTAATAATCCAAACACCACAAGATAAAAATATATTACACTCAACAATATGCATGGAAAGATGCCATATGCATGTGTCCCAAAAGTCTACATTTTTTCCCGCACGCCAAAAATCCCATTTTTGGCCCACAATAAATTCCTTTAAAACAATTCATCACCATTATCCTAGATAATGGCCTAAACCAAGAAAACCATAATTTTTTTTTTTTTTTAGAAAATGGTTCACAATAATCCTCTTATAAAATCTCGCCATTTTTCTAGAAAATGGCCCATATCCAATATCCAAAACTAGTTCCAATTTTAATGCATGCACCATGATCTCCCCTAGGGATCATCCACACACTCTAGCTCCTATGCCACACTGCAGGTAACGACCAATCATGTGACATCTAAACGAGCGATACCCAGTCCTGCAAGTGCATACCATGACCAGGAATCATCTAGTTCCCGCCAACCAAGGGACCACGGAGTTGACACGACAGCGTTACCGTATCCTGCAATCCAATTGTCGCCTAGCGACAACTTAGGGGATGTCACTCAATATTATCCACTCCCAAGTGATTAGAGGAGCTCCACCGAGATAATGCTCCATCCCGACTTAGGGTCATGATACACACACACCCAAAAATCCATTTAACTCGTGAAAACCCTGTTTTCAATATTCAGCACATGTATATGCATGCATCATGCAATGCAAATGATATGACACAAAATATCTAACAATTCAAATCATCCAAGCATAAAATAACTCCATCTTCGAATCCATCAGACCTCCGACTCCTCGGACTTAGTTCGGAGTAACCAATCAGTCACAATTTATTGTAAAAGCAATAATATATGTAAATCTAAAATGAAGTTTGGAAAATACTTACAGTGCTATATAATAATTTTTGAAAGATCAAGGGGCTGAAAAAGGCAAAGGAAAAGCAACGTAACAGTGTAAAAACATTGTGGTCGGGGGTTGTAAAATACCCACTTTTGAATGGGGACGAACCAGAGCTTGAGATTGATAGAGAATGACTTAGAGGTATTTATAAAACTAGTGGAAGTGAGGTTTTGCTATGGGTGGCGGAGAAAACGGTGGTGGAAGGCCAAAAAGTCCAAAACGGAGTTGAGCACATGGGGGCTGTTACAGCAACGGATCGAAGCTGGAAATGGGTGGTTTAGGTTCGCAAGAGGTCAGTGATGAAGTGGTGGCTGGAGGTGGAACAATGGTGGTGCTAGATCAAAACGACGTCGCAGCTTAGAGGAGCTCGTGGTGGTTAACGGTGGTTTGGATGGGGGTGAAATTTGGTGGGGATGTTCACTAGCCGGAGGGGAAGAAAATGGTATGGATGGTGTAGCACATGGCAGCAGCGGGTGGTGGTCCTAGGCAGAAGAAGAAACTGACGGGGAGAGAGGAGAGAAAGGCTTCGCTCGGGAGAGAGGGGACGGGGGAAAAAGTGGGGAAAAAGAAAGAAAAAAAGAAAAGAAAGAGGAAGGAGAAAAAGAAAAAGAGAAAAAAGAAATGATAGGAAAATAAAATGAGGTCCAGTCCTCACCTCTGGAGTTCAAAAATTGATCCATTGAAAGCAATTTTAAAAGCTATAAATTGAATAAAATAATATAAACACAATATCTAGCTAAAATATAATAAATAACTTGTAAAAACTAACAATTAAATTTTAAATCCAAAACTAAACTAAAATAAATTAAACAGCAATTTAAACTCAAAACAATAATTAATAATAAGAAAGCACCACAAAATAAATTTTACAACTAAATAAATCCAATTACAATTTGATAAATTTAAAATAAAAGAACCAATATTTTAATTAAATTAAAATACTCATTCAATAAAAATACATGTAAAAACGAGGTATCACAATTATTATTCTCAACTAATATACCACCCTCTAGGATAGAGGACAGATCAACATCATCACATACCTTATCACCAGTTAGAAACTCTTGAAAAAAACCGGATAGCTCCTAGATGCACCGCTTCTGGGGAATCAAGAATCGACCCATCCGAGAGAGTCATGGAAGAAATACAGTCTCGCATCCTTCTTTGATTAATAATCGCATGAAAAACTTAGAATTTTGGTTGCCCTCCAATAGCCATTTCTTTTTTTCTATTTGAGCAAGACGTACCTCCTCTCTTTGTTCCCAAGTCTCAAGTTCCAGCTTAGTAAGCAAGAATTTCTCTTCCAAGTCAAACGAAAACTGGTTCTACAACTGATGCTCAATTGATTCCAACCTCACCTCAAGCTTCTTTATATGAGTCTTCACATGACCAAAAACCTGTCGATTCCAAGCCCATAAAGCTAGTTTCATCTTTTTCAATTTAGCAGCAAGCTTCAACAAACCCGACTCATGTGCCAGCTCCATCCAAACATGCTCAATGCAAGACTTGAAAGACTCATGAGATGTCCACATATTTTGAAATTGGACTGGAGCTAGACCATACCTCTGCACCTCACACTGCCAAGGCACCAGCAGCAGGCAATGATATGAGTTAACCAATGCTTTATCAAGCCTCTCCCAACTCCTTAATTGACCACCATGCTCGATGCACCAGGTCATTCGACTGCCAACGAAACCAAGCTCAAGAAGGCCACAATGATCTATACAACTATTAAACTCCTCCATTGTCGACAAAGACAGTGGGTTGCCTCCAATTCTTTCCCCATCCTCCCAAATTATGTTCAAATCACCAGTCACCAACCACAGTGAATCCACCACTTGCACCTCTTCAAGAGCCTGCCACAAGTTCTTGCGATCCACTTGGTGACACTTCACATAAACAAATGTAGATAAAAATTTGGCATCACTTGATTGAAACCAACCAGTTATCATTTCTTTCTGACATAGAGACTATGTCAAACTTACCACCCATGCATACATTACTACAAAATCTTGGAAAATCAAGAAAAGAAGCCAACCTAGGAATTCTATCGTCCTCAACAAAAGGCTCAGAGATAGCAACCATAGCTGAATTATTTTTCCTAATAATAGAACATAACCTTTTCCAAGATGTGCTTAACCCCCACACATTCCAAACCAATATGTGTTCATCATAAGTTAAGTTTGTTGGTGTGAGTATGAACCTACTGTGAGAACCTCTTCCCTTGTGCTCCTTGTGTTTTTGAGATAGTCGACGGTGCACCCACTTCCGTATCAAACACATACGATTTATCTCGAGCAAGAGGCTGTAGGGGCTTTCAAACTCTTGTTTCGAATCATAACCACTGACCATACTAGACTGATCATGAAACACCCTCTACGGCACCCTACACTCCATTGCCAGTGTTTCATCAACTATCAAAACAATACAATTCACCGACTCATCCGACCCCTTCCCAATAGACAATGTGCATTAAGCAATGCACATACAAGCTACATAGAAACCTCAGGCGAAACATTCTCAGCCCTTGTGCCTTCAATAACAGCCTTCTCAAGTCCTTCATTCAACCTTTCTCTTAGAATCCCATTAGAATCAATTAACAAAGTGCATGTTCAACTATCGCAACCAAGCCCTCCGTTGGTTGAACTGAATCACTAACTACCTATTACCTTCCATCCTTTTCTACAAGCCTCGAATCATTATTATCTGTCACTAGCTCTCCCTCTGCATCCACACCATGAAGACCACCAAGCCCTGAACCCATAACTCTGGAACCTGACTCAATAAGCATTGCAGGAATAGATGATTTATTCCCCACCTCCTGTTGCACTTGAGGACCATCATTCCCCTTAACCTCACATTCTTTCTCCTTATCAGCTTCCATCAATTTTCCTCTCCAACTCTTTGACCCCTTTTTTTCACCCCACAAAACTCACCTGTTTCCTCTCCCCCACTCTACACATCACCTCTATATGCCCTTGTTGATAGCATTTGGAACAATAAAAACCATTCTTTTCATACTTGACTTCTTGCCAAATCATAACATTATTTGAGGGAACTATATGAGAACCTTGAATAGGTTCCTGCTTCAAATCAATCTCAACATACATCCTTGCCCTTATTGCCCTCATGCGATTCAGAGTGGCGTTATTTGATCCCATATAGTGCCCAAACCGTGTAGTGAAAATCTACAAACAACCCAATCTGTACAGATGTAACGGCAACCTAAGAAGAAAAACCCATTGCAGCGCAAGAGAGGATTCCTTCTGTAGATCAAAATCCTTTGTTCATCTAAACATCCTAAAACCACAACCAAGAATCGATCTGCCCTCCTGAGCCCAACCATGCACGAAATCCTGTTCATATTGCAGGATACTAAGAACATGATGCTCATCTATGAAACTTATTGTAGGAATATCATGTAGCCCCCAAGTCTTGATCACAGACAACCTAATATCATCGATCGAGGTTTGAACACTAACTTCTACACCTTTACCCACATAACTCAATGCAATACCTAAAATGAATAAAATGATGAACACTATTTACCTGAACAAGTGATGACACAATGCTGGAAACCTCACCACCACACTCCACCGCCCACTCCACCAATCACAAAACTCTTCACCAGCCAAGGCCAATGTCCCCCTCCCATCTTCAAGCCTATAAATACCTCCCTTCCTCTCCTCACTTCCTCACACCACTTCTCAATCCTTCTCTCAAGGTCTTGAAGATTTCTTCCCCTGATGTGTGCAAAAGAGTTAACCTGAGTGAGTTGTGTGAAGTTCTTGAGTGTCTTGTACTAGGAGCTTTAAGGGTCGTGACTTTTGTAAGTATTCTTACTTAACCTCTTGCCAAGTATTGGAATGATATCTTAAGTTTCAATTTATGGCAATAGAATGAGATTTGGATTGTTTTAATTGAGGAATTACCATGCTTAGTTCAAAACCTGGTCGAATGGAGATCATTGATTTCATAAATTATTTTGGATGAAATTTTTAGCCATGGCATGACATGTTGTAATGCTAGTCTTTGTGGTGGGACTTTTAGAAAATAGTTTTTAGAAAATAAGATGGGAATTACTAAGTTTTTTAAAACTTTTCTTTCCCTTCCTATTATATAAAAGACTTTATAGCTAGGATTTAAATTTTCATTTACAAAGCTAAGAGAATTTTTTGCAGCGGAAATCATTAAATTAAAAATAGAAAACCCTTTTACAAAAATGGATATCATAAATTTCAAAAAAAATCTAGGCTTCCATCACCATTTCATTGGGCCTTGTTTGAGGGTTGTGATATGTCATTATTCTTAATGACATGTATGGACATTTATCTAGGGTTCTCATATGATCTTAAAATGATGCAATTGAATAATAAAATAAGAAAATTTTAGATCAAGAAGGCTAGAAAGATTAAGAAAAAAAAATTAAGTTCAAAACATGGTTTAAAATTCATTGATCATGTCTAGCTTGATCAATGCTCTTGACCCATGTTTAAAACTAAATTTTGAGTCCAAAGAATTCCTTAGGGTACAATATGGGCTTGAGGAAACCAATGATATGATGTATTGGGCTTTAAATAGAAGAGCAAAAAAAAAAGAAAAAAGAAGCAAGACAATGCATTGGGCTTTGTTGGGCTTAAAAAGCCTTGAGTGTGAGTTGCATGGTTCATGGGCTTTGGTTGGGAGGCCTTGGTTTCATATTTTGAGGGATTATGAGAGGCTTCAAGATTCACAAAGATGGGACTTGAAAGGCTTGCCTTATAATAAATGAGCCATGGGTCAATCATAACACCAAGTTAGGCCCAAAAGGCCTTATGCCTTCCTCATACTTGGGCCAATCCTTACCAAGGCTAACCTACCAAGACTTAAATTTTCATAAGGCTTCCAAGTCTTGGCCTATAACTTTATGGAAATTGAATGAGGTTTGGATTGTTTTAATTGAGGAATTACCATGCTTAGTTCAAAACTTGGTCAAATGCATATCATTGATTTCATAAATTATTTTGGATGAAATTTTTAGCCATGGCATGACATGTTGTAATGCCAATCTTTGTGGTGGGACTTTTAGAAAATAAAATGGGAATTACTTAGTTTTTTCTAACTTTTCTTTCCCTTCCTAGGATATAAATGACTTTATAGCTAGTATTTAAAACTTTTATTTATAAAGTTAAGAGAATGTTTTGTAGCGGAAATCATTAAATTAAAAATATAAAGTCATTTTACAAAAATGGTTTTCATAAATTACAAAAAAGGTCTAGGCTTCCGTCACTGTTTTCTTGGGCCATGTCTGTCCTGATCCTTTGCCCTCATTTCATTCCTGGGTGGGGCACATATAAAAATAAAATGAGTCAAATACTCAATAAGTACTACTTCATGTCATAAAAATATAAGAACATATATTTCATTCATGCATTCACACTCATACATATACTTTGCATAAAACATGTATTTTTCCTTTAAAACATTACAAGGTGGGATTTTTCTTTTCAAAAGGGTTTTCATTACTTAAAACATCTCCCACCCTACACTTTCATTCATAAAACTAAAACCCTTCAAGCATACACTTATTTTTATCACTTTGTTTGGTCGGTACACACAATTATGCTTGTGTGTTGAGGTTAGCGGTCTTTTGGACCTAAATCCGCCCTTGGTCGTGGGTTGGGAATCCCTCAGTTAGGATGCAGCGCTGGTTGCACTACTAGTACTACTTACCCGACATTACAATCTACCCAGACTTCTGGTTCCATCTTCATTAGTCGAGGCCATTACGTACATTCATACATTAAAACATTTATTTCTTTCAATCCTTCACTTTCCTTTCATTATTTCCTTTCATTTATTAGGTGCATCAGATCCTTTTATAAAACAATTTTTTCATGACTTAAAACATAAAATTTCAATGTTCATTTCATGAAACATACATACAATAAATACTACATATAGCAACCATTCACATGCATACAACTTTTCAATAAAGCATTTGTAAAACATTCATTTTTGTTTTTATACTTTTAGAAAATTCTAAAACAACATGAACGTAATACTTACTTGGACTCCATGCTAAACACATTTCGTCCAGTCCGTTCATGTACGGTGTCAGATGGCAACCTACATACATTGATAATCTCATGTCATTTCTTTTTCATTTAAATAATATTAAGCGTATACTTGCTTGATAAAACTATCATTAACTCTTAATCCATTCTCTTCCATATGACCTTAACCTCTTAATTGGTCCTTTACTGAGACTTCCTCTACTTAGATTAGTCATCTTCCAATTAATCTCTTTCAATCTTTTACTCACATGCTTCTTCATGACATCTCTATTTGTACAACTTACACCTTTAGGAATTCCAAATATCCATTCACTTCATTTACACGTGTCAGCTTCCAATCCTTAAAGTATAACCCTTGGCATAAATCTTAAGTCTAAATTACAAATCTAGAACCCAACTTTATCTTCTGACTAACAAAGTGAGTTTCCATGCCTCACTTTAAATCTCCAACTATTATTCATGAGTCTACACTTAGTATCCACTCGCCATACAACACAATTGAGGTTACAATACTAGTTTTTAAATAACATTATTCCCCGTACATAATCCAATTCAACACTAAACATAAGTCCCAATTCATTTCCTCACACTTAAATGCATGACACAAGTCAACCCAAATATACATCTACCATCTACCCAACATACAAGTGTCATAACCCTTTATCACCTAAGATCAACATAGAATGTTTATTAGCTCATCCATACTCAATACCCAAAGCAATGAACCCAACATTAAACTTAAAATCTATCCATACCAATTGCACGTCTACATCACATAATTAATTATAAAACTTTATAAGCTACAAATCATGACTCTACCAAAATCACAATCGTATATCCATTCAATAATTTGCACTAATTCATCTCATCCCACTCAAATCATAAATACTAACAATGTGCTGCCCAAGTACATCAATCCAACAAAATATAGATCTTCTATCAAACACTTGGGCTCCACACAAAATCACTACAACACCAAATAGTCATATAAACTTCGTACTACATCAATATGCATAAAATCAATCCTCCCAACATTCACAAAGCACAACTAAAATCTCTTTGGAAATTCATGTACATATGCATACTCAATACACAACAACCCCAACAATCACATAGTGCACCATTTCAGGTAAGGGAATCAAGCTGCAATTTTTTGGGCATGCAGGGATGAGGCGGGGGAAACTATTAGATATGTGGGTGGCACTGCCTTGCCTCATCTTTTGAGGGGTATTCTTCGATTGGATAAATTGGGTTTGCCATGTTTAAGGTCTTAACTTGGATGAGAATTTGGGCGTTTCTTAGTTTCGGTTGTTTGTTATTGGTTATTTGTTATTTTGGAGATGAGAGTTTCATGTTGTCTTGGATGTTACCACGATATTCCTTCACCATAAGTAAGGGTTTTTCTTTTTTAATAAAACAGGGAGGGGGGTCACACCTGGACATGTGATCTTTTCTGTCTTTTTTTTTTATTATTTTAAAAAAAACCTCTAGCAATCACATAGCTTCACAAATCTCAACTGATACCACAACCATGCCTTTTCACAATTTCCCAACCTAAGCAACTCCAACACAACACCCATTGCATACACATACTCAAAACAAGATCCGATTAAACTTCACACAGAACAAATAGCACAAACATTATATTGCACAATATGCATAATTCACCCCCAACTCCATTACAGTTCCCAACCACCTCACTTCTTCTAAGTCCACCACAATCAACACAACCATATATACTGAGTCTTTGCCAATATCACAACTCCATACCACACACACATCCAAACACATAAACATAGTAATCTAGGAAAAATAAGGGAAGAGCGATTATACCAAAATTAAGGGGTTATAATTGTAGCTTGCTGTGAGAAGGGGTTGGGCTGAAAATTTCACACATCATGTAAGCAAGTAGTTATGTAATCAATGTATTATATAACATGATACTTTATACTCATAATAACAATTATTAAATGAATGTGACATTTATCAATAAGTTATAAATAATTTATCAAGGTGTAAGTTAGAGGCCAACTTACAAACTTCCTAAGTTTGAAAAATCGTAATGGCTAAAGTCAAATTCTTACTAAATTAGAATTCATACCACAACGGAATATATTTATAATTAAAATGCTTCAAAATGGGTATTTACAAAAATACCCCTACACTCTCAAAAATTGCCACTAGGGCCTTAATTTTCACTATTTGCAAACAAATCTTAAATTTAACTAAACTTCATGGACATCATATTTTTCATATTCTAAAATCATCTATACCATTAGAATTGTAAAATTCAAAGTAGAACTAGCTCAAACATACTCAACCCGTGGCATGCACTCTAGTTGATGCCTAAGTATGATTTCAACTATTGATCCCAATGAATGCATACTTATGTAATTTTTCCTAATCACTAGAGTCCTTAATGACATGATAAAAGCTACTTATTGGGTGAGCAAGTTCATCCTAACACTTAATCATGGCTAAAAATCTTAGTCTTCATTAATCATCCATTAATCAAACATGATGCTCTTAGCCTAAATCACAAAGGCATGCTTTCAAAATTCACCCAAAACATATATTTTCATCCTTATCCCAATCAAAATGTCTTCTAAATGCTAATTGAATAAGCCTTGGTGAAATAAATCAAAACTTCATGATATAAGCATGATTTAATCAAAACCGTGCATGCTTGATGATCAGCACAACGTAGAATTGAAAGATATCATGGCATACTTCAAATCTCAAAATCAAACCTTCAAAGATCATTCTAAGAAATTAAAAAATCAAATCAAAATATGCTAAGACATGGTATAGCTAAAACTTTCACTTAAAAAATTTTAAGCACTTAATCCATCCTTAATGAACCCAGTTTTGAATTTAAGCATGGTAACCTTTTCTGAACTCAACCAAAATTCACTTCAACAGATAAAAGAAAGACTTGAAATGCAAACTAAGATCTAGGGAAATAAGACTTACAATTTTTGTGGCCGTCTTAAGCTCCTATTCAAACTCTTAAGAACTTCCATGAACACTAAAGCACACACACCTTTCGGATTCACTCTCAACTCAAGAAGGTTCTCAATGCCAAAGAGAAGCTTGGAGATGAAGTGTGGAGGAAATGAGGGAGTGGAGGGGCCTTTTATAGGAAGCATTGGGGGAGGGGGCATTGGCCTTAGTCCATGGTAATTGGGTGAAGTGGGTGGTGGTGTGAGGAGGTGAGGTTTCCAGCTTGGTTGCATCACCTTGTGCATGTGAATAGTGACTCAAATCAAATGACTTCCTTCATTTTCAGGTGCTACCATGCAAGGAGAGGGTGTAGGTGCTACCGTGGTGCATCATTTGAAGAAAAATAAAAGAAAAAGTTTTATGACAATATGCATAGTGACCGACGGGTTCAAGGATGAAATACTTTGATAGTTTTGATCATTTCCTTGACTCACCCTCTTGCCCTCTCTTCATGGTTGTTTTATGCCGGTCATGAGTCACTCTTGGAAAGCTTTTCCAGATGGTGGAAGGTGGGGGATTGGTTGCCTAATGATGATGGAGTGGAAGCTCAAAGGGAAGAGATGAAGGGAAGGGTGTTGCTGAGTGGTGGTGGATTGATGCCATCAATTTATTTTTGTGAGAAAAACTTGGTCAAATGCTCATAATGATTTTGAGGATCTCTTGGAGATTGGATAGTGATGGAGATGGCATGAGGGTGTGGGTTAATTGAGAGCAGAAAATCAAACAAGAAATGCAAGCGTTCGGTCTCCGTCAATTAGTGTTTAGGTGCATTTGGTTTTGGATTTTTGGTTGGGTTCTTGAAACCAATTTTGTGCAAACTTTGGTGTGACGCCCCCAAATCCCCACGCACAAACAAGGGGAAATCGAGACATCCGGATGGTGACAACACGGGTCCCCATCCTATCACGAGTGCCAAGTGTGTGTAAGCAACAGAAGTGCATGAAGAGACACGCAGCGGATAGTAAAGACATATTACTAAGTACCAGAATTTTTCATAGTTTAATACAAAGCTGATCAAATCATACATAGTAAATTATTACAAATACAAATATTGTTTCAAAGCCAACTCCAACTCAAAACTCCGGCGGAGCCGCATCCTCAGGCTCAACCTCCTCCTCCTCCTTGATCCTTACACCAAAATCTACGGTACCAAAAATGGTGCTGCAGGTAAGTAAAACCCAAACACCACTAGATAAAAATATATTAAAATTCAAACAATATGCATGAGAGAATGCCAATACACATGTCCCAAAAACCATATTTTTCCACACACGCCAAAAGTCTCATTTGGCCCAAAAACATAACCTTTCCAAATATCACGCCAAAAGTCCATTTGGCCCATACAGTCCATTTGGCCCATAACATAACCTTTCCAAATATCACGCCAAAAGTCCATTTGGCCCATACATAACCTTTCCAAATAAACCGTATGCACCATGACCTCCCCTAGGGGTCATCCGCACACCCTGGCACCTGTGCCACACCGTGGGAATCCACCACGTGTATGACACATAAACGAGCGATGCCCAGTTACGCGTTCGTAGCCAAGCATCCTCTAGACGAGTGATGTCCAGTTCCCCGCCCCGCGCGTTTGTAGCCAAACATCCTCTAGCCCTCGCCAGCGAAGGGCCACGGAGTCGGTGCATAGCGCGATGCCTAGTTCCGCACCCGGCGCATTCGTAGCCAAGCATCCTCTAGCCCCCGCTCCCGTCGTCGCTCAGTTGCGCGCCCCGCGCGTTCGTAGCCAAGCTTCAACTCAGGGGACGTCACTCAGTATATTACGCTCCCGAGTGACCAGAGGAGCTCCACCGAGATAATACCCTATCCCGGCTTGGGTCGTGGTACACACGCACCCGAAAATCCATTTATGCCAATAAAACATGATTTTCTCAATTCAAATAAAATACATGTGCATGCACCATGTGAATGCAATCTCAATGCACAACACAACCAACCAACCATAACTCAACAAATCAAGCAACTCCTTCCTCAATCCATCCGATCCCCAAACTCCTCGGACTCAGTCCGGAATCAACCAACCAGTCTGATAATTTATTGTAAGAGCAAAATATATTTAAATCTAAAAGTAGAATTTGGAAAATACTTACAGCACTATACAGTATTTTTTGAAGGCTCGCAGCGTTACAAAAGGCGGAGGAAGAGCAACGTAACAGTGTAATTTACACTGTTGCCATGGGTAATAAATTACCCACTTTCGAACGAGGACAAACCAAGACATGAAATTGATAGGGAAGGGTCTAGGGATGTTTATAAAGCTAGAGGAAGTGAGCTTTGGCCGTGGGTGGCGGCGCACCGTGGTGGATTGGCCACTTGAAGCCAATTTCGGCCTTGGAGAGTGAGGGAGAGTGAGAGCTATACACAACTCCGTTGGTCATGAAATTTCTTGGGGAAGGTCATGGTGATGAGAGGGACAAGTTGGTGGTGGTGAAACACCATGGGTGGCCCTGTACGGCGGCGTATGGTGGTGCAACCGAAACTCTAGCTATGGAGACCCATCGGAGAAAAAGAGAGAGTTAGGGGAAAAGAAAGACATGGGGAGGAAGCCCTTGATGTGGTGAATCCATTGGTGGTGCTTCGTGGCTGATTTGGCCGTGTACGGTGGCTCAAAGAGGAGAAAAAGGCTTGAAGACCCATTTGTTTGGAGGAGAAAAGAGAGAAATTGGGTGGCCGGCATTGCACACCACTGGTGCAGTAGAGCTCACCGGTGAGGGAGGGACATGTCGGAGGTGGAGGTGGGTCACGGCGGCTGGAGGTGGTGCCGGCTGGGAGCCTGGACCGAACGGCTGGAGAGGAGGGGGGAGGGGGCTGTCGCACGGGTTGGGGGGAAAGCAGGGGAGGAAAAAGAAAGAAGAAGAAAAAAGAAAAGGAGAAAAGAAAAAGAGGAAAAAGAAAAAGGAAAGAAAGAAAGTGAGATCTAATTCTCACATCTCGAGTCAAGAAACTGATCCGACGAAAATAATTTTAAAAACCGTAAAATGATTAAAAACCAAGAAAATATTTTAAACACAACGTAAAGCTAAAATATAATAAATAACTAGTAAAACTAACTATTAAATTTTAAATCCAAAAACAAGCTAAAATAAATTAAACAGCAATTTAAACTCAACGGCAATTAAAATATAACTAAAATCCGATAATTTAAAATAAAAGAACTATTATTTTAATTAAATTAAAATATTCATTCAGTGAAAATACACGTAAAAACGGGGTGTCACATTTGGTCTGGTTCTAAAGGGATGATATGTGGTACTGAAAGACCATAATGACCTTGAGAAAAAGGAATAAAAAGTTTGGGTTAGGGGCTGTTCAGTCTATTGCACACAAGGGCACACATGTGTGCCGATTGGTGTGATTTTAGGGTTTTCATATGTCATTATTCTTAATGACATGTATGGAGATTTATATAGGGTTCTAATATGATCTCAAAATGATGCAATTCAATAATAAAATAAGAAAATTTCAGATCAAGAAGGCTAAAAAGATTAAGAAAAAAAATTAAGTTCAAAACATAGTTTAAAGATCACTAATCATGGCTTGCTTGATCAATGCTCTTGGCCCATGTTCAAAACTAAATTTTGAGTCCAAAGAATTCCTTAGGGTACAATATGGGCTTTAGGAAACCAATGGTATGGTGTATTGGGCCTCAAATAGAAGAGTGAAAAAAAGAAAGAGCAAGACAATGCGTTGGGCCTTGTTGGGCTTAAAAAGCATTGAGTGTGAATTGCATGGTTCATGGGCTTTGGTTGGGAGGCCTTGGTTTCATATTTTGAGGGAGTATGAGAGGCCTCAAGATTCACAAATATGGGGCTTGAAAGACTTGCCTTATCATAAATGGGCCATGGGTCAATCATAACACCCAGTTAGGCACAAAAAATTCTTTTGCATTCCTCATACTTGTAAATGAGGAGTGGAATAAAAGAGAGACATGGAGGGGAGAAGGGAAGAGAAAATGTCAAAGGGAAAAGAAGAAAGGGACAGAAAAGAAGAGAAAATAAAGAAAGGAAATTAAGTCAGGCATGCCAATGAGGAGTGGAATAAAGCTGCCACACCTTTAGGATTCACTCTCAACTCTTAGGAGGAAGAAGGTTCTCAATGCTAAAGAGGAACATGGAGATGAAGTGTGGAGGAAATAAGGGAGTGGAGCAGCCTTTTATAGGAAGCATTGGGGTAGGGGGCATTGGTCTTAGTCCATGGTGATTGGGTGAAGTGGGCAGTGGTGTGAGGATGTGAGGTTTCCAGCTTGGTTGCATCACCTTGTGCATGTGAATAGTGACTCAAATCAAATGACTTCCTTCATTTTTAGGTGCTACCATGCAAGGAGAGGGTGTAGGTGCTACCATGGTGCATTATTTGAAGAAAAATAAAAGAAATAGTATTATAAAAACATGCATAGTGACCAACGGGTTCAAGGATGAAATCCTTGGATAGTTTTAGTCATTTTCTTGACTCACACTCTTCCCCTCTCTTCATGGTTGTTTTATGCAGGTAAGGAGTTACTCTTGGAAGGCTTTTCCAGATGGTGGAAGGTGGGGAATTGGCTGCCTAATGATGATGAAGTGAAGAGAAAATGTCAAAGGCTTTCCCTTTCCAGATGCTCAAAGGGAAGAGATAAATGGAAGGGTGTTGCCGAGTGGCTGTGGCTTGATGCCATCAGTTTTTTTTTTTGTGAGAAACACATTGTCAAATGCTCATAATAATTTTAAGGGTCTCTTGGAGATTGGATGGTGATGGAGGTGGCATGAGGGTGTAGGTTAATTGAGAGTAGAAAATCAAACAAGAAATGCAAGCATTCGGTTTCCGTCAATTAGTGTTTAGGTGCATTTGGTTTTGGATTTTTGGTTGGGTTCTTGAAACCAATTTTGTCCAAAGTTTGGTCTGATTCTAAAGGGATGATATGAGGTGCTAAAAGACTATAATGACCTTGAGAAAAAGGAATAAAAAGTTTGGATTAAGGGGCTATTCAGTCTATTGCACACAAGTGCACACATGTCATGTGCCGATTGGTGTGGTTTTAGGATTTTGATATATTATTATTCTTAATGACATGTATGGATATTTATATAGGGTTCTAGTATTATCTCAAAATGATGCAATTGAATAATAAAATAAGAAAATTTTAGATCAAGAAGGCTAAAAAGATTAAGAAAAAAAAGTTAAGTTCAAAACATAGTTTAAAGATTACTAATCATGGCTTGCTTGATCAATTCTCTTGGCCCATGTTCAAAGATAAATTTTGAGTCCAAAGAATTTCTTAGGGTACAATATGGGCTTGAGGAAACCAATGATATGGTGTATTGGACTTCAAATAGAAGAGTGGAAAAAAAAAAAAGCAAGACAATGTGTTGGGCCTTGTTGAGCTTAAAAAGCATTGAGTGTGAGTTGCATGGTTCATGGGCTTTGGTTGGGAGGCATTAGTTTCATATTTTAAGGTATTATGAGAGGCCTCAAGATTCACAAAGATGAGACTTCAAAAGCTTTTTTATCATAAATAGGCCATGGGTCAATCATTACACCAAGTTAGGCCTAAAAGGCCTTATGCCTTCTCATACTTGGGCCAATCTTTACCAAGGCGATTCCTACCAAGACTTAAATTTTTATAAGGCTTCTAAGTCTTGGTCCATAACTTTCTAAAGGTTCTAAAGGCTTTAAGTGAATCACTAATGGTTCACTTAGTCTTAACACTCAAGTTTAACCATTAATGACACTAAATGTCATAGTCTAAATAAGTCTAACTATCTCCAATAAAATAAAAATAAAAAAATAAAATAAAATAATAATAAGTCTTATAAATATATATATATATATAGCCCAAAATTATAAGCTTAAACTAAGAGCGTTTACAAGTTAATTCTAATGAGTAATTAGGCAAGTTAATTCTACGAAAAAAGGAAGACTTTGACGAATTAAAAGCCCAGAAAATAAAAAGCAATAATTCTCGATGAGTTTTTATGACTGAAAAGTAATAAAATAAATTCTATTTATATAGGGTTGTTGAGTATTATAGAGCTGTGGAGTAGAAGAACTCTAAAGACATTTTTAATGCCATAAATTTTGTTTGATCCACAAAAAGAATTATTCAAAAATATATAAATAAACAATGGGAGGTTTTACTTACCAATAGAAAGCAATTAACAAGCTGAAAAAAATTTTATTTACAACTGATCATCGTTATGGAGTTGATACTTTTTATGCTATGATAAATTCTTAGTTACAAGAATTAAATATTGAGTTTAATGAGCATGCATGCGGTGGAATTGGTTATTCACATTTGTGTGGAAACTTCTGCATTATCAACTTTGTAATTTAATCAAATCCTAACCCATAAAAAAGAACTTTGTGATTTAATCTCTTTCTGAGATTTTTTTTTTTATTTAAAAAAATTGCTTAAATAAAAGGCCGATGGTGTAGAAAAAAATTCCCAGCGTGCACATGAGCGTAGAAAAAAAGGAAGAAAGACTTTGACAAATTATAGTGACTAATTATATCAATATCGCCATTCTAAACCATAAATGTCTATATCTCTACCCAAAAATAAAAATAAAAAATTAAGGAATAAGGACAAGAATGAATACTTTGACGACAGCTTTATCTTGGTGGAATCTCTAAGTCTCCGCTTAATTATGTTGACTTATATCAAGATCACCATTCTAAACCATAAATGTCTCTGTCTCTACCAAAAAAGAACAAAGACTTCGACAAATTAAATATAAAGAATAGTTCAACGAAAGTTCGCGAAAGCAATAGGCCAGGGTACGTACACAATTTCATTTTCCCAGCCATAGATCACGTGATTGGAAATTAATGTAGCGATAGAGAATCTAGCAGAGGAGAATTTTCAACAATGAATTGCTGAGAAATTGTTGCGAGCTAGAAAACACTCGAAACGATAATATTAAATTCTCAATAAATATTATATAAGGAGGTTGTTTGGGAACTTACATGAGATTAGAAATTCTTATCTCATATCAAAACTATATATAATTTCCTTATCAAATATCACTTAAATATAAAACACTTTTAAATTTCAAATTTTTAATCTTTTTATCTAATCATTAACTGATTATTACAATTATCCAAACATACAAAAAAAGCACAAAAAAATTCAATTTTTTTAATAAATATCGCTAGCCTTAAATTATTATCTAAACTTGATCATGAGCCAAAATAAATATACGAAATGAGTCTTATAATATTTATTGATTCATTTAAATTTTTTGGATATATAGTTTTAAATTCTCAATAAATATTGTATAAGGGCTTACTTGGGAACTTAAATGAGAATTTCTCATCTCATAATAGAACTTCTCATAATTCCCTTCTTAAATGAGTTTTGCTACAAACAAGCAAAGCCGCGTATTAATCTGCGTACCAATACTGATTACTTCATATTCAAAATTTAAATTATCATTGTTTTCAATAAAATTTACTTTTTGACCAATCACATTAAATTGATAAACACATTAGTACACAGTTATGCTTGCAACTTCTCATAATAATTAGTACCTAATCTTTCCAAACTTCCAAACAAAATACAAAAAATAATATAATTTTTTCAAAAACTAAAACAAAAATTATATTCAAACAAATTTTAAATTTTATAATATTTTTATTCAACTTTTTCTCTCTTTCATTTCTCAAAATCCAACAAAATATCTTAACTCAAATCATTTTATTGCTATTTACAAACCATTTGATTACTATTCACATAACTCTCAACTCATCTTATTACCCAAACATGTCCTAATTTCATGTATTTAATTATAACTATTAATTAAAATTTTCAAGTTGGAACAAGGAACTTGTGGGATATTTTTCGATTCATGAATTGTAGGCACATACAATATTAATGCATCCCATGACTGTCCATGCCACTTTGTCTTGACTTGCAACTTGTAATTAGAGACGACTTCATTTTTTGGCTTACAAGAAAGTGAGTCTTCTTGATCAGTGTGGGCTCTTTTCTATGTCGACTTAGAAGACTAGAATTTTCTGCCCTCCTGCTATTTCTTTCAATTTGCTGTCTTTTACAACTCCCAAAAAAGATTTGAAAATAACGTCTTAATTAAGTCATTTCCTTTATTTTTTGTCAAAATCGTTGATAGGGATTACCTCCCAATGGGTATATGCAAACTCTGTTAGAATTGTAAATGAACAAGACTACTCGGTTAGCTGCTCGAGATTAGCTCAATCAAAGTACTCAACTTTCGGTCAATTAATTTATGAAATAAGAGGTCTGTTAATTGCACTATAACAGATTTCATATTTTGTGATGAACAAAACCGTCACCAAAAAATGACATACCATCACAGAAATGTTTTGCTGACAACCATCACCCCCAACGGACTCAAAAAATGTGTCACATAATGTATTTTGTGATGGTTTACTATACAACCATCACAAAAAGTTTTTTTTTTTTTTTTTTGATGGTTGGAAGTCTGACGTGAAATGCAACATTAAAACGTAAAGTTTTTTTGTGACAATCAAATTTCATCACGGAAAGTACGTTAGAACGTAGTAAAATAATGGTCGAGTGTTTACCCGATTGATTAGCATTCGAACAATAAATATTTGATGTTCGATATTTTTCATTCGAACGTTTTATTTTTATGTTCGAACGTGCACATATTTGAACACTTGTGATTTGACGTTTGAATGTTTCATTCGCACATTGTTGGGTAATTGTTCGAACATAAAAAATTAAAATTTTGGATGATCAATATATACGTTTGAACATTAAGAAATTTCATTCGATTGTAACATAATGGGCTCGAATCGAATGTTTGGGTATCTACGTTCGAACGAATTTATCGCATGTCTGTATAATTATTTCAAACATTGATTCAAACATAAAGCCATGTTCAAATGTACTAATCAAAACTAATAACTTTTCATAAAACCAATTCACATGCAAATTGTACCATATTATATCATAGATAGTATCATATGGTGAAAATGTCTTAAAGAGTTACAAAATTAGAGGACAAAAGTTTTGAATAATGATAGGATTTATTTTTTCTTCTTTCCTCTCCCACTATGATCCTGGTGCAGTGACATAACATGTTCCATCTGGACATGCATCTCTCTTTGTACTTGTTCTTGAACTTTTTGACATATTNGTGAGATGCAACATTAGAACGTGAAGTTTTTTTGTAACAATCAAATTTCATCACGGAAAGTACGTTAGAACGTAGTAAAATAATGTTCAAGTGTTTACCCGATTGATTAGTGTTCGAATAATAAATATATGATGTTCGATATTTTTCATTCGAACGTGCACATATTCGAACACTTGTGATTTGACGTTTGAATATTTCATTCGCATGTTGTTGGGTAATTGTTCGAACGTAAAAAATTAAAATTTTGGATGATCAATATGTACGTTTGAACATTAAGAAATTTCATTCGATTGTAACATAATGGGTTCGAATGTTTGGGTATCTACGTTCGAACGAATTTATCGCATGTCTGTATAATTATTTCGAACATTGATTCAAACATAAAGCCATGTTCGAATGTACTAATCAAAACTAATAACTTTTCATAAAACCAATTCACATGCAAATTGTACCATATTATATCATAGATAGTATCATATGGTGAAAATGTCTTAAAGAGTTACAAAATTAGAGGACAAAAGTTTTGAACAATGATAGGATTTATTTTTTCTTCTTTCCTCTCCCACTATGATCCTGGTGCAGTGACATAACATGTTCCATCTGGACATGCATCTCTCTTTGTACTTGTTCTTGAACTTCTTGACATATTCTTTCATCCTAATCTCTTTGTCGCTCCTACAAATGCGTCTCTAAATCGAACTGTCATGATAAGAGAATCTCAAACTTCTTTTGTCTCGACTTCATCTACTCTATTTCTTGACATGCGGTATCCAAATCCTTGGTAAGATTATTAACTTCTGAACTTGAGGTCGTCAAGGATGAATTGGCATGCTTGAAAGAATGTCCCAAATTTCTTACCAAACTAGACTTGGTCTCGAGAATCTGCATAAATATGTCGATAACACTAGGAGAATATTCCTCAGAGGCTGACTGCAGCTCAATCATTTTTTTTCTACAATAATTAGGAAGAAAACATACAATAAGTAACATATTTAAAAAAATGGTGAGAAAACATAATATCCATTTACATGTTAGCATAATCTATACATGGAAAATGACCTCACTTACATAATTATCTTTGGTGATAGGATTAATCCACTCAATGTGCTCATCAGTGTGAGTAGTAGCATAGACATGAATGAGGGAGAAATTTTTAGGATCATTGCGTTTCTAACGAAGGCACAGTAGTAATTTAAAGAATGATGTTAGTACCTAAATAATGTATATTATAAAAATGACTGAATTTTAATAAGTAATTACCATTTTATATTTTATCGGCAAGATGTTGGAATGACCTTGAACCAGCAAAATGGTGGATTGTCAAAGACGTTCTATTTTGTGCATTGATAGAACTTAAGTGTTGTAGAAAAATATAACAATGTTAAATATAATCTATGAAACCAATATATATGTAAATAAGTTATAGGGTAAAATCTAGAATACGTGATAATCTGGACTTGCGAAAAGATCACAACACTTCCTTCAATCGTCTAACTTTATTTTTTGAAAAGGGGAATGAGTAGTCTTTTCTAATGTCTCAAATTTCTTGAATGTCATGACATCGTCTCTTGTGACGCCGAAACAATGTAGCCATCAACTCATTCACAATTCGTACTTCCTTGATATGGACAAAATTTAGGTTGAATTCATTCTAAGAAGTGAATTGAATAAAAAATATTATATTATAATATTTAGTTAAAAAAAATAAGGTATAAAAACTCACCAGTACATGACTGAATGTGATCTTTAACCTCATTCGAAACATCTCACCAAGACCGCACATAAAATGGTGCATAAGCTCAGACTAGTGTTTTGACATAGGAGGGAAGCGATGCCGCACTATCATCCACACCTCTAGTGAAGTTATTGGAGATGTTAACCATGATTTTCCCGTGCCTTTTATTTTCTTCCAAGGCCAAGCAACGTGTTAACCATGACCTCAACGTGACAGGGTATCAGCTAATATATTTAAAATTATTAAAACCAGTATTCCCTAGTAGTCAAATATAATTAATCTTAGTATAGAATTTTCTTGTTGATAGGTATGGACTAGTTGTTTGCCTCTTGTGTATCAACTTGATGAGGAGTGGAGTCCTCAGCTGAAGAATCCTCAACCGGTTTGGGACTTGGCAGAGGAGGCATATTTTTTCGCTGTCGTTTTAGTGGCATCCTTGACAAGCATTATTATTTTCAATAAACTAGCTTAGAAAAAATTAAAAATTAATAGCCTAATCTATGAAAATAAAATATTTAGCACTTTTATTCTTCATCTCCATATGTATTTTTCATACTTGTTTCATAATCTCCTTAAATAACATTTTTGTAATTTCCTTCCTCACCCTCATCTTTTTCTCTATCCTCTTCATCGAATTTTTCTTCTGACTCTTCTCCTTCTTCTTGTTTTGATTATTCTGATTGATTCGTCAAAATCTTTAACTAAATGATCATTTAATATGGATAGGTTGAGATGTACGAGTGAGACGTCATCTCTACATAAGGGGATCAGTTCAGAGTGTCATCTTCATATCCACTACGATCATGATCAACCCCCAAACCTGCATCATAAATATTTCGAGAAACAAATTTTTACACCACTCATCAAGTTATCTTTCCACTAGCTTCATCAGCCCTTTTAATTGGATCAATCAAGTAATAGACTTAGGTCGCTTGGTAAGCCAATAGGAACGGATAATCTTCATACCATTTATATGTAGTATTGACATTCGTAAAGTGACTATTCCTATGTATCGATACCTGAACACTATCAAGATCTCACCAATCACATTTAAATACATATGTCACATTCCCGCCAAGGTATTTCAATCCAGCCGGTAATATCATGTATGACACCATAGTAGCTAATATCATCTATTCCATGACTTCCTTCGACCAACACACCATAGTTTTGAGTCTTTTGATTATATTCATGGTCCATAGTAAGGAACTATAACCTTCAGCCATGCATGCAGTGTATTGAACTGCTTTGTTTGAAGGACCATGGTCCAATGCATGCAATTCCACATAAACTGATTTTGGATCATGAGCATGTTGTTCCAAAATCTAACAAGTGAAATAGTAATAAAATTATTAAAAGTTACTGTAAATAAAAATGATTATCAAATATTCTACCATACGTGACATTTAAATGCATACGCGTTGTTCAAACCATCTTGGAAATTATTTTTCGTGCCTTGCCTCTATATCCTCTACACCTTTTATTGTAAGTTTGTTCATGTGCTCACTTTATAGAACTAACGTCTATATCAAAAGAGGAAAATGCTGAGCTTTGTGCTCCGCCTATGGAAGATGAGGTCAAGCAAGCGGTTTTTTCTATTTTGAGACTGAGTTCTTTATGGTTTACTGGGATATTCTTAAGGCGGAGGTTGTGGAGGAGGCATGTGATTTTTTTAATGGGGCGGATTTGCCACAATTTTATTCTTCCTCCTATATTGTTTTGGTTCCCAAAATAAAAGCTTTGACAAATTCAGACCGATAAGCTTGTGTTATGTAATTTATAAAATCTTTTCAAAGATCTTAGTAAAGCGGCTGACTAATTTGCTTCCTCGTTTGATATCTCAGGAACAAGGTGCTTTTATACCTAGGCGTAGCATTTTTTAAAACATTACTTTGGCCCAAGAAATGGTTCATTCTCTTCATAAGAAAAATCAGACTGGTAATATTATGATGAAGATTGACATGGCCAAGGCTTATGATCATGTTTACTGGGATTTTCTCCTTGTCGTTTTGGAGAGATTTGGTTTTAATGATAAATTTTGTCGGTTAATTGCCCAGCGTGTGAAGTCCCCAATTCTCAGTTATTATGAATGGAACGTACAAAGGTTTTTTCAAATCCCCGAGAGGATTACACCAAGGTAACCCTCTTTCACCGCATTTATTTATTCTTATCGAGGAAGTTCTCTCTAGTTTATTGAGGAGGAATTTTGAGAATGGATGCATTGGTAAATTTTATCATCTCGTTGGTGCCCCTCTCATTTATTTTATGCAGATGATTAATTGGTCTTTGCTAATGGGGATGCTTAGTCTTTGAGTAGAATTATGAGGATTTTTGCTTTGTATGAAAGTTGGTCAAGCCAGTTAATAAATAAGGAGAAGTCGGTGATTTTTATGTCTAAACATATAAGCCTTGCACTCTGGTATGTAATTTTTGAGGATCTCTGGATTTATAGAAGGTACATTTCCGACTATATATTTGGGAGTTCTTCTCGTTTGTGGAAGACTTACGGCAAGAATTTTGGAGGCTCTTGTTAATAAGGTTCGTAATAAGTTGACTGTGTGGAAATTTAAGTTGTTGTCTCAAGGTGGGCGTCTTATTTTATTGAAGCATGTTATTTCCTGTATGCCTACTCATCTTTTATCTGTGCTCAATTTTCTAAAATTGCTAATAAAGAAGTTAAATTCTATTTTGGCTTCTTTCTTTTGGGGCGATGTCAATGGTGTTTCTAAACAAAAATGGTTCTCTTGGGCTAATTTATGTCGCCACTTTTGGAAGGGGGTTTGGGCATTTGTGATTTTCTGATGTTCAAAGATCCCTCCATATGAAATTTTCTTGGAGACTCATGGCAGTTGATAATTTGTGGACCAGGTTTTTTAAGCCAAATATGCTAAGAAGGGTCATCTTTTGCTTGCTAAAAATATTGTAGGTTGTTCCCTGTTTTGGAGAGCTATTATGGATGTGTTTCCTAAAGTCTATGATAATATGATCTGGAAAGTGAGGGCAGGGGCGGTTTCATTTTGGTTTGATAAATGGATGGAGGCCTGTCAGATTTGTTTAACAGTTCACCATGTGACAAACCCTCTTATTCAAGTTAAAAAATGCTGGGTGGATAACACTTTGGATGTTGAAAATCTAAAGTGCATGGTTGGGGTGGATATTATGAGTGAGATTATGCTCTCTGATTCGGCTGGTGCTGCAGGTGCATACATTATTATCTGGAAACCTTCCTCAAATGGTTTTTTTCTATGTTAAGTCCAATAAACACCATGGTCTTGACTAGATTCGAAACAAGATTCTTCTTAAGAAAATATCCTTATGCATGTGGAGGGCATAGTTTCAATGCTTGGTTGTGCACACAAGGGTTCAAAATTGTGGCATTTCCTGGGCTTCTGGATGTGACCGTTGTTCTAATTTTCATATTGAATCTATTGATCATGTTTTGTTTTTAGGTGAATTTGCAAAGCAAGTCTGGACTCGTGCGGCACTAGAATAGGGAGTTATCGGGAGTTGGCCAAGTATATGGTGGGGACGTGTAATAAAATGGTTTGCAATTGCAAAAAAAGCTACTCAATGGGGGATTCACATTGGTTTGCTTCCTAGTCTTATTACATGGAAGCTTTGGCAACGTCAATGTAAAGCACGCATGGAGGGATCATTGGAGTTTGTTAAGGGGGGGTTTGGAGGTCTTTGAAGATTTGGCTGCTTTCATTGTTGGAAGAGTGTTCTAAAATTGGATCACTTTTACCCTTGGATAAGAGAGTATTTTGGTCTTTGCATGTTCTTGTGCATCCTGTGCACCGGCGGCCCAGTTAGGTAGAATCTTGGTCTAAACCTTCTAATGGTTTTGTTAAGTTGAATGTTAATGGTGATTGTTGAGGGAATCCTGGTAATTGTGGTGGTGGAAGGATAATTCGGGATAGTTTTGGTATGTTTTTGGGGGCTTTTTCTTCTTGTTTTAACCATGGCATGAATAATGAGGCTAAGCTTAGGGCCCTCAAGAAGGGAGCGACTTTGTGTAAATCTCTTGATTTTTACACCTTAGAGATTGAATGTGATTCTAAATTGGTTGTGGATTGGGTTGTTTCTAGTAAATGCAATGTTTGGTATCCTTGGGATTTTTGGGAGGAAGTTTTGGCAGAATTACAAGGCATGAATTATACAATTTCACATCAGTTTCGAGAAGCTAATCAAGCTGCTGATTTTCTAGCTTGTCAAGGTGAGAATGGTGTTTCTTCTTGTTTGGCTACACATGATGAGATTCCAAGCTTGTTAAAAGGCATTATTCGTTTGAACAAGTTGGGTCTTTCTTATTTACATCTTTAGTTTCGATTTGCTTTGTTTTGTTTTGTTTGTGGTTTTTTTATATAGGCCTGCTTGGACTGTTTATCATATTCTTGTTTAGTTGGTTATTTGGTTTTTGCTTGGTATTTTTTGGTGCTTGGGATCTTTCTAATTGATTATTTGTAAATCGCTAGTGTCTTGTTTGATACCACAGTATTCCTTCGCCATAAGTGAGAGCGTTATCAATAAATTTGAGAGGGAGTCACTATTGGACATGTGACTACTTGCACAAAAAAAAAAAAAAAAAAAGACTTGTAGTCAAAACCTAACTGCTTTCTCAATTGTTTCTCTTTGTAAAAATGTTTCGGTAATGTAGAACCTTCAGCGAGCACCTCATTAAATAAGTCCAACATCATGTTGATTGCTTTCTTCGACATTTCATACAATGACTTGTTGTGCAGTTGATGCACAATAAACAATATTTTCCTGTGTTTTCTACAGCTAGGATAGAGCTCACACTTTGCATATTTCCACATTTTAGAGAAATTCTCTGACTTAGTTCCTCAACTACTTGAGGTATCATCATCAATTTCATCCATAAATATCCTAGCTCCAATGTCATCCAACATCTCGCTCACTAGCGTCATCTCGCTCATTATCCTCATTCATGTGCTTCATTTCAGTACCAGATTCAAAGTTATTGAAAGCAAATTGTTCATAAGGCTCACCATGCAACACCCATCACGCATATCCTAAATTCATACCATTCATAAATATATGACTTTCTACTTCATTCAAACCTATAGCAGACAGATTTTGGCACCCTCGATATGAACACTTTATGTAACCTCGCCTACCAGCAGATGCCCGAGTAANCTTCGTAAAAATGTTTCGGTAATGCAGAACCTTCAGCGAGCACCTCATTAAATAGGTCCAACATCATGTTGATTGCTTTCTTCGACATTTCATACAATGACTTGTTGTGCAGTTGATGCACAATAAACAATATTTTCCTGTGTTTTCTACAGCTAGGATAGAGCTCACACTTTGCATATTTCCACATTTTAGAGAAATTCTCTGACTTAGTTCCTCAACTACTTGAGGTATCATCATCAATTTCATCCATAAATATCCTAGCTCCAATGTCATCCAACATCTCGCTCACTAGCGTCATCTCGCTCATTATCCTCATTCATGTGCTTCATTTCAGTACCAGATTCAAAGTTATTGAAAGCAAATTGTTCATAAGGCTCACCATGCAACACCCATCACGCATATCCTAAATCCATATCATTCACAAATATATGACTTTCTACTTCATTCAAACCTATAGCAGACAGATTTTGGCACCCTTGATATGAACACTTTATGTAACCTCGACTACCAGCAGATGCCCGAGCAAAATCAATAAAGTTTTTCGCTCCACTTGCATACAAAACATAGTTTTTTCCAAGTCTATCTCCAAGACACATCCAACTTTTGTTCATTTCTAAAAAATATTATTAATTAGTATAATGCAACCAATTTCACATATATCACATGCTCCAATTCACCTCATCATCTTCTTTACATAAAGGTAATTGGTTCTATCCCATTCAATACTATATCATCCAAATCGCACAAATTTCATCAGTATTTTACTTTACACATAAGTAGAAATTTTGGCAGCACCTCCCCATAGTCCTCCAAGTATACATGACCATAGAGATGAATTATCACCTTGCGAACAATATTTCGAAAGAACAAATGAAGATTATACTGAAATTTCCATCCTGATCGTGTAAAGAAAGAATAATGAAAATGTGCGATATTGATAATTTAATTCAAAACTATCCACACTAGACAATTTAGGATTAGTACATTAATTATCAAACAAGTTTAAGGTTATTCATGCAATGTCACACACAGAAGCTATAACATGCTAACATATATTATAGACACACAAGCTATAACATACATATTAGTAATTAGTTATTTGTTTTAATCTATGTACTATATATTATTAATTAGTTATTTTTTTTAACCTTTTCCTTCAAAATAAACACACAATTAGTTAGTTAAAATGCAAACATAATAAATAAATAAACTAAAAAATTCATCTACACAAACACACCTTTCTCTCACTCTAAACTGTGGTGCTCTCTCTCCTATGCACCAAGCTCTCTCTCTATCTCTATCTCTCTCATGAAGCTTTCTCTCTCACACAAGATCTCTCTCTCTCTCTCTCTCTCTCTCTCTTTCTCTCTCTCTCTCTCACACACACACACACACAATTACAGATGTTGGTCCAAATGGCCAGAGAAAAATTACACTCAAACGTTCAAGTGTAGAAACGTTCAAACGTATAGTTAACATTCAAACATAATATAATAACATGTGAATGTTTATGTTACAACGTTTGGACATTAGAAGTCAAACGGTCAAATGTTTGAACATTTGCGTGTTTACATTGAGTAGATACTTTCGAATGTTTACACTGAGTACTAATGCTTGAATGTATTCCTAGATAGGTTTGAACGGTTTTCCGTTTGGATATTTATGTTTGAACGTTTAACGGTTTGAATTTGCACATTTGAACGTTTGTCTATTCAACAATTTGACTTCTAACGTTCGAACATTGTAAACTTACATGTTCACATGTTATTCTATTGCGTTCGAATGTCAAACTATACATTCAAACATATTTCAGAATAGATTTAATTTTTTTCATATATCTATATTAATTAGATTTTATTTTATTTTTTTATTTTTTACAAAATGGCTTATCCTTTGAGAACTAGGAAACATGGGAGGAAAGGAACCCAGGACCCTTCTCGGATCGGCTATTGGACTGTTATGGCCAAGCATAAAATATTTATTAATGAGTTTGACAAGCATACACGGGACCAGAAGGGTCTAAGGTCCGTGTTTGTTTCCAGAGGTTGGACCAACATCTGCAACTGAAGGGGAGTATATACCCCTCCATGGTCTATGAATTCTCCATAGTTTTATATGGAGATGTCGTCCATGCCTCAGGACGCATCATCTTACACCATAACGATACGCAATGTTCAGTTTGTGGTATTGGTGTATGTCATTGCCGAGCTACTCGGGCTTTGTCGCATATCTGAGGTATTGAGAATAGTGGATGCTCAAGCTAAGGGCGCAGTAGATGTAATCCCATCACATCAATCTGAAGGCGCACCAAATGTAGGCCCAGGTGCTCAAGCTGAGGACACACCAGATGTAGGCCCATTTGCATCATCTTCTGGCCCAGTCGACTCTATGGACTGAGACGTTGTCCTGTTAGAGGGAGAGGATACTAATGATTTTTAGGATGTCAATCAAGATGAGAATTTCTTCATTCTCACTAGGAGATATCGCACACTAGTCAAGAAGAAGAACACATTCTCCCAAATGTTGCTACTCTCACTTTTTCATATGTTGCATCTCATAGTTGCAACAAATGTGAATCTTGTGGCACAAAAGGCCACATTCAGTTGGACTCATGCACAGTTCCTCATTAGACTGGCACGTGGAGAGCCCATCGACTTGCCACTCCAGATATTTGAGAGGATCTATTGCAAGGTGAGTATCATCTCTACTGAAAACCTACCATATAGGGTCATCATTACTAACCTACTACTAGACTAGAAAGTGCCACCCAAGGTAGAGAAGTGGTTGACTAAGCAGATGAGCCCCCTAGACATGAGCTCACATCGTCAGAGCATTAGATAGGGTAGGGGGTGTGCTCAGCTTGAGCCCACATCCATACCATATCTTGTTCCTCCGACCTACCCTAAGGCCGGTGTTGCTCCCTCTACTCAGTAGTCGATGTGCGCCCTACATGGCTCGATGCGTGCCCTATTTGGGTTGATGCGATGGTCTCATCACTTGCTGCACATATAGACTAACAAATCACATCAGTATAGCAGTGTCACTAAGGTTGGCCATCGTTTAGATATCCTAAATGAAAAGTTCAACACATTGACTAACGAATTTCATACTTTTGTAAACAACGATTTTTGAGTATTTTTGCACTTTTTTTATATTTTTCTATTTTTTTACTCAATGTAATGAACAATATTATTTAATATATCTACTATTTTTGTATTTCAATTATCATTTTTTTTTAATTTGAACATTTAATTTTAATTTTAAACTTTACGCAATGAACAATATGTAGTGTAATGAAAAAAAATACCATTTCTTAATGAATAATGAATACAAAATTCTAGTTATCTAGTGTGATTTATGTAATGAATAAATTTTTAATTGATATTTTGCAATTTCTTTTATACTCTATGTAACGAAACAAACAATACATTTAATATATCTAGTATTTTTGTAGGCCAATTCACAATCTTTTTAATTTGAAATTCCATTTTAGTTTTAAAACATTTACGTTTTGAACATTAATGACTATCGTTTGAACGTTATAACAAATATCTTACACGTCTGCAAGTATGTGGGTTGTACTTCGAACACCAAATTTTATACGTTCGCATGTACACATTCCAAAATGAAATTGTATGAGTTACATTCGAATGAAACATTATCATAGTTTGAACGTATAACTATTTATCGTCCACCTTTAGTGACGGTTGCTTGAAACCATCACAAAAACTTATTATTGGTGACAATTTCAGGACTATCACAAATTTTAAACCATCACAATAACTCAGTTGTGTTGTAGTGTAAGAGTTTTGGGGAGGTTTGTATGTGTGTAGTAGGTTTGGGAAGTAAGATGAGATAAGATGAGAGTTTTATGAATAGTAGTAAGATTATTTGAATTGAGTATTTATTGAGTTTTGTGAAAAGAGAGATAAAGTTGAATAAAAAATATTATAAAATTAAAGTATTGTAAGAATAGAGTTTTGTAGTATTATTTTTGTTTAAGGATTTGGAAAATTTAGAATTATTTTTTATTTTTATTTTTTATTTGAATTTGAAAATATTGTGGTGATTAATTTGAAAATTTTATATTTTAATTATACTTGAAAATAGATGGAATGAGATCAAATAAATTCAGAGATTTTGTGCCTCATTTGAGGCCATAAACCTACCCTTAAATGTTTATTTTTCTCTTTCGGGCCAAAAGGTAAAAACAATTACTGTACCATCTCATGATCAATATTCCAAAAGAACACACATTGAATATAATTCCAACAACTAATCATTTTAATATGATTTAGGAGAATGAGGACAAGTAAAACTAAAATTAAGTACGATGGATATAATAATATATATATATATATATTTTTATAGCAATTTAAAAAACTTAACTTGGGCGCACGCAATTTGCCGACTACTTTTGTTTGATCTTATGTTTCCTAGAAAATGGAAGATTGCTTCATCAAAGCTAGGAATGGAAAGAAACATGGAACTTGTAAAAAAGGTTGGAGGGGATGATCACATATGGCTTCCTTACTAAGACATGACCATAGGATTGTTTATCCGAGCCGGGTTATAATTTCCCACCCCTGTTCCGGCAAGGATCAAATCCTATCCGAAACCCACATTACAAAATCCGGACCAATCCGGTCCGGATACGGTTATAAAACCTAGGTTTCAGGTTTAAAACCCAGTACCCGGGTTATGTATATATATATATATATATAAAAAAAGAACCCTAGTATTCCAACCCTAGCTCTCTCTCTTGCTCGTAATACACTTCCTAGGCCTTATTCTCTTCTCTGTCTAACTTCTCTCTCTCTTCTAAGTCCCAGCCAGAGTAGCAGCTGCAGCACCGTCGACTCCACTTCCATGCTACCCCTGCCACTTGATCTCACTCTGGGAGGCTCTACTCACTACCTGGCCAGCCCTACGGTCCCCTTTCATGTGGTCATGACTGTGCATCAGATTAGGGCAAGTTTTACTCTTTAGATTAGAAGCCCCCAAATCTCTCTCTCTCTCTCTCTCTCTCTCTCTCTCTCTTTCTCTCTCTCTCTATATATATATATATGAGGAAACCCTTGCCACTACATCATGCCTTTGCTGCAGTTTTTTCTCACCAGACCACCTGCAGTATCATGACTACTATTGTTGCTCTCTCGCTAGACATTTGGATCACCACCTTCGACAAAAAATGCCACTAGCCAATTTGGGTTTGATTTCTTCTCTTTGTTGAATCTATTTTGTTCTCTTTTTGTTGATTTGGGTTTGTTTTGATGACAATGTTTGAATGGAAGAATATTTGAGGAGTATTTTAATGGGTTAGATCTAGATTTGTGAGTTTGTAGTTTTCTAGTTTTCGAATCCTATAGCTAGCCAGTGACCATGTGAATCTATTATGAACTCGTACTAAGGCAAAAACTTCTAGCAAATATAATGACATAAACAATTTTAGTGGATTTATTTTGCATAGTCATATTCTCTTGGTGGATTGTGTAAGTTTGTGATCTAAAACAGTTTATGGGTTGATTTACAGACTTTAATGTTATATTTAAAAACTTGTCAATGGAGGAACCTTTTGGGATAATCAAATATTTTCTTAGTGCTTGTAACTGAAGGTTCTTCAATTAATAGATTATCTTAATTAGCCTGGGCAAGATGTTTTTCCTTAGTGATTGCTTCATGCCTTAGTTTTTGCAAAATTTAATGATAGGAATTGTGCATTCTTTATGAGTTACAAAGCAGTTGTAGGTAACAAATCTTTTGAAATTTATGTATCCAATGATTTGTATGCCCAAACATGTCAAAGGTCACATGATGTTTGAACTATTGGCCAGATGAAAAGAATGAAAATCTTCCCTCCATTTGAGGAGTTAACATAGCCTCCCTTTTAGATCACAAGCCTCCATTTAGCAGTATTAATTTAGCAGCATTCATTTGTCTTAGAAAAATCTTTATTTATCATTTATATGAAAATTTTTAAGATAGACAAACCAAATTTGTTTTCTTGTTGTTCTTGATAGAATGCAGTGGAGAAACCAACATCATTTATTGTCTTGATGGCTAATTACTTGTCTAGGGACAAGGATTTTTGGTGAAAATTTTTGGCTGGAATGTGGTTCATGGGAGTGACAGCCCTAAAAATGGCCCACGAACTAAAGGATCCATACCATCATCTATTTCTGATTTAGAAAACTCAAAAGATTTGTTGACATTATTTGCAACTTATAGAATCGTTTTATTGTATAATTTATTGACATTATTTTCTTTTGAATGGACATGTACGTGTGCTATGGAAATTGCTAGAGCTTGCAAAAATACCATAGATATTTAATTTTCATGGTCCTGCAATAAAACAAGACTATTAAATATGTAATTTTCATATATTGTAATAGATGCATTTAGTTTAATTGACAAGGAAATTAATTCTATTATATACAAAAATATACATATGTTTTCCAAAATTTTTTCTTGAAAAAATTGTAATAGAATATAGGCTTTTAGATTAAAAAAAAATGTTTTTCTTAAAAAAATCTAATAATATAGGCATTTGTAGAACAAATTTAAAAAAAAAAAAAAAAAAAANGATAGACAAACCAAATTTGTTTTCTTGTTGTTCTTGATAGAATGCAGTGGAGAAACCAACATCATTTATTGTCTTGATGGCTAATTACTTGTCTAGGGACAAGGATTTTTGGTGAAAATTTTTGGCTGGAATGTGGTTCATGGGAGTGACAGCCCTAAAAATGGCCCACGAACTAAAGGATCCATACCATCATCTATTTCTGATTTAGAAAACTCAAAAGATTTGTTGACATTATTTGCAACTTATAGAATCGTTTTATTGTATAATTTATTGACATTATTTTCTTTTGAATGGACATGTACGTGTGCTATGGAAATTGCTATAGCTTGCAAAAATACCATAGATATTTAATTTTCATGGTCCTGCAATAAAACAAGACTATTAGATATGTAATTTTCATATATTGTAATTTTGTATATATTTGTAATGTAATGTATAAATACCAAATAATGTAATATATAGTGAATTACATTATGTGTTGCACATATGTTTTCCAAAATTTTTTTCTTGAAAAAATTGTAATAGAATATAGGCTTTTAGATTCAAAAAAATTTTTTTCTTAAAAAAATCTAATAATATAGGCATTTGTAGACCAAATTTAAAAAAAAAAAAAAAATCTAGGTTGTACCCCAGAACCTAGATTTTCGGGTTGTAAAAATCTGTATTAATATAGATTTCGGACTAAGTCATAACCCGAGTATACCAGGGCCGGAACCCGGCCCAGATTTGAAACTCGAGTTCCGGGCTGGGTATATCCAGGTACTCAGTTGAAAACCTGGTTGAACATCCTTACATAACCATAGTAGCATCCAACTTGTTGAAGAGTTAGACAGTAAGGACCTAGACAACGAGAACCGTAGATGCTCTGTATAAGTCAGACTTGAGCCATAGCCTGACTTCAACCCCATAAGGGCATTAATGATCCATGATCTAATAAGTCACCAATAATTTTGAGTGTTTCTTGTTACGGGATTCGACTTCAAAACCTAGAGTAGATTGTCAAATTCATAGACCGATGAGCCATCACCCTTAGTGGTTGCAACATGCCTTTGGTGTATTTATATTTTTTTATTTTTTCCAAATATATTGGCCTCCAGTTTTTTATTTTTATTTTTTGAGCCTCCAGTTGTACTTGAGTCCTGCGCCAATCAAATGGAGCCAGACTTTACTTGTCATCAACCGCCCTTATTTCAATAATATTTATAAATTTTGCACCTCATTTTATTTTAATATTCTAACGTAGTAGAAATGCAATTTGGCAAACGATACGGATATCTCCCATAATTCCAATATGATTAGTCAAACTCAAATTAAGTATGACGGATGGGGTTCGGCTACTATGCCGCCCGATTCGGTACGCCCAGCGGTTTTTTTAATAAACTCTATGTGGAGGTGGCTTTCCAATTTTAACGGTTCTTTTTTTCTTTCGGGCCAAAAGGTAAAAACAATGGAGCCTGCTCCGTACACAGAAATCCTCTACCGATAAGTGCAATTCTGTTTTTTTATTTTTTTCACTTTTTCTTTCATCATTTTTTAAGTTATTTAAACATTTTTAAAATTTAAAAAAAAATCACATTCATTTAAAAACCTTTACTTAATCACTAAGTAAAAAAAAAGAATTCGATAAACAATTTCGATAGAAATTGTCTGTGAGAATAGTATTTTCCAAAAACAATTGCACTATCTCAAGAGTAATTCCAACACAACCAAATGGGACCAGACTTTACCTCCCATCCAAGACAACCGCCTTTAAATTCGACACTGCCAAGTCCGTGGAGTCTTCATTCCCAACCAGTTATTGTACTTCCCTTGATTCCCACACATCCTCAATATACGCGCACCTAGAAAAACCTTCCAACCTCAAAAGATCTCGAACCTCCAAATTACCACCCGGCCCGCCACCCCCTCCCTTTCCAAGAAAAAGAAAAACAAATCCCACAATGTTGCCAACAACTCTGACTATGTTGTGGACACTAATGTACAGTTCCGTAGGCAGCATCGTGGTTTTGTGGCCAATCTTTGAACGATATTGTCCTGTTGGCCTTCGACAATACTTTAATAAATATACAAGCATAATCATCGGCTACTTCAGTCCCTACATTGATATTTCGTTCTCTGATGTCTCGGAAGTTTGGTTCAAGCGTAGCGACGCCTATTTAACTGTTGAGACTTACCTCAGCAACAAAGCTCCCAAGAGCGCTAAACGACTCAAAGCTGAGTTGGGAAAAGATAGCAGCAAAGTGGTTTTGAGTCTAGATGTGCATCAAACCGTGGTGGATGAGTTTCGCGGTGTCAAAATTTGGTGGACGTCAAAGAAAGAAGTCAACACATCAAGATTCTCCTTATATTTTAACGAGGAGACCACGATGTCGTACATGCTCACGTTTCATAAGAGATACCGTGACCTAATCATTGAGTCATATTTGGAGCATGTCATGAAAGAAGGGAAGGAAATTGGTGTGAGGAATCGGCAGAGGAAGCTCTACACGAATTGTCCTAATCATGAAAAGTCGCCATGGTACTTGAACCGAGGCATCATGTGGAGTAGCATCTTTTTTGAGCATCCAGCTAGCTTTGAAAGAATCGGTATGGATCCAGAGACGAAGCAGGAGATTGTTGATGACTTGTTGACTTTCAGCAAGAGTAAGAACTATTATGAAAAGATTGGGAAGCCATGGAAGAGAGGTTATCTTCTCTATGGCCCTCCTGGGACTGGAAAGTCAACGATGATTGCAGCAATGGCAAACCTGTTGGACTATGATGTCTATGATCTTGAGCTCACAGCAGTGAAGGATAACACGGAGCTGCGAAAGCTTTTGATCGAAACTACTGCTAAGTCCATCATCGTGATCGAGGACATCGACTGCTCACTTGATCTTACTGGTCAAAGAAAGAAGAAAACAAAGAAATCTTCAGATGATGATGATGTGAACGAAATTCCAAAGAAAGATGCCAAGGAAGAGGAGAAAAGTAATAAGGTCACACTTTCTGGGCTGTTGAATGTTATCGATGGACTGTGGTCTGCTTGTGGGGGAGAGAGGCTGATTATTTTTACTACAAATTTTGTGGAGAAGCTGGATCCTGCACTCATTAGGAGAGGTAGAATGGATAAGCATATTGAGCTCTCTTACTGCAGTTTTAAAGCATTCAAGGTGCTTGCAAAGAATTACCTGGATCTTGAAAAGCATCCGATGTTTGACACAATACAGAGGTTGATGGGGGAGACGAAGATCACACCCGCTGATGTTGCAGAGAACCTTATGCCAAAGTCCTCATCAGATGATGCAGATAAATGCCTATCGAAGTTGATACAGGCTCTTGAGGAAGCAAAGGAAGAAGCAGCAAAGAAGAAAGATGAAGAAGAGAAACTGAAAGAGGAAGAAGCGGCAAAAACGAAAGATGGAGAATTGAAACTGAATGTGAAAGAAGTACCACAGAAGAAAGAAAATGTTCAGGTGGAAGTGAAAGAGGAAGATCAAGCAGCAAAGAGGAAAGATGTAGATGTGAAAGTGGAATAGAATGAACCAACCTATGGGAAGTTATCGCTATGACAAATAAAAAAAAGTATCTCCCTGTTTAATTAGTATAGTATATAGGTCCTGTACTTGTTCGCCATTGCCTAAGTAGTTAAGCGTACTCCTGTTCACTTTTATCAACACGTACAAGAAATTTGTGCAATTTATAATGATGATCTTCAGGATCATCTGTTCACGTATTTCGGTAACTACTAATGTTTATACATGGCCAAGATCATGCATGTGGGTAATTTAATTTACGTACCGGCCTAACGCATATGAAACATTATTAATGAACGTGTTCAAATATTAAGATCATTCAGTTCAAATATACATATTATATATTGTCTCTTCTTTGTCCGGCCTAGTATTTATCAATAATTGAATTATATTTTTGCATGCTTGGGGTCATGTATTTATAATGAGTAATATTACCTATAATTGTGGAGTGCGTAAATGTCGAGCAATCGTTTTGAAAAATAGTGTGATCCACGATTAAAAATTAGTCTTATTTTTTTTTTTCCATATAGATCCCATATTCATTCACTTTTTTTAAAAGGATTGCGTGGCGCTTGCATAATCACAACTATAAATACCATTTTTCATTTATAATACGACTCCCCGACCATTGTGGATTGGGGGTTCCGGTCTCATCAACCGTCTGACAAATATGAATTAATATTAATTGGAATAATTGAATTATCGTTTATATATTGGCTAAAAATCAGTACTGACCAGCACTTCATGGCCTATCTATCTGAAATGAAGGATGAGAAATAGTCGTATATATGAAGAAAGAAGCGGGAGCGGTAGATCGCCTTTTCAATATATATAATTAATTCTTCCCGGTAAAACAATAAAATTACAAAAAGAAAGAGAAAGAGAGAGACATGATTAGAAAGGGGACAATCCCAATAATCATACCGGCCAACACAACTTATAAAACGCAGAAACTGACATTAGGCCGTAATTCATTCAACATGATTTAGGAGGGCCTGGACAGATGAAATTGACATCAGGCCGTATGATCGATGTATGTATACATTAACAAAAATTTTAAAAAACATTCCACGGGCCCAATTTATTGCCCACAATTTGGTTGTGGGAAAGAAAATAAATGCAAAGACAAGCAAGATTTATAATACTATAGGAGATCCGGAGGAGAGGGATTGAGGAGCTGAGTGAGATGCTCCTCGATCGGCCCCGTCCCTATTGTAAGGATTGTTTTTTATTTTGATAAAGAGAATGGAGAGAGTTTTGTACGTTTATAGAGAGAGTAGATCTTTTTAAGTAAACTGGTTCTATTAACACTTGATGATCTAAACATCTTTCTAACAAGTTGTTCATGAGTTTGTTTATTTTATGAGAAAGGAAAGGTGCGTGGAATAGAACTTCTGTTCTCATGCATTTGACGGCCACAAATAAACTGATGAAACATCAGCAACCCACATAGAAGTCACATGAGCTGTATTGACAGCTACGTATCTTTCCATATGTACATTACCATATTTGTCTCCACCAAATCAGCACCCAATTAGCTCCTTTACCATATGTAATTATTTCCATTTTAGCTCACTGTAAACGTCTATTTATTGTAATCTCAACCGAGTAATACATGTATCCAATTCAAAATCATTCTCCTCTCCTTACTCTTAACATGGTATCAGCCTAATCGATCCCTCCACCATAGCCATATGGCCAACGACTCACCCCCTCCCGTGCCTTCTTCCTACCTCCTTCACCCATCTGATTCTCCCAGCCTCACCCTCGTCAATGGTCTCCTCACTGGCGACAATTTTCCCAAATGGCAGAAAGCCATGACACGGGCACTTAATGCAAAAAATAAATTAAGCTTTGTTGATGGCACTCTCACCCCTCCTGATCCTTCTGCAGCCGCATATTCTCAATGGAACCAAACAAAAGACATGGTTCTTACATGGCTCCTTAACTCCATCAGTCCATCCATTGCCAATTCCCTTGAATACCATACTGATCCTCGTGCTGTATGGGTAGATTTATCTTCCCGTTTCTGTCATGGCAACAACGCCCGAATTTATCACCTCAAACGGGCTCTCTCTTCCCTACAACAAACAACCAACTCTGTTCATGAGTATTATAATCAAATTAAACAGCTTTAGGATGAACTTGGTCATCTCCAGAGTAGCACCGACCTCAAAGCTCTACAACAACAGGTTGAAGATGAGCGATTTTTCAATTTCTCCTTGGTCTCAACGATTCTTTCGCCCCCCTCCGGACCCAAATCTTGGCAATGGATCCTCTTTCCCCCATCAGCAAGGTGTTCTCCATTCTTTTCCAAGAAGAGCAACAACGGCTGCTTCATCTTCCCACCACTTCATTTGAAAAGCTTGGCTCTTGCTGTTCGTCCCTTTAGTAAGCCCAAATCCACCTTCAAATGCACCGTATGCGGCAAGGATGGTCACACACGTGACCGGTGCTAGAAAATTGTGGGCTACCCAACCGGTAGTGAGCCACGTCCCAAGCCGCAGAGCTCCATTCTTGGTCAACCTCCAGCGTCGGCAAACCAGATCCTCTCCACCCACTCGGCGTCGAGCCCAGTCCCTAGTCTCTCACCGGATCTCTATCAGAAGCTCATCTCCTTGCTAGCACCGATGACTTCATCTCCTTCCTCCTCCACTGCCCATTTTGTCGGTAACACTTTCTCCCCTTCTTCCTCTATTTTTCCCTTCAATCGGACCCATCATTGGGTGATAGATAGTGGTGCAAGCCATCACATTTGCCATCAGAAGTCTTGTTTCCCTGATTTACAAAGACTGGCAACCAGTCATGTCGTGCGGCTTCCCAATGGACATGAAGTCCCAGCCGAAGGCATTGGGACGTGCATCCTCTCTCCCTTTCTCACTCTCTCTAATGTCTATTATATCCCCACTTTTTCTTTTAACCTTTTATCTATTTCCCAACTTACCCTCCAAAATTCTTGTATTATTTTATTTTCTTCTAACACTTGTTTTTTTCAGGACCCATAATTGATGAGGCCGATTGGAATGGGTGATCTTTGCAATGGACTCTATGTGTATCGCCCTGATCCTCCTCTTGCATTTGCTGCCCCCACTACCGTTAATAAGCTCCTATGGCATCAACGTCTAGGTCATCCTTCTAGTTTTATTATTCCTAGTCTTTTTAATTCTTCTTGTATTGTTTCTGATTGCGACATTTGTGCTCGTTCTAAGCACACCAGATTATCTTTTTCTAATTCTTCTAATAAAAGTATTTTTCCTTTCCATCGTATTTTCTGTGATATTTGGGGTGGCTATCATACTTCATCTTTATGTGGGGCTCATTATTTTCTTACTATTGTCGATGATTTTTCTCGCACTACTTGGATCTATCTCATGCGTTTTAAATCCGAAGACTATACTCATTTAACCCATTTTTTCGCTCTTGTTCAAAATCAATTTAACACCACTATTAAAATAATTCGAACTGATAATGGACAAGAATTCTTATCTCATCAATTTCAAAATTACCTCAAGGATCACGACATTATTCATGAACGTACCTGTGTTGAAACTCCTCAACAAAATGGTGTTGCGGAGCGTAAACATCGGCACCTTCTAAATGTTGCTCGAAGCCTTCGCTTTCAAGCCCACCTATCCTTAAAATTTTGGGGTGATTGCATTCTCACTACTGCTTATCTCATTAATCGTACTCTTGGTCGTATTCTCCAAAATAAATCCCTTTTTGAAACTCTTTTTGACAAACTTCCCAACTATGATCACCTACGCGTGTTTGGGTGTCTTTGCTATGCTCAAACTCTATCTGCGCATCATGGCAAATTTTCTCCCCGTGCTACCAAATGTGTCTTTCTAGGCTATCCTAGTACTCATAAAGCATACAAACTCTATAATCTTGACACTCAATCTATTTTTTATTCTCGTGATGTCACCTTTCATGAGCAACAATTCCCTTTCCAACATATTTCTCACTCTCCTTCCCGCTCTACTCCCATCATTCCTCTTCCTGTTCCTGAACCTATAGTGTCTTCTCTTCCCTCCTCTGACTCCCCTATTACCTCATCTTCTCCACCTCCATCACTTCCCTCTCCTCCCCCCTCAACTGTTCTTCGTCCTCGTCGCACCATTACTCGCCCTGCATATCTTCATGACTATATATGTCCCACTTTACATACAGAGCCCACGGCATCCTCACCCGCTCCACCGGTCTCAGGTACTGCTCACCATTTATCTGCTTTTCTTTCCTATTCTCGTTTTTCTCCTTCTCATATTTCTTATATAACTGCTCTTACCACTTGTATTGATCCCACCTGTTATTCTGAGGCCATTCGTCACCCTCATTGGCATGAGGCCATGTCTTCTGAACTTCGAGCCTTAGAAGACAATTCGACTTGGACCCTTGAGTCTCTTCCTTCAGGTAAGAAACCCATTGGCTGCAAATGGGTCTTCAAAACCAAACTCAAAGCTAATGGTTCTATTGAGCGGTACAAAGCTCGCCTTGTTGCCAAGGGCTATACTCAAATTGAAGGTTTTGATTATCATGAGACTTTTGCACCTGTTGCCAAAATGACCACTGTACGGTGCTTGTTAGCTGTTGCCGCCTCCAAGAATTGGATCATTCATCAACTCGACGTCAATAATGCCTTCTTGCACGGCGATCTTGATGAAAAAGTCTACATGACTCCACCACCCGGATATTGCCCCAAGGGGGAGACCTGTGTCTGTCACATCAGAAAATCCCTTTATGGCCTCAAAAAAGCCTCTAGGAACTGGTTTTTTAAACTAACCAATGTGCTTCTTGATGCAGGTTTTCATCAGTCTCAGGCCGACCATTCTTTGTTTACCTTTATCACCGGCACTAGCATCACTCTTGTTCTTGTTTATGTTGACGATATTTTAGTCGCTGGTAATGATATCTCTCAGATAGAGTTCTTCAAACACATTCTCTCTACTCATTTCAAGACTAAGGATCTCGGTTCTTTGAAGTACTTTCTTGGCCTCGAAGTTGCCCGGTCTTCTAATGGCATCTTCCTTAATCAGCGCAAATATGCTCTTGACATACTCTCTGACAGTGGACAGCTTGGTGCCAGGACTGCTTCTTTTCCATGGAACAACACTTGAAGCTCAACACTCAAAACGGCGACCTACTTCCTGATCCCTGTCTCTACCGCCGCCTCGTTGGTCATCTCATATATCTGACCATTACTAGACCCGACATTATTTACGCCGTCAACATCCTCAGTCAGTTCATGCATGCTCCTCGGGTTCCTCACATGACTGCAGCTATTCGAGTTCTTCGCTACATCAAAGGCAGCCCTGGCCAAGGCCTCTTCTTTCCTTCTTCCACAAGCCTACATGTCACAGCCTATACCGACTCTAATTGGGCAAGTTGTCCCNACGAGGGCTCAATAGAAACAAATCCCTTTGCTAACAGCGCGTCGCCAAATCATTGTGGTAATTTCTATACATATATACATATATTTCTAATCAATTGCTTTAGTTTTTTAAATTAATAATGTTTGTTGTGAGGAGTACTCATGATCAATTGCTGGTACTAAACTCATTCCATTTTTCACAATAGAATGAAAACTAACTTATTAAGAGAAAATTTAGTCAAACTCAATATTTAGTCATGAATGATTTGATAGATGATAACCGTCATATGGCCTGATAGATTTGGACTTTAGAAATTAGTAATATGCATCATGTGAAAGTACAAAAAAATCGAAGTATAATCACCAATATAAATATATATATATAAGACTGTAATGAAATATGGTACAAGTCCTTAGGATGGAATTCATCTTAGTAACTCTATATTCAATGCACCACAATAAAGATTGGCATATTCTTTTTGCATTAAACTTGTGATGAAAACTTTATCTTCCCTATCCCCTCTATCTTTCTTGAAACATTATGTAGTAACTCTGAGTTTATGGTGCATCAGACGTTATATCAAATATTAATAGAATCTCAACATTTTCTTTGTTTAGCTCCATTTAGATTATGTTGATTTTGTGCTCAATGGTGTGAATTAATGGGTGGATTTAGATATTTAGGTCTCATTTGGATTAAGAGCTAAGATGGTTTTATCTCATCTCAACTCGAAGTGAGATGAGATACTCTCTTATTCAAACACTTATTTTAAAATCACTTCCTAATTCAAAACCCTCTCATCTCATCTCACTTCCTAATTCAAACACAATTTATAAAAATTATCTCATCTCATTTCAATTCAACAATCTCATTTCAATCTTAGGCTTTACTGATTCAAGAAATTAAGCATAAGTTATGTAGTGAAACAAATGACTATTTAAGTTTGATGTAGCCTTCATCTAGTCTAAATCGATATATATATATATATATATATAACAAATTTTTCCAAAACTGGTTAATTTATTCTAGCGCTTTAGTGCATATATAATATATGTATATAATATGCAAAGAAAATGTTTATATTCTGAGTCTTCATTATATTCTGAGTCTTCATTTGTTTTATCCCTTTGTACCTTGATCATGAATAAACTGCTCATATTTATCCAAAACCGGATTTTGTGGTAAACTAATTAAGTTATTTTGTTCAAATGGGATATCTGGTACTAATTAAGGGTAAAGGAAATGCTTCATGTGTGTTTTTCTTCCCAAATACGCCTTACATAGTTAACAAATTGGTTCTGTTTCTACTTCTTTATATATGTTAATTGTTCAATCTTCGATGCTACTATCGGCTCTTATTGGAGAAATTTAACATTTGCATACTTTTTAAGACCAATCAAGGTACTATAAAGTTGGTAGATTGGATAGAAATTCTTGGCATTGATTTAGTATTCTTACTTAAAATGCATTGCAAGTCATGTATTTATTATGCTCCTTTGAAAATTCTAGAACCATTATACATGCTAGAAAAGAATTGAAGTGTTATGCTTAAATAGATGCATTTATGCTTATGGAGTAATATTTATTACATCAATATGGAAGATTCATGTGCATTAATTTTCAAGTACACTTCCCCATAATCACTTTCTTAACAAATATAATGAGTTTCTCTAGGATACGAATTGATGTCTTTTTTCTTAATTTGGACACAACTTTGAAGTTATAATGATAACCTCTCCTCATATTCTTGATTGAGTTTAATCTTGTGATGTCGTTTAACTCCAAATATCACATGCTTTTGCAACAGCTAATTATAACAAGCTTCCATGTTTGATCCTTTTCCTATTATGTCAATCTCTTTGATCTTTCGTCATCTCCTCATCCAATTCTTCTTATTTTCCGACCTACTTCTTCGAAGCTCTTTACCATTAAAAAACACTACCTTAATCACTAAGTAAAAAAAAAAAATATCACTGTCTCGATTAAATAAGTCTGGTATGTGGCTTTGGCATTTCTGATATATATAAGGAGACTCCTCATATAGTTTCTTCTCTTTCAAATCCCAATAAGTTTTCTCATTGAAAACAGCATCTCGGCTAACAGTTAACTGTCATTTACTTATGATATTATATAAAAAATTCTCCTTAGCCTCTATCATTTATTTGTAGCCAACAAATTATATTACATATGACTTTTATCATTCAGATTAGTCTTTTTTCGTGAGGAATGTGAGAATAACAAATGCTACAACAAATTAATTTCAGAGCATCAAACAAATGTTAAAGGTAACAGTTCAAGTTTCAATTAGAACCTTATTCTTAATTAATTAGATCCTTTTGGTTTTAAGAAATGCTTGGGATTCTCGATAATAGGTCCTCAGCATTTCTCCTGATACTCTCTCTCTCTCTCTCTCTCTACTTAGTGATTAACGGTTGGTTTGGGTGTGATACTTCACTATTATTTATTATTTTATTATTATTTTTACATAATTTTTACTATTTTGTATTACTATTCACTATTATTCAATATTTTTTTCTTTACTTTTTCACTATTATTCATAGATTACTTGACATCACCTCAGTACCCAAATACAATCTAAGTATTTTGTATTGATGTTGTAAATTTTTTAAATAAATATATGTAAGAATATTTTAAAAATACATCAAAATATATTTAACAAGTTATACACTTGTCAAACCCAAATTTGGGCCTGACAAGTGCGGCGGTAGAGCCACTCCTCAGTACATAGGACAAGTAGTACTACTACTCATATATGTAATGTGAATATCATCTACCTAAAAACCCTATATATGGTCTATTAATTCTTAGATTGGTGAATGCAATATATGCTAGTTGTTGACTATATCCAGCATGTAGTGAGATGCTAATTCCATATTCCATCATCTAGATCATATTATTCTGATTTTTCTAGAATACACTCGTTGTCATAGCCCCTTTAAATAATATTCTTGATGAGAAATCCTACTCACCATCCCTACACCACACACTAATATGTAATTTGTTATTTTTGCCATTATATTTAAACACATACATATTAATGTATAAATATGTGTGTTTATATATAAAGGCAAAAATAACAAATCGCATTTTGTCATATATAAGTGGTGGAAATGATGAGTAGAATTTTTCATTCTTGATAGAGTATTGTTTCATAGCCATTAGTACTTCCAATGATCTTGATACTACTATCACTTCCCTTTTCAGAATTGAAAGGCTTCTCAGTTCTCATCTTTTGAACATATGTTTGAAAAGTTTCCTAATTCTCCTTCAAAACATGTGTGAGATCAATTCTGGTTGGGTTTTGTTTCCATAGTTACCAATATGTCAGTTCCTTGATTTTTTGTGCCCTGTTTCTGTCTATTGCATGATCCATTTGTGTGCTTGCTGAAATAGAATGACCTGTATTGTTGAGTGGCTTACAGAGTACTTGCACTACTTTGGATTGGTTGATCTGAGTCTCTTCTCATGGCTTAAAAATAATTTAGATGGGGGAAAGGAAAGGATATTTGTTGTACAGATATAGATATAGACACATAGTGACAACAACCATATCTAAAACATGATCAGCATCTACAAAGTGTAGTAAACCATGTAATTGCATTCCTTCCTAGATGAACCCAAGTGGATAAGTATTTTTTTTACTTGCGTGTTTGGGTAACAATTATTTGAGTTCTTTTAAGATGAAGTGTCAAAATCTACTTCGATTTGGACAAAGGAAGGTGAAGGTCCTATTTTAGGATGCAGATTTGTCATCCATACATAATCACATATTGGTTAAATTGATAGAATTTTTAAGTTTGGGTTTCAGTACAAGCCATCAAAGCTAATTGAGTGAAACTCCAGCAATAATAATATTACAATTTCCCCTTCAAATTAACTCCACAAATAAAATCATAGTTATTTTCTACGAATTTTATTTATCATAAACCACAGTATATGACTTCAAACCTATTGGATGAATGTTCTATGACCCACCAACCAAAATTGCCATGAAAGGTTGAATAATCTCTACAAACTCAACCTGTACTCAGTATTTAAAATAGTCGGATGAATTGGATCGTCTTTGCTTTTTTTTTTTTTCTTGGAAGTAAAAAAATTCTACATCACTTGAAGAATTACATCTGCTTACATACATCTAGTATCTTGGAATGAAATTAGATTCCAAAAAGGAATGGTACAGCCCCCAAATAAGCATAGTACATTGATAGTATATAAATTTCATTATGTAACAACATGATGCAATTCCCAAAACATGAGCTGCATTGTTTTCAAATCATTTGACACAAAACTTGCTTAGACAACTTATATATTTGCAAAACATATGGGAAATAAAAGTAATGCTAGGTGTTTTCCATGTGCACTTTTTCAGTACTAGAAAATGTAAACTGTTCATTACATTTATTGTTTTTCTCTTTTTTGTTTTTGTTTTTGTTTTCTTTATAAGTACTCATTTTATCAAAGAAATAGGCATCAGCCCATTTACACAGGAACTATACATAGATTAAAGCTACATTTTTCCGAAATATATTATTGAAAACAACCCAGAAAACTACAATAGGTTTAGAAATTTTTTTTCCTGAATTCTTCCATTCGCCTCCTCCGTCTCTAGGTTCTCCTAAACAAACCCTCGACCCGAATACAGGCACTAGTGGTTAAAGAGACGGCATCGTTTTGCTGTCCACCTTGACTGAGCCCTCAGCTTCGTCTTGGCCCTCAATTTTGCTATATTTCTTAGCGTCAGTCCTCTATAGTTCAATTTCTATCTTTTCTTCGAAACCCATAGCATCGTAGAAATGGCGGTGAAACCCACCAAGTCGGAAAAGAAGGTCGCTTATGACACAAAGTTGTGCCAGCTGCTTGACAAGTACACTCAAATCTTGGTGGTGGCGGCCGACAATGTCGTATCCAACCAGCTACAGAACATTCGCAAGGGTCTACGTGGCGACTCCGTGGTGCTCATGGGTAAGAACACCATGATGAAGCGCTCTGTCCGGATCCATGCTGAGAATACCGGCAATCAACCTTCCTCAACCTCATTCCCCTTCTTGTCAAACGTGGGGCTGATTTTCACAAAGGGTGATTTGAAGGAGGTCAGCGAGTAGGTTGCCAAGTACAAGGTTGGAGCACCTGCTCGTGTTGGTCTAGTTGCTCCAATTGATGTTGTTGTCCCTCCCGGCAACACGGGACTAGACCCTTCATAGACCTCGTTCTTCCAGGTTCTTAACATACCAACAAAGATTAACAAGGGTACTGTTGAAATTATCACCCTTGTGGAGCTTATTAAGAAGGGTGACAAGGTCGGCTTCTTTGAGGCTGCCCGGCTTGCAAAGCTTGGAATAAGGCCATTCTCTTATCGTCTCATTGTCCTATCTGTTTATGATAATGGCTCAGTCTTCAGCCCTGAGGTGCTTAATCTTACCGAGGATGACCTTATTGAGAAGTTTGCCATTGGTGTATCCATGGTCACTGGCTCTCTCATACCCAACCCTAGCTTCTGCACCACATTTGTTCATCAATGCCTACAATAATGCTCTAGCAATTGTTGTCGCTACTGAGTATTCCTTCCCCCAGGTGGAGAAAGTTAAGGAGTACCTGGAGGATCCTAGCAAGTTTGCTGTTGCTGTGGCCCCCGTTGCAGCAACTTATTCGAGTGCTGGCCCGGCTGCTGTTTCTAAGAAGGAAGAGAAGGAGGAGCCGGCTGAGGAGTCTGATGATGACATGGGTTTTAGTTTGTTCGATTAAGTTTGTATTGGTTATGTTTTTACTTTAGGATGACGATCCTTTCATTTACCTTCTTTTTGGATATTAAATGCTGGACTTTATGCTTTATGTTCTTTTGTTGACCTTGTTCTCTTGGGAAATCACCAAGTTTAGTATGCCCTATTGCTTAGCACTTCAATATGCTTTTTGCTATTAAGTTGTTCTTTTGGAGAAGTATCAACTATCAAGTTTAACGAGGCCATATTACTTGGCAGATACTATTACTCTATTTTTTGCTAGCTAGTTATTTTCTACCAAAAAAAAAAATCAGAAAATTTTCAAGATTCCATTACCTTGCCTTTTGCCCAAAAATCCAAAGTACTCAAGAAAAAAACCCTATCGTCTTCCAAACAGTGTTCTTTATCTTCAAAACATGTCATATTTCTTGGTCAATATGCACCACATTAGACAGCCCTTAGTTTGGTTTATGTAGTTCAATTTGTGATTAAAAATATTACACCTATTATTTTCGCATACATTTTTTCTTGACGTGATTTTGTTTGTGTTACACAGGAGCTATAACATTTATGTTTTCATATATTTATTTCCTCGCTAATTTGTTTGACTTCTAATGTGTTTCATACTATTCTTGTGCAGGTGAGGGGAAAACATTACTACGTAGCATTAAGGCTGGAAATTCCAAGTTTGGGTTGGATTTGCTTTCTCATATCTTGACCAATTTATCATGCAATCCCATCTTCAAGCTGGAGGCATGAGGAGCACTATTAATTATCAAGGTATATAATTTAGATCGTTAAGTTATTTTTTTCCAAATACATATGCTCTAGGCTACACATGAAGTAATTGAAAATGGTAGATAATTTATCTTATTTCTATTGAATAATGTGAGTTTGAGATTATTTTGCGGAATGGACATGACGTTTATTATTTTCGATATTAACTCATACACACGCAGGTGACCGAGCGGGACCAAGTTCTAGAGGCGGAGGGAGACTCCGGGGTATTCGTGCTAGGCGACATGTACCGTTCTCGGCTCGCCACAACCGACCACAGGGAGCGAAAATCTCCTCAGTGTAGAGCCCTGAGGAGTGTAATCAATCCTCCTCGGATGACTCGACACAGCTCCCAAGTCCCCCACCACCAACCAACCAACCCAATTCCCACACCTGGTGAGGGTACAATCGCCACCTAGAGAAGAGGCAATATTGGAAGACTGCAGTATACCACGAACTAGTGTGTGTTTTACCAATATGAATGCGTTGACCTATTTATGTGTGTGTAAGTGTAAAGATACTTTATAATTACATACACTAACATCGTGAATATTTTTATATATAGTTACGGACACCCCCACGGAGCCCGAAGTAACGCAGCAACAGAGAAAACGAGCTCGTGGGCCCACTACATGCATAGAGTTTGAGAAGGTGAGGAAGTACGGGAAAGTGCTTGTAAAGATAAACGATGGTGAGACAGTCCCGTGTTGTGAACATGCTTCAATGTTCACGACACGAGTATCATGAATTGTAAAACAATATTGTGATATGAGTTATGCATGATGGACTGATGTCCCACAAGCGGTCAAAGAAGAGCTCATTTCGGGTAATTTTATTGGGTTGATTAATGTTCAAATTATGAGTTGGAAGTGGTTTATGTAGTATAACCGTTACATTAATACTAGTTCACTCTGTCATTGTAGTTTGACTTCGTGTTCGACTAGGAACGCAAAAACTACCGATTGACGGTGACAAAGGCACTTCGTAAGCGCTTCAACAACTTCCATCACGATTTGCACAAGATATACTAATCCTTTGGAAGCCATGAAGAAGCGTTAGCTCATGGAACAAGCTTAGTGGACCCCCTTGTGTGGGTCAAGTTGTGTGGCAGGTGGGGCAGCGATGCATTTAAGTTATATATGCTCTTTCTCAAATTAAACCCTAAAATCTTCCATTTAATATGTCTAAATATTGTCGTGGGAAATCCAGATAGTTATTATAGCTAACATGACTTATGTGCATGGTAGAAAATTTCATCTCAAAACATGGAGAACCGAACGAAGCAGGCAATTAATCACACGTCAGGACGTAAATCATTCATCCGAATACTTGAGCAAAAGGTATAAGGATTCCTTCCAATTTCTTTTAAGTATCAATGGACTTGTCCAAATTCTGAACTCATAAATGAAAACTTCATACTGTCCTCTCATGTGAAGTCAATTTTCATATGTGTTTGTGATATGATTATCTTACTGTTGCCATGTGGTTAATTTAAATGATGTTGAGCTTAAAATGCACATGTGGTTGCCAATACTTTTCAAACCAGCATTCAATTGACTTCTTCTACTTAATGCTCACAAATGTAGCGCGCGGAACATGGAAATTTGGTTGACTTCTATAAGGAGACGCGCTGGTCGAAGAAGAAGAATAAGTTTGTGACAGATGCTACGGAAGATGCTTACGTGAGTAGTACACTTATAGTCCTTGCGATCTATATTTTTTTCCGAATATAATAATTGTGTACATAGCACATGCCTATATTGTTACAAAATATTGTTTTGCTTTTGTGCAGAAGGAGATGCAAGGTAGATTGGATGGCCTAGAACTAGAGCAACGTTGTGATGAGGCAGCAGCGACTGTCTTTAGGGAGGTCCTTGGCCATCGACCTGGATATGCGTGAGGACTGGGGGAGATGGTCATCCCTGAGTCCTCGCAACAATGTGACCAAGTTAAAATGCAATGCTACCTATCTGAGATTGAAAGACACAAGAAAGATGCTGAAAAACATAAGAAAGATGCTGATGACTATAAGAGTCAGCTGGATGAAATGAGATCAGAGATGTGGGCTCTTAGGGAGCATCAGCTTGCGACTGATAGAATGCTTCAGGAATTTTTTAAGGATCATCCGTCATTCACTGAGACTCAGTGTAACGAGACCCCTGACCCATAGGGGGGGTCCTACATTTTTTGGCAGTTTGGGTGGTTTTTTGGAAGTCGCCATGATAGCTAGGCAATATATATATAGAAAATGTTCTATGTCAACACCGGGGAGATAAGCAAGACTCGGATCGATGTCCTTTTTTTTGAGGAGTTTTTGAGCATTTCTTAGGCTTCAGAATTTCTCACAATCTTATACGAGGGTTCCGCTGCCTCTTTGCCATGGCAAACTCGAAAGACTTCAAAAGCAAGAGGTAAGCACTCTCTAAATACAAATCTTCAATTGCCCAAATTGACCACAACAACCTAAGCACAACGGCTTAACCAGAATTTGCCTTACGATATATATTTGAGCTAGTATATTTGTTGGTCTAGCCCTTTTTTAATAGAATGGAAAAAAATAGATTAAGACTTGTTAAATAGATAAGAAAAAAATAGATTAAGACAATTTATATAGATAAGAAACTGGTTTAACATTCCTTTGTTATTGATGTGTCTATTTATAATCCTAAAGATTATGGTCACATCCATTAATAAGCATAGGCCAACTATACAACAATATTCAAAAGTTTCGAGACTTATTTATATAAAGAAAGAACCTTCTTTATAGATGGTAGGGGTTATCTTTAGGTGTGTGATGATTTTAGAGGAATTTCCAAATAGATTACACACTTTTGTCAGATCCATTGTAATGTAATCGCCTATTTACAACCATTACCACTGAATAGGTATATTCAGATTGTTATTTATAATTGTGTTCCACTCTATGTATAATGTAGTGGTATAGGTTTGGACTTGATTATTCATGTTTGGATTTTAATACTATCACATTTCTTCTCTATAAATAAAAGTTACAGATTTATTCATTTTTCATTTGCATTTTAGTGTTTGACTGACAGATATTAGTGTTTGACTTCATGACTTTGTATTCCATTTTCTTGCATTTCAGGGAACCACTTATGAATTGTTGTACTGTGTGTGGAGAGATTGGTGGGAGTTTCCTATAAGCTTAGCCGTATAGGAAACTCCTTTGACTCTCTGTTCCGATGAGTGAACTGGGAAAGAGGCCTATGACTGGTGCAAAATTTTCAATGGAAAGCAAGATACGCTTAAGGGTGAGAACCTTCTAATATAAATTTGGAGGTGAAAGTCTAATTAATCATAGGATATCAGTATCCCTAAGTCTAATTAATTGATTCTTGGCTGAGTCAAAGAGTGGGTAGATCCTATGTATTATATGTAAATTGAAAAACTATATCTGCTTAGACTTAGTCAAAAATAGTTGCATGTATATTCGTTTTGGGATTTCAAGAGCCGAGAGGAAATTTGATAGTATATACGCAAATGCAATCTGTTTTATGAGTTGTGCTAGATGTCTAGTGATTGGGTCCCTGGCTCTGTTTCACAAGTAAGGCTAGTTCATCCAAAAATGTTTATTTAGAATCTTGTGCAACATTGTTTTTCCTGATGAAGCAAGGATATATCACCTTCAACACAAACTTAGTGGCATAGTTCAAGGGCATCTTTCTGTAAGTGACTACTTCACCCAACTTAATGCCATTTGGGAAGAACTGCATAGTTATAGACCACTCCCTTGCTGCTCTTGTGGTTTATGCACATGTGATGCTTTAAAGAATATTGGTGAAGTTTAGCAAAGGGATTATGTTTTTAAATTTCTAATGGGTCTAAATGATAGCTATGATGCTGTTAGAGGGCAAATTATATTGTTGAGCCCCTTGCCTTCTCTAGATAAAACCTTCTCACTTATTTTACAAGAAGAGAGGCAAAGGTAAGCAAGAAACATGGCTCTACCTGCCACAGAACCATCTGCCTTACTAACTTATCAAAACTTCTCGAAGAAAAAGGACAAAACAGATTTGGTTTGTGATCATTGTGGAAAGACTTTCAAATTCACCAAATCTAAGTTTGGAGGTGGTTCTGGAAAACCTGCTGCTGTTGCTTATTCTGCAAATCAGGTTTGCTCTTGGTGGTTCCATTGTGGATCAAACCATTGTTTCAGGTCATGCATCACCTGCTCCAAATACTTCTCATTTGACCCTCTCTCAAGCACAAGCACAACATCTTGTGGCACTTGTCAATGCTCAATTCCCTCAGCTGACCTCGGGACACAATACACCACTCCTGCCATCACCTGTGCATCCCTCACCAATTATCTCAGAACCTGCTCCTTCAACAACATCCCACTCCAACCTAGCAGGTAATCACCACTACTTTTCCAGTTCTAAAGTTTCTCATAAACCCTCTCTCTTCAATGTCACAAGTCATGACAAACTCACTGCTCTTTCACAAGATCAGCATAATATCATTCAGAACACACCATGGATCATGGACACAGGAGCCACTGATCACATGGTGTGCTCCACCTCTTTTTTTACTAATTCTTCCTGCTGCATTCAAGCTTTTGTACAACTTCCAAATGGCACAAAGGCTCAAGTCACACACATTGGCACTGTTAAACTCTCAGATTCTCTCCTTCTTACTGATGTCCTATGTGTTCCATCATTTGCTTTCAATCTCATCTTAGTCAGTAAACTCACTCAAAGACCAGACACTTGTCTGTTTTTCTCAAATGATCTTTGTTTTATTCAGGTCCTCTCTTCATGGATGACGATTGGACTTGCTAAAGTCCATGCTGGTCTCTATCACCTACTGCCTTCACCACCTGACAGCACCACCATCCCATCCTCAAGCCCATCTAGTATAACTCGAGTCAACCAAGCTGCTGTACATCAAGATTTCGACCTATGGCACTTTAGATTAGGACATTTATCTTCTCAAAGAATGAATTCAATTAATTCCAATGTACCTAATGTAAAGTCCAAGGATAAATCTCATTGTACAGTTTGTCATTTGGCTAAACAGAAACAACCTTCATTCCCTTCAAGTGTTTCAAATAGTTCATCTCCTTTTGATTTGATCCATTGTGATATATGGGGTCCATACTCCCAAGCTTCCCTTCAAGGATTTCATTACTTTTTAACTATTGTTGATGATTATTCTAGAGTGACTTGGATTTTCTTAATGAGATTAAAGTCAGACACAAGATCCCTCTTGCAATCTTTCTTCCATCTCATACAAACCCAATTCAACAAAAACATTAAGAAAATCAGAACTGACAATGGACTTGAGTTTGCTATGATTGATTTTTACAAAACACATGGCATCATTCATCAAACATCATGTGTGTATACCTCTCAACAAAATGGTGTTGTTGAGAGGAAACACCAACATCTTTTAAATGTTGCCCGAGCCCTTCTTTTTCAAGCATCATTACCAATCCAATTTTTGGGAGATGCTGTCTTGACTACAGCATATATCATTAAAAGAATCCCCACACCTCTTCTCTCCAATAAATCCCCATATGAGATGCTTTTCTCATCCCCACCTTCATACTCAAACCTTAGGGTCTTTGGCTGTCTATCCTATGCCAGCACTCTCAAACCCAATAGGACCAAATTTGAACATAGAGCTAAACCTTGCATTTTCTTGGGCTACCCTGCTAATGTCAAAGGCTATAAACTGTATGACATTGAATCCCACTCTACCTTCATCTCTCGAAATGTCATTTTTCATGAATCCATTTTCCCCTTCAAATCTGGTTCACTCTCAGACCATGATCTATCATCCTTTCCAAATAATTTAATCTTACCTCCTGCATTGCCAGATGACATATTTTCCTTTCCCCAAACTTCTCAAACTCCTACTCAAAATCTCACTCCCTCACAATCTAAAGAACCTTCCTCAACAGCTGACCCCTCCATCCTTCCCTCACCAACAGCTCCCACAGCCCCCTCACCTGATCTTGACCCTCTCCCTCTTCGAAGGTCCACCAGAAATAGAAACCAACCTGCTTATCTTCATCAATATCATTACCAGCTTGCAGCCTCTCAACCCTTCCTTCCCTCCTCAACAATTCATCCTCTTCATGATTACATAACTTACAAAAATCTATCTCCCTCTCTCCAATCTTTTTCTGTTTCACTTTCATTACTTCTTGAACCCCAGTCCTATAATGAAGCTGTTAAGTTTAAGTATTGGCAAGATGCCATGAAAGCTGAACTCCATGCTCTAGAAGAGAATAACACATGGACTGTCACCACCTTACCCCCCAACAAAACTGTAATTGGTTGCAAATATGTTTATAAGACCAAGCTGAAATCAGATGGATCCTTTGAAAGGCACAAAGCCAGACTTGTGGCAAAAGGCTACACTCAAAAAGAAGGCTTTGACTTCCAAGAGACCTTCAGTCCAGTTGCAAAGCTCACCACAGTTCGAGTTTTACTTGCCATAGCAGCCATTAAAAACTGGTCCCTCACTCAAATGGATGTTCACAATGCCTTTCTACATGGAGACCTTGATGAGGACATCTATATGCAATTACCTCCAGGCTATCACATCAAGAGTGAGCAGATTGAGGGGGAGAAACTGGTATGCAAGTTAAATAAGTCCCTCTATGGACTTAAGCAAGCATCTAGGCAATGGTTTTCAAAGTTTTCAAATTCACTCACTACCATTGGATTTCATCAATCAAAATCTGACTACTCTTTGTTCACTAAGGTCAGTCCCAATGGATTTATAGCACTCTTAGTCTATGTAGATGACATCATAGTTGGAAGTAACTCTCAAGAAGAAGTTGACTCACTCAAATCTTACCTTCATAGCAAGTTCAAAATTAAGGACCTTGGACCCCTTAAATATTTTCTGGGTTTGGAAGTTGCTAGATCCTCTTTTGGAATTAACCTTTGTCAAAGGAAGTACACCCTCGAGATATTAGAAGATTCAGGTCTACTTGGCACAAAGACAGTTTCTACACCTATTGAACTGAACCATAAATTGAGCCACACCATAAAAGAAATCCTCCAAGATCCTACAACTTATAGAAGACTCATTGGAAGGTTAATTTACTTAACCATCACTAGACCTGACATCACTTATGCTGTAAGTGTTCTAAGCCAGTTCATGGATAGACCCTCACAATCTCATTTGCACTCAGCCTATAGGATTCTCAAGTACCTCAAAGGATCCATAGGTCAAGGCATTTTATTATCATCCAGATCAGCTTTACATCTAAGGGCCTATAGTGATTCTGATTGGGCTGCCTGCCCCGAGACAAGAAGATCTGTCACAGGCTTCTGTATATTCATTGGAGACTCACTAATAAGCTGGAAGTCTAAGAAGCAAGCAACAGTTTCTAGATCTTCAGCTGAGGCAGAATATAGGGCACTAGCATCTACAAGTTGTGAGATCATGTGGCTTCTCAGTTTGCTAAAAGAATTTAATGTCGACCATGCACAATCTGCTTCCCTCTTATGTGATAACCAAGCAGCCATACACATTACAAAGAATCCAATTTTTCATGAGAGAACCAAGCATATAGAACTAGATTGCCATTTTGTTAGAGAGAAAGTCTTGGCTGGTATCATCACACCAATGCATGTGTCCTCAAAATTTCAGTTGGCAGACATTTTCACTAATGCCTTACCAACTTCTACATTTCAGTTCTTATTATCCAAGATGGGAATTGTTAATATCTATGCCCATCTTGAGGGGGAGTCTTACAGAATGCAATGTAACAAGATAAAATGCAAGCAAGAAATGTACAAGGACAGCAGCCAAAGCATGCCTGAAATACACTGCAACACTCAAGAGATGCATAAAGCTGATAAAGCAAGCTGCAAAACATGGAAAGAAAAAGATGGCAACAGCAGCAAAAAGGAGACAGGAGATGACACAGAAAAGAAGATGACACAGCTGAGGAAATGCATGGCTGCACACAAAGAAGTATGAAGGACACGATGCATAAAGTTGCCTTTACCATACTGTGCCTAAAAGTTCTGATTTTATGCTTGTAGTTGTGTAGATAATCAAAAGATAGTTTTTCAGTAGCTTTCTTACTTTTCTACTTTTTGTAATATATATATGTGACCTTTGTATTGTCGAATAGATCAATGAGAATCAGACTTCCTCAAATCTCTGTCAAACTCTGTTTTTCATTTGTTTCCTCTCATTTTCACTTTCTGTTCTTAACAATTTCTAACAAACTGATTGCATTCTATTAGCATGAGAGTCTTAAATGACAGATCAATATATTTTGGGTAGATCTAATTTTAGAGGGTTCAATCTGAAATGCTGGAGTTTTTGGTTTCATGTCATTGGATTTGCCATAATTCCAAAGTACTTCTGTCCTGAAATGATTGAGAAAATGAAACATCAATACCTGTAGTAGACATCTTCTACTTACACATAAGATGACCAATCTAGCCATAGCATGACCAAACCCATCAGATCACCAAATGAAACACATAGTAATCTGGCATGTTACAAATCAACCAGGTAAAGACTCTAAGATCTAGCCTTAGAATAATCCTATAAATTAGAATAGTCATGTCAAAGCATGTCCCCACAGCTTCAAAAGCTTTATAAAGATTACTCGACCACCCACCCGAAGTGGGTTAGAAACAAATTCCAAAAGAATTCAGAGTTCATATCTATATGAACTACAGCTAAGGATTGTAAAAAGGAGATTGCATGTCAATTGTCAAAATAAAGGGTGTTGGTTTTTTTTTTATAGGTAATCAAGAAGTTATATTCATATAAATAGGCAAAACCCAAGTACACAGGAAGTATACATGAGGTATACCTAGTTAGAGGTTACAATAGAAAGAAGAAGGTAATGGACCCTAAGCCCATGACAAACTATGGCCTCCGCTCATAAGAAATATGACAAAAGGGCGTTGTTTTATTTTATTTAGAAAATGAGCTAACAGAATGCTTCCCTAGAATTAGTTACTTTAGTACAGCCTAGCTACTCTGATGAAAAGCCAATGGAACCTCATGCAATCACACACATGGCATGGCAAAGTACTCACCTCTCCCAATATTAAGTTGCTTATTCCAGCATCAATACCCATATTTGCTATACATCTTCCCTTTCGATCTCTGCATCAGTGAATGTGAGTGCCCGCTGTAGTTTCATGGGGAGAAAACACCTCAACCTCAGCCATATATGTGGCAGTCACAGGTCGATGATCTGAAAGTTTAAGCTCGGTCCTCCTGTAACTTAGTAGCTTCAGTCCCTTGCCATATGAAAGAACACGATCACACCTGGAACCAGAGTGTCAGCTACAGTCATTTTTTAAACAAATAATGGAGATTTTCCATAAACAACTATATATGTATTTACATATTACCTCCTATTATGTTTAAATTTGATCAATGGTCAAAATCTAATTTAGATCTAAATAAAGCATCTTTGGGGATTTCCAGAGCACAGGTTCACTAACATGTTAAATTTATATTCACTATAAACAAAAGCTATGTGGAATAACTTGTCTTAGTTGTAATGGTAGACCTCATAAAGAAGAGACACTGAATCCAGAGTGCAAATGTAGATCGGCAGGTACAATCCCTTTGTTGTAAAGTTAAACTACTGAAGACATTAAACAGTTCTTTCATGTTACTCACTCAAAGGGTTAAAATTCTTCCAAAGAAATCTAGTCTTTCAATTAGATTCACTCCCTATATAACAACCAAATTCACAGTTTACTAACACAAAATTGCAGTTCGTAGGATAATTCGACGAATTTATCACATGGCAGATAATGGAAAAGCCACCAAAGCATGACAACAAAATGCTTGCCAGTTAGACCTTTTCAATACTTTGTAACTTCCTAATATGAGTTCTCCTGAAACTAATAAAGACAAGATAGATGGCAAGGTGCTAATACAAGCCCTGGTAAGCTTATTGAACATGTGCATGCACCTTACACAGCCAACAAAACAATACCAAATGAGCATAGAGACACAAACATCATAACAGTTACAAATACCCCCAGACTTAAGCATGCAGAAAATTATAAGATCATTTGTATGAGTAAACGAACTTCGAAACATTTTAAAGTTATTGCACGTATACATAAAGGCCAGATGAAACAAACCAACACTCTGAAGTTAGACCTGGAAAGGTTTACTTTAACAGAACAAACTAAATCATAGCTTCTCTAACATGATGAAACAACCATATTCTTGGGCTGAGTTATCAGCCAAATAAGCATAATATTAACAGGTTGAGGGATCAAGCACTCGGACTAGGAAACTTTTTTTTTTTGATAAGTAAGAGAAAAATATTATTGATACTCAGACTAGGAAACTAGAAGCATACCATGCTGGTGTACGCCTTCCAGCCTTTGGATCCTCTCCATAGTACTTTTCTGAATTGATCTCATATTTAAATGTAGGTGGCAATCTTAAAGTACCCTCAAACCATCCATCAAATGCATGGCCCTTTTTAAGTTCTTGTTCAAGCTGTTAGAATGAGATGTCAATACAACTGAAAGCCAAATTGTGCACCTATGACTTGGCTTTTCTCCAATGTTATGCCTAATCAAATGAGGAAATTGCCTTCTCTTTGCAATGGCAGATAAGAAATCATATCTTAATATAAATATATATAAAGAAATGTTGTAATGTGGTGCATTGGTTATCCATACTCAACTAGCACAGCTCTATATAAGGATGGTACTTGGTCATAAGTACTGGTGTCATCAGTGATCCATGCTCAACTATATGCCTTAATGTTCAATGTAGCATCTCATTTACCTAATATGAAAACTAAGTACATTTCTGTTATTTCTGCCTTTTATTTCATGTTTCCCAATGAAGTAACAAGTGGAATGCCAATACCCAAGTTCAAGAAACATGATCTGACCATTCTTCTTTATGTAGCCCTTTAATGTACAGCCACGTTGCATATATATGAATAGCCATAGGCAAGAAATTTGTGATGATAAATAATCTGAAAATGTGCAACTGAGAAAGAATTAAATAGAAACTTCAGTTTTCAAAAACCATATCCAGATAATTCAAACCATTATAAATGTAAAGCCATAGACTACATTCGCATTATAGCACATTATAGCATCATACATAGGTTGGGTTTTTTAGATTTGTGTCATATACCCCAACTTTTTTTAGAATGTTTTGGCTCTTGCATTAATAAGTTAATTTGATGGAGTTATTGCTTTTCAGAATTGCCTGGTCATTTAACTGTCTACACAATTAGGAAAATATATTTATGTGTCCATCACATTCAGGTTGCACTTCACTCTTGGGGTACAGGTGGTAGTGCACATATAATTTTCTCATTTAGCATTTATTAGAGATATGCGAGGTGAAAGGGATCTGATTGCTTCGATGACTGCTTTAAAGGGATTAAAAGCGTATATATGCAACGTATGGGGGTGGATCTTCCTACTGCAATCTTGTGATGTCAATTAAGCAATTGTTTTTATTCGACCATGGAGCAATTATGGGGCCGGGATGCACTTAATACAAAGACTAAGCTAAGATGTCAAAATTGATCTTTTGATCAGTACGGTAATTTCTTCTTGTTATAAATTTTTAGTTTTGAGGATTCTCAAGTAAACCAGTTCTAATAATTTTGATGGGGTTTCATTGTTTTCATGACCAGCGGACAATACGGATGTACTGACTTAATGTAATAGATTGGGAGAGTTCTAGATTACTGTTGCGCCTAAACTTTAACTCAAATTAATGAACCAAAATTTAGTGCAGTTTTACCTGCAAGTATACAGGTGTTGTAGTACCTTACATGATCGAATCCACAGGGATTGACTAATGTGAAAAATTCTCTCAAACAAATGAAAATAAAATACTAAAAGAGATGAGATTGAAAATAAAATGAGATTATTGAAATGATGATTTTTGTCGTGACAAACCAAAATTAAAATGATAAGTTGTATTGATATGAAAAAAGAGACTAGGGTTTCGAGGATCCGTTTAATAATTTAAAATATTGTTTCCGATCGAATTACTTCAATTAAACTAGAATAACGATTCCGTTTAATTGGAAGATTTAGCATTTAAGATCAAGAAAATAATTACTAATGATTGAGCATGAGCGATCGATGATTAAAACATTTACAAATCTATTTGACTATCACAGGGATTTCTCAAGCATTCACTGTATTCGGAAATCACAATGAATCAAGATAAATATATAGATAATCAAAATATCCAATAATAAAATCCTTCAATCGATCAAACTCGCAAAATAAATTTATCGTCGATCCGAAAACAATTTCCAAATCATTAAACTTCACCTCTAACCTTAGTACGAAAATTTAGCCAACCATGTTCATCACAAATGCTATAAAAATTAAATAAACATTATCCATGATAGAATTAAAATTAAACACAAGCTAATAAAGAGAATAACTTAAATCATAAAATAAAAGTAACATAAAATAGAAACCAAAATAACTCCCCTCCGTTCAAGCTTCTTGCTCTCCTTTCCCTCACTCTCCGTCCAGCTATACCAAACGAAAAATCACAATACTTCTTTCAGGAACCATCATTTGCAAGTTGAAAAGAACCAGCTCCTTTCTGTAGTGAATCCGCAGTCACCGAAAAATTGCCAGATGAAATCCCTCGCCGAAGCTCTTTTTCCTCTGTTTTTACGTAAAACACCCAGCTTCCTTTCCGTTCAAGTCTCTGCTGCTCTTCTGTCCCAGTACGAGCCTCCAAAATAATTCCCAGGTGAAGTGTTCCCTGGTCTCAGTCTGTCCAAAGCTACCGAAAGCCCAGTTTCTTTGTACGTGTCACTGCTCTCTGTTTTTACATAAATTACTACCTCTTTCCATTTTCGGTTGGCTGGAACAGTTGAGAGGTGTTAGGGTGGCTTGAAGCTGGTCAAAAGGGCAGACGTGGGAGGTGATATCGTTTGTCTGAAGCTAGCCAAAGAAAAACGCTAGAAAAACTTTCCCTCTGTTTTTCACGTAAAAATACAGACTCTGTGTGTTTTTATTTATTTTTCAGCTTTCCGAAACCTCACCCATCTCCTTTTCACCTTCGTTTTTCTCCCTCCAAGAGTCCAGCTCTCTCAAGTCAAAGAAAAAACACACCTTCCTCACCGTCCAACTCTTTGTTTTTCATGCACTTTCAGTCCCCCACGTCTCTCCCACTTTCTCACGTCACTCTCTTTCCGTAAATGTTGAAAAACTCCCCCTCGTTAACCTCTCTGAACGTCCAGTTAGAAACATTTCCATAGCCCCAGACGAAGTGTCTCACGTCTCTCCATCTATTCAATCAAGCACCAATTTCCTCTCTCAACTTCAACATAAACTCTTGCCAATCCAAGTAACGCACGGCACCTCCCTTTTTAGACTTTAACTTTGCATGTATTTGTCCACCGCAAAATATTTTCTTCATCGCATGTGTTTATAAACAATCAAGATACGAAAGTCACCACCAAAAAGTCATCTTCAGTATCTTTTTTTTTTTTTTTAGCTGCCAAGTACACTTCCTTCTTGTCATTCTTCTCAGCTTTTAGTCAAAAGTTTCAACCGAATCCCATTTGAATCTTATTTAAGCTGAAAATTAAAAAACAAATAACACTAAAAAATAAATTAAAAGAAAAATAGATTATCAAAAATAAACTATATATGTGAGGAAATATTGTCCCATTAATCATAGTTATAAAATTAAGCATAAACATGATATCAATCAATTAAAAATCACAACTCGTATTTATGCTTATTAACCATTTTTTTCATCTAAAACCAATAATAATGTCACGAAGCCGTTAAAATACATTGGTTTTAAATAGCTAAAATATGCAATTTTTCAGCTCAAACAATTACCGAGGTGATATGGCCATTCAAGCTTGGGCAATCGAGCTCATAATGTCAGTTTTCAGTTTTCTGTGTTCGCCACCTTTGTTGATCAAATGCAAATGCCCAAAGAAAAAATTGTGGGTGCCAGTCAATGAAAAGTCTCAATTAAAAGTTGCAATGTGGAACTTAGTGATAGTAGAGATGATAATCAATTAAATAATAGTGATGACTAGATATTATGTAATTAATAGCTCAGCTTGTACAGATTTCTGATTAGTACAATGCACCACCCAGTGATAGTTGGTACATGAGTTTGGTTGAATTGACACTTGAAGAAATTATTGAATTTGATAGAATTGTCTCTATTTAATTTTTGATGTATGGAAACGTAAATATGAAATGTCAATCAGGTACAATTGGATGAATGAGACCCATTATTCTTACTAGGTCTAAGGAGATCCAGTAAGAATAATGGGTCATTAAAATTCGATTTTTAGGTTTTGGCAGCGATTGAAAACTCGCTGTCAAAAAGATTAAAAAACCAAGAAAACAATAAAAAAAATGCTATATTTTTTTAGCAGTGATTTTTTCATCCCTGCTAAAAAAAATTAATAACCGAATGTCAAATGGCAGCGATTATATATTGCTGCCATATCATCTACCAGCGATTTCATAATCGCTGGAAAATAAATTAAAAAGCCGAAATCTTTTCCCAGCGTTAAAAATCTCGCTGCTATATAATTAGCCAGCGATTTTATAATCGCTGGTATAAAATAAACCAGCGATTTTATAGCCGTTGCATCGCCTTCAGTAAATCTCTCCTCTGTATATCATTCTTCCACCGTCAACTACTTATCTCCCTCACAAATGCCCTCTCTCTCTCCCTCATTCCCTAACTAATTAGTGTTGCCCTAGCCTCTCTCTGTGCCAGCTCCCTCCATGTAATTTTTCCACTATCTTGCCATACCATTAGCCCAGCATTTCAGAGCATTGGCCACCTCCTATAGTAAGTGAATCTCCTTTAGGTGGAATTACTCAGTGTCTGATTGAGCCGAAATATTGCATATTTTAGATATTTAAAACCAATGTATTTTAAATGTTTCGTGACATTATTATTGGTTTTAGATGGAAAAATAGTTAGTAAGCATAAATTCGAGTTGTAATTTTTAAATTGATTAATCTCATGTTTATGCTTAATTTTATAACTATGGTTTAATTGGACAATATTTCCTCACATATATAATATATTTTTAATAATCTATTTTCTTTTTAATTTATTTCGAGTGTTATTTCTTTATTTGCAGCATAAATAAAATTCACGAGATCCGGCTCTGATCAAAAGCGCATGCTTTACAAGTCTTTCAAAGTAGAGTTGCTGAAAAAGATAAAATGTTGAGGTGAACGTAAAAGAATTGTCAGCAAGCGATGTGGAGTTTTTCTTTGACTTAAGAGAGCTAGAAGCCAAACGAAGAAATGGATGTGTATGAAGGGAGCTCTTATGGTGAGAGTAAGGGAGTGTTTTTCTTTGACTTAGGAGAGGCAACACTCGGGTAGCACAAAGCAAGCTGGAAACATGCAATAAAACAGCAACCAAAAAGAGAAGAAGCATCAAAACACAGCAGCTCAGCACACAACTCACACATGCATCACTTGGGCCCACGGCACATGCAGTACACGGCAAACCTTAATGCAGAAACTGAAGAAACACATGCAAAGTCTCCCACGGCAGAAGCAACTCACGGCAAACCAGCACATGCAAGCATCATTCACGGATGCAGAGAACAAAGAAAAGTCAAGCACAAATGCAAAGTCTCTCACGGCACATCAATGCAGAAAATCCATGGACACTCGGGCAGCACATGCAGAAACCAATCTTTAGACAGCGTCAATCACGGAAGAAGCAGCACACATGCAGAAAAGTTGGACAACACCTGCAGAAAACAGCACTCACTCATGCAGAAAGTGGAAAACAGCAACAGAAACATATGCAGGAAAAGTTGGACAGCATCATTCACGGATGGAAATAAAACCTGGACAGCAGCAACTTGCAACAGCAGGAAAACAAGCTGAAATCACGGCATCAAACACACATGCAGACCCTATAAAACTAAGGGGCTGGAAATTTACTACACACTGAATTTACTCTGCACTAGAACGTTGCAGCAGAAGCTTGTTCTGCTGGTTTCTTTTCCTGTTTTTCGTTTGTTTCAGATTTTGTTAAAGACAGCAGTTTTAAGTTTTTTTTTTTCTTTCCTTCTTCGTTCAGTTTTCATTTGCTTTCTTTCTCTCGGCAGTTTTAGTTTTTTTTTGGGTTCTTAATGCAAACCAGTTGTTCGGCTGGTGTTGTTATTTTTTTTTACTCTATTTTTCGTTTACGTGAGAGTGCAGAAAGTTTCATTTTTAATCTTTTTTCTTCGTTTGGCGTTTGAGAGAGTTTCTTCATGCTTAGTACCTTTTACGTTTCAGTTTTTTTTTTTTTTTTGTTTCAAAGAGATAGAGGACTTGGACGGTGGTAGCAGAAGCCACTAGCTATTTTTTTTTCTGTTTTCTTTTCTTTCTTGTTTCTTTGTATTCCGTTTGTTCTAGACCTGATTAAGAGGCAGTTTTTAGTTTTATTTCTTTCCTTCTTGTTGTTTCTTTTCTGTTTACGCTGAAGGTAGCAGAACCAGACAACAATCTCTTGTTTTCAGCTTCAGTTTATTTTTACTGCAGTTTACGTGGAGCAATTTTTATTTTCTGTTTTCGTTCCAGGCAGTTTTTTTTTTCGGTAGCTCTTTGTTTTAACATGTCATTCTCTTAGAGCTTATTTTTCCGTTTAACATGGCTTATTTTATTCTTCTTGCTTTCGTTTAGACGAAGGTGCAGTAGAGTAGAGTTTTAGTTTATTTTTAGGAGAGTTCCAAACCTTGTTGAATACGGCGAGTTATTTTTTTCACGTTGTTGTTCTTATTTGGTTCATGTTTCATTTTTACATAGGAGACAATTTTTCTTCATTCTTACTGTTCTTCTTCTCTGTTTACATTTCCTTGTTCCGTTCAGCATTTTAATTGCTTTTCAGTTCAGCGTTTATTTTCTTTCAGATACTTTTCTCTTTTATTTTCTTTGGAGTAGAGCATCTTTATTTATTTGTTATCTTCTCTTTCACTTTTATGTTCTTGTGCTATTTTCGTGTATTTTATTTTTATTATAGACAATGTTTATTTAATTTTCATAACTTTGTGTTGAACCTTGTTTTTGGGGCTTTTCAATTTTCAGTGCATGTTTATCAATTACTTTCTAATCTAGTTTAATTCTTAATTTAGTTTTATTAATTTCTGAATTTAATCTATTATTCATTTACATTCCAATCCGACAATCAAAAATCTAAAAATATGAATCTAGTCCATGACTAGTAACCTCTCCATCCATTACACATACCATCCGCTTGTTTTCTCTTTGTGAAGTTTTTCACACTTTTTCAACGAGTTTAATTTTTGAGTAACTTTCCCTGAGGAGACGATCTAGGAATTTATTCCTAATTATTACACGACATCCTCCTGCACTTGGGAGAGCATTAGTGCTACTCATTTTTGAGTGAGTCAAGTTTTTGGTGCCATTGCCGGGGAAAGTAATTTAACTTGAATTTAAACTCGTTATTTTTTTTATGCTTCTCTAAACTGATGTTTCATGTCATGGGTGAGAGACAGTTCAAATAGGTTGCTTAGAGTCACATCGAGTGTTGAGAGTAGTATACACAGATTGGAGATAGATAGCTCGCCTGTCTTTTCTTTGAGTGAGTCAGGTGACAAAATTGAAATTGAATCAAAAAACATGGCTGCACCTACACCACGCACTCTTAAGGGCTATTTGCAACCCACTCGTAAAGTTCTGAAGGATTTTGATCCACATGAAGAGATCTTGCTTGTGCAACATCCTAGGGAAGTATTTTGATTTGTTTTTCCTTCTTTACAGTTTTATTTGTTCTTTTGCTTTGATTTTTTTACTCATGTTATTTGTTTGTTTTGCTTGATTAGTTATGTACACTCTGTTTCTTTCATTCGATTCATTGAGGACTATGTCTCTCACTAGTTAGGGGTGGAACCATGGCATTGTGCAAAAAAAAAAAAAAACTTGATGCCCACTGATACATTTATGATTGAGCATCTTGGTGGAATAATTGAGCAGTATCATTTGTGAAGATTTATTTTCAAGCTTAAACATAGAGCATGATTTTTGATGCATCATATTTTGTTGATATGTGGCTTGAAACACCGGGATGTTATAGTTATTGAGATGAAACTTGATAAGATTTCTGTAGAACGAAAGGCAAAGTTTGAAGGACATTTTGCATATGCTTACGCTTGTAGTGTTCCTTATTTACCATTCATTGATTTAACACTGGAGAAGTAAACTGCAGGACTACCGAGCCATGCCAAAAAGAAAAGAAAAGAAAAGAAAAAAAAGAAAGGAAAAAAAAAAAAAAACGAAGAAGAAATAAAGGCGGCTTAGTGAACTTTCCTAAGTAAAAAGGGCTAGAAACAGTTACCCAAGACTTTGGGGGTTGAGTGTCCAACCTTTAAAAACAGAGCTGGCGTGAAAACTGCTAGTCCCTTGGGCTCTAAGGTAGTTAGAATCAACAATGATTAATCTTAAGGTTGAAAAATCCTATGACAAATCATGGCTAGTAATGAGGAACACACAACCAGTTTAGCTCCACAAACACATTTGAGTCCTGAGATGTTTGCCTTAATTCTATGTGAAAGATTGTTGAAGATAGTCTTGGTGGGTATAACCCTTGGGGGTTGAGTAGTAACGTGTCACTTTTGTGAGAATTCAGAATTGAGTTTGATTGTTTTTGTTTGAATTACGATCTTTATGCAATATTCATCTCAATTAATTTTCACTATTTTGCTCAAGGATTAGCAAAAAGCTAGTTAGTGTCGAGTAGACATAATGGGGATATATATATATTGATTCCATGGAGGCAACTGAATTCTTCCATCTATGAAATTAGACTACAATACTAATTGTACTCTTTTCAATTGCATGGAAATTAGACTATAGGTATAGACCGAATTGACACAATCGTAGTTTCTATGCAATATGTACCTATAGTGTATTTTTTTTTGTGTTTTTTTTTTTAAATGGAAATATGCTTCAAGCATTCATTCAACAATGAAGTTACAGCTGCGACTTATCAGTACAAGAGATCCAGACTATATAAGTCAACTAACACATATGCTCCGGAGCTTCCCCGCACATGGCGGACATCGTCTAAACTTCTAAAACACTCACAAGTACCAGAGCCAGGATGACCCCTCCAACCTCCAGGAAGGTGGATTACGAGAGACAACTTCCACGAACAGACAGACCAAAGCAAAAACAACACAAAACCAAAAAACCAACAAACCACGACAAAACAACTACGAACTACACAACCCAACAAATTGACAGCAATCCAAGCACCAACAAGAGCTCGACAGAAACACCACCCTAGGTGACAGCATCCGGAACCCAAGAACAGCACGAGCACCCAGCTCGCGTACGAACCACAAAACCTCCACTACAGAGGTCGGCCTTACGTCCACCAGCCGTAGCATCATCCGCCATACTCCACTCGCACAAACCCCAGGTTGTGTCCGACCAAAAACTCAACACTCTGCTCGGTTTAAACAAGCAAAATAGAACGAGACCACAAACAAAATAGAAACAGACAAGCAAAAACACCACAAGCAGAGCAAACCACACTAAGTGGAGGTCCAACGGACAGTCGATGAACACCCGGAGTCGAAGGACCCAGATAAGCCATGTTTTGAACTGGCAGGTTCCTCCACAGTGGCTCGTGACATCCACGCGCTGAAGCAGGCCGAGACACCGTCCGGCGCGTGCGGGCTACGCGCCCCTCCATTTGGCACCGCGTTCGATGGTCCTGAAGATCGGCGGCTGGCCAACGTCTTGGTGGGGCGCTTGTTGACGAACGGTGACTGGATGCGACCCCATCGGAGATCCCCTTTATTTGCCTGAGAACACAAAAACACACGAAAAAAGAAACGGAAACGCAGAAAAAAGAAAGGGGGGGGGGGAGAGCCGAAGCTCCCACCCTCGTCGATCGCTCAGGGGAGTTGGGGAGTTTTGAGAGAGAACGGGGTCGGGGGCCGTACCTATAGTGTATTGTTTGTAGAGAATAAAAGAAAAATTTTGAATTACCAGGCATGTTGTCTTACTTTAGACACAAAGGGTTTAAAGTAATTTGCCTTACTTTATTCACTGAGTGTACCAATGGAATTTGTCATGCTTCTTATGTTCATTATCCCACCACTTGAGTGCACCAATCTAGCAGACTAGGATAAACTCAATTGCTTTTTATAAATTGAGATTATATTGAACAATGACCTGACTTTCAGCCTAAGAAAAATTCTGGTGTAAAAACATCATTGTCTTTGTGATATGGATTCTATGCTAGCATATAGAATGGATTATGTGATGATTGGGATGATGATTTAGTGTTAGCATCTGCTTATTCAATTGTCATATGCAAAAATTTATTAAGAATTTAAAGAGCTTAATGGGCATATCATGCCTTTCCTTGTTTTTATAGTGGCTTGGAAAATTAATCAGCTTTATGGTTGTAGGTAAACTAAGTTCTACAAAGATGCATACTTATGTATCAACTAGCATTTTGGAATCCTATTGAAGTGGCTGGTCTGCTTTTATAGAAAAGGATCTGTAAATTCATAAGAAGTCACATTGTATATATGTATTTAAAGACTTTCCATCTAGTGGTATATATTCAAACAAGATTCTGACTCTAGATTTAGGCACTAGTATATATGTATTTCTGGATGGGTACCTTCCCCATTTTTAACTATTCATCTTGGCAAATAGCAATAGTGCCATGCATCAATTCCCCATTATTGCAATGTGTAAGGTTTGATTGATGACCTATTATCTTTTAAGGTTCAAATCGATAAGAACTGGATGCACATACCAAATAGGTTTACGTCACCTGAATATAGTGAAGGGATTAATAAGCTCCTCACTATGCCAAAAGCCCATGCACCTGGAAGTAATACCTTCAGGTGTCCATGTCGAAGATGCCATAATAACCTATTCCTACCAATCAATGAAGTCGAAGATCATCTCTTCATCATAGGTATTGATCCAAGTTATACAAGTTGGATATTTCATGGGGAGGGTGAAAGCTATATATGAATTCGTTAGATAGCGATGAAGATACATATAATGAAAGTCATAATTTTGTTGATGATATGGATTAGATGCTAGAGGACATGTGGGCTGCAAAATTTATGGACTATGCATTTGGGGAACATGAACATGGTACTATTCCCCGCCATACATAAGTGACGGGAAAAAGTAAACATTTGACCAATTGTTTGAGGATGCAAGATGATCACTTTATCCAAGTTACGAGAAATTCTTGAAGCTCTCATTTATAGTCAAATTGCTTCATATCAAAACTATTGGTGGGTGGACTATCAAGTCACACTACAACAGATATCGCCTTTTCCCGGGAGACACTTTGTCCAAATTACTACCATTTCCTGCCAGAAATATCTTATTCTGGCATATTAAGCTCCCAGCAATGTCACCAGAAATAACTGGCCCAACATGCTATTAGTTCTAGCGAGACTTTGCAATGTCCGAAATTATGACTATTTCTGGCATCGCCGAATCGTTAGAAAAACTTGGTTTCTCCCAGCAATTTAACACCAGAAATATGATATTCTGATATGTTAGTACATTGGAAAATAGTATTTCCAAGGAGTATAACAAGCCGGAAGTAGAAATTTCCTACGACATGTAGGTCATCCCAGATAAGTTTTTCTGGTACTTTTGTCTTCTCGGAATAGTAATTCCCGCATTACAAAGTTACTGGAAATGTATATATCCGGTGTTATGTTTATCACAAGAGAAGACCATTTGGGACAAAATAAATCTTCGGAAATATGATATACCTATATATGTTCTGGTAACAAAAGCTGATACTTAGTAATTAAAATAATATTTTTGAAATAGTGGCAGTTTGCCAGAAAAACACAATTTGGACATAAATTCTTCTTCATAGCTTTTGGTAAATACCTAGGGGAATCCGCTTGTCCCAAACAAATGCAACTCTGGCAAGCTCATATTGCCCCAAATCAGGAATCCTCCCATTTCTATGTATCGTTTTTTGGAGACGAATAAAATAGGAGTAAATGTATTATTATTATTATTTATTTATTTATTTTTGCAACATATATCACTTTGTTGTAAGATTAATGTTGATCGAATTAATGAAATTTGAATTCTATTGTTGTGATTTCTTACATTGTTGCTGAAATTAGTTAGACATCAATTCAATAATACATTAATATTTCAATATTTTCTCAGTTTTCAGTGCAAATGTTTTGGCCTGAGATTCACACACCCTTTTGGTTAACAGTTTGCATCAATAGGTATTCGGTAACTTGCCCAAACATGAACATAATACCTAATCAACGTGAATGCCCAAAACCATTGCTCCCATCTACGCAGTCAATATATATCAACCTGCTTATATAGGTTAAATACCATATTAAGTTATGGTCTATTGGGATTTAGCATGTCTCCAGCATGCATATATTTACAAAACATCTGAATATCGGCTACATGCCATAGATACACAAATGGAAATGCATGTATTTTATCCAACCACACTTGTGCAAACCATACTAGGACCATGTGCTTCATTCCCAATCTTTGCTGGAGCATTCTTCTTATGCTGCATGCATGGAGCTTTATTTTCACCCTTGGGAGCTTGTGTTTGAACATAGTAGAACTGCAAATGTCACATAGATAAAGTTCTTCAGATGTCATTGTAAAATGTTATGGTCAAATGCAATTTTTCAGACTCCATAATATATGCAAGATATCACATTATCTACAACCATTAATGCTTCCTATTACCCGGGGACATCCCAAGGTACTCAACCCTTCAGTGCTTGGGTGGCAATTTTATTGCTCTTACAGTCTTGCCTAGATTAGTGTGAAAGTAGCCTATTTTTTGTGAAAGTATCTTATCTAGCACAATGGATATAAACAGATTCATCATTGCATATTCTGGATTCAGAATTTGGGGTACATAGGTTATGTAGATGTGTACCAACTTCATGCAATATTCTTGTAACCTCTTATACAATAATTCACATATTTGGCATGACTTCACCTAGACTACCAATGTTAGAATATTAACTACAATATTCTATGTTTGAAACACATATTCCTAATATTTCTATTAACCTGTCACCACATAGTTACATAGTCAAGCATAAGTCCTTTATCTAACAGCAGATAAATCCACTTCCTTCTATGATTGCTGACCTGTTATTCTACTATCAGTATTCCAACTACTCCAACACTATTTCTATACTACCATTGAATCTCTATATAAGCATCTGGATGTATTTCTAACATTTATAATCTTCATTAGACCATGCAAGTAACACACCAGTGCTTACCACTTTCATTGGCCACCTAATGCATTAAGTAATAACCAGCAAGAAATGAAGCAGTATAACACATACCTGTACCCTGCTCTAAAGGCCATGGGCTGGCATCTTTGACACTTCTCTTTAGGGTAAATAAACAAAAGTAAACATCCATCACTACTGGTATATACGTCCTAGCATCTTCATCAACCACTCCAAAACCAAGCATTTTCACAAAATATCATTCAAAAGGATGCTCAACAAAAGGATGCTTCATGCATTTTCTATCCTACTCCAGCAAAGGTTCAAAATACCATCAAAAATTCAGTTTAATGATTTGAAGGGGAGGATGCCTACGCATCTCCTGGAGTCTCACGTTGAATTAAGCCTGTCACACTCTATAAAACATGCATTCATCTTTTGCAAATCAGTCATAAATGTCTCAAATTTCTTCTTGAACAACTCTGCCTCAGCCTTGTTCGTCTCAGCCTCAGCCTTGTTCTTCTCATTCTCCTCCCTTAGACGTTCAAACTCCCTATTGGATAGTAAGGATTGAGATGGTTCAGGTATAACCAAGTGTCCTAAACCTCTAGCATAGCCCGATTGGGACCCCAACACCTCCTTAAACACTGCATTGGCATTCTCATCATTTTTATCTTCTGGTTCCAGCTCATTCATCCGTTGAAGCATCATATTCTACATTAGACACAAATTATTCATAAATCAGTGTTTGAGAACTAAGCAATTACTGTCCTGAAAAATAGATATATAAGTCTAGTATAGATAGCCATTATAACTCACGTAGTTGTGCTCAGCAGCTTCAGTAATAAATCTGCCCTTCTTTGTAGACCAATGCACCTCTTTATAGAAAGCAACATGATTTGGAGCTTGTTCTCGCTTCATTTATTTAACATCAGTTTAATAAGTAAAATATTCATTGGAAACCCAAATAATATCAAAAATATAATTAAGATGCTTGTATAACTTCACCTTTTCCTCCATTAGCCTAACAAATGACTTCCTGCCACCCGTGTGAGTTATCCTTTGATTTTTCCTATTACTTTTGTTCTGCCTTGATAGGTTCTATCATTGACACCGTGTAATTAATCCAGCATCCGGGTACAAGAATTAAATACAAGCTGTTATTAAACTGTAAAGAGTGAGAGTACACAAGTTCTTACCTTAAATTCCTCACTCCCCCATCTCTCACATAAAGCTTCCCACACAGCTTTGTCCAACAGCTTTGTCCACCATCTTTGTCCCTCCAGAAAGGGCTGCCTCATGTGTTTCATACTCAAGGTATTTGCTGTTTAATAGGTAGTGAAAATCATTATATTTCTGAGCAAGTGCCATGGCCACTGTCTCTCGATGGTTGCTTTTAGACCAATCCAATTCAAAATCAGCCTACATGTTAAAGGATAGTTACTGTCACTGAAAACAAAATAATTAAAATCTCAGTCAAAATTTGCTTCCATCATATAGGATAATGAGTACCCTGACACGATCTGTTAGCTCTTCCTTGTTCAGTTTATCAACACGAGTCCAGCTTGCATGACGCATGTCGACATACAACTTCACAATCCATGTCACGCGTGTTGAAAATATCATCGCATTTCACATGATACTCCTCTTTGCCCATCCTTAATCTCCACCGCTACTTTCCCAAACTTCCGAATGCGATCAAATTCGGTGCACCTTGCTGGTCCTCTTCCACGCTTCCGAGTGGGAGGAGCTTGCACAATGAAAGCAGGAAATGTTATTTATCACCTTATTACCACTTGCAAATTGACAATGTACTTATTCTATATAATAGACAGTTGGTACAATTCTCAAACAGTTTTATTGACAATCTTATATACCTTCAACTAGCGTGTTAGCAATTTCAGCCTCATTCACAGGATTTGTGTCCTCCTCTAGTGCGACACTTGGGCCTTGAGTGGATGCATCTGAAAATGAAACAGACTCGTCCCTTAGAATGCGTGCTCGAGTTTGTGCCCCTTGGCCTCTACCATGTACTGATGTGCGATTGTCACCACGTCCGCCACATGCATTCTTTTTTCCTCTCATTGTAGCTACATCATATAATAAATTGTTAATATCATCTCTATTTCATGCATATCTACAATGAAAGGCTAGATTGTATATTTCCATAAATTCTATTAATCATATATCTGGTATAAACTACAACCATCTGACAAGACTAAAGTTATGCTATATATATATAACAGATATGGACACTACAGATGAGCGTATACATAAAACTAATATTATATGTATACACACTACAGATGTTTGTTATAAACCCTTACACTGTGAAAAACTGAAAATCCCAGTGACCTTTTGTCTTAAAATATCATCACATACATACGTATGATATTTAGTAACTATCATTGCCTCGGAATATTTAGTTTCCATCAACATTTGTATTCTTTGCATAGCTTCAGACTATAGTATGAAATATAACTTCATCAATGGCACAGATTTCCAAGGATTTCCAATGCATAGTCCTCATTAAAACATACTCTAGGAAAAAGCAATTGCCTTCAAATGCCATGTATTTCAATTACAACCATATTTTTCTTATATTGATGGTCATAGGGACCAGATTCATTGAATTTTGGTCTCACACCATCTATTATTTGCACATTTCTAGATAATACAAACTTAGTGCGTTTACAAATACATACAATCATGAAATGGATTAAGTTATAATATCATACATCTATATCCTTTGACCTAAGCAGCATATTTGGCAATTCCTGATACATAAGTCCAATACTAACAATTATTATTACAGCCTACACATAGAACTGAAGTTGAAATGTTGCAAGGGAATGAACCCTACAGAAATATGAGAAGTTACTTGTATATGAGGGAAATAACAAATGCCACAGTGTAAAAATATTATTTGGCATCGCACCATTGACAACAGATTTCTGATAAAACCCCATCATATTCAGGCACAAATACAACCTCTGTTCTTTATTTTTTTTTTAACTTTCAAAGCTTAAGAAGTAGATGTAGTCAGTTTATAGAAACAACATTTGAACAGTTTGCATGTAAAGAGTAAAAGTTAAGGAGGACTCACACAGGTTTGTTCGCAGTGTGAAGGCTTTGAACAACTAAATAGCTGGGGTCGGTTGCTGCTGCTATGTAGGTGTTGAGTTTCCCAGAGGACAGAAACTCGCATAGCCAAACTTCATTTAACCCTCAGCAACGAAATTGGTAATGGGCATTAGAGGGCAGCTTATATATCTCTTCAAAACCCAAGAACTTAACCATGATTTACATAAAGCAACTTAACTCAGGATGTTAACCAGGAAGTATACCACACTCAACCACTTTCTGGCTTCACTCCTTGGAAAAGGTGCCCAAAATTACAAATTTCCCACGTATTGCAGGAAACTTACCGCGCAATGACTTGCCTACAATCCATGCCTCTTATACATTTTTTTAATTTATTCCCATCGTGTATAGAGCTTGCTGCACATGATGTCGTCACATATGCTTTCAACATTTGGGGCTCATATCTTAGTCATTAGCCGTGTGCAATGCCTATGGGATTGATTTTCCCAATTTATTATTACTTTAGTCTAATAACCACATGAATCTCCACTAACCAATTAACCAAATAATTAATTGTTGTTTTAGCTAGTCAGTTCTTTTAGAATTTCCAATTTATCTTACAGAAAATTTACTACCCCTTCCAACAGATAGTGCTACTGTGCTTTGTTTACATTGTCTCAAATATCTGTACAATCGTTCCGTGACAGGGACATCGATTGAATTTCCTGTAAATGCATTCCTCTTGCTCTCTCAATCACCATCAGTTCACATTTTGCCAACTAAACTTAGCTTGTAGTAGCAAGCAATTCAGTAGCCAACAAATTCTTGAATTAATATAGAACCATTCCCACTTATCCATTGCCATGAGTCAATTACGTCTATTAGGAAAACTCAAAGTCTGTTATATGTCATTTTAGCTACTTAACGTCCTGCATTACAAACATCCAAAGTCTCTAAGGGTTGATAGATAAACCCTTTCCATTTATATATAGAAAATAAGTACATCAGCATATCTGTGCAAGTATTTCACTTTAATTGTTAAATATTTAACACTATAACAACAAGAACAATGTATTTAAAGCTTATATATCACTTTGGCTTTGAATGATGCTAATCCCAGCCAAGTGTCGACACTATGGAAGAGCACCGCCGCCCCACAAATGAAGCTATATATTATAGCTTCTACTAACAGGAAATTTTAATACATATGAGAGTAAATATTGCCTTGCATGGCTACAAATCACTCCTCCATGATAGGTAGCCATGCTGCATTTTAAATTCATACAAATTTACATCAATCCATATATTCATCCAAGCTTCCTAGTAAATCTAGTACAAACTTAAGAGTCATAACTCATTTGTTATTTGGCATAAGCAAACAAGTGGCATTTAAGTCAAAGTTTGTACCAACCAGTCACACTATTGAATCCTTAGTACTCTCTCTCTCTCTCTCTCTCTCTCTCTCTCTCTCATCCTTTATCTACCATGTTTTTCTTAGATTTATGCATATATATGACAAAATTCCTTTGCCATTACCTAAAGAGAAAGAATATAAATTGTGGAATATATATATATATATAGTACTCTCAATTCATACAATGCATTGTGGACGTTTACTAACTAAAAATAGCAATCCATAAACAAATATTCCTAATGATATTTTTCACTTCACAACTTTGCTATAAAATTTAACATTTCTCAGGTTATCGTTGTACTCCAACAGAAAGGTAGTGGTATTGAATATTCATAGCTTAGAACATAGCAAATGATAAGTGAAGTTATTTTAATTAAACTTACGCGGATAGTCATTAAATACAAGCTTGCTTCCAAACAAAGAATAAAACCATCATAGAAAACTTCACTTGTACTAATTCAAAGCAATAGAAACAGGCCGATACAACCTTGTCCTAATACTAATACCCAAAGATTGCAGACTAATAACATCAAAGGTTGTAGAATATTCATTGGAAACTTCAGTACATCACCCATACATTATAATTAACAATATATTAATAGATTCAGCATTGTGAGAGAGTATTGGAAGAACAGCGGACAAATGAGATTCATGAGCACATCATATAACCCAATTACATCCCCGATGTATATATGTGCCAAAGGGAAATGAAAACCCTATGTAAATATTCACATAGGTATTTTTTCATAACTGTACATCAGCAACAACAAAGCATATTCATTTCATTATACAAGTGTAAATAGAAAGTTGTTACCCATCTTCATTATTTTGGTAGCCATGGTTTTATTCTTCAATCAGGATGGGTTTTTGGTCTTAATTAAAACCTATTTATACATGCTTAAAACATTGATCAAAACCCTCTAGCATGCAGTAAGGAAATGTACTGAAGAGTACAAATGTTAGAACCTACTTAACACCTTAATCATAAATACTTGTTCTACCCCTACAGGCAGCATAACCAGTAAAACCCTACTGATCAGTACAAATTATTATAAGGTTTCGAGTTCGAAAGTAAAAGAACATTACCACATTAGTAAATATATAGGGAAATTGCCAAGTACATGCAATTAGACCAAACATTATTCAGATTCTGTTTCAGGATTCGATTGGGAGTTGTCCTCATTCTCAGACTCTTACTGGTCAGTATTGGGATGATCGCCATAGTCATCACCATCCACATCATCTTCAATAAAAGTTTGGTCGGCATCGTCGGGAGGAGAACGAGGTAGCGTAGTTACCTCATTAACAACAATTAGTTCTTCATCCTCCCGATGCAATGTGTTTCCCAAGCCACTATCACTTTCATTGATCGGACCATCTTCTGTACTAGCTTCTTCCTCTTGGAATGCATCATCTTCAGAGGAGTCCTCACCATCATCCAATGCAGTTGGGACGGGTGGAATGTCATAGACATTCCTATTGGTTATCTTTTGTACCACTTGCCAATTCCCCACCATACTCTCATCTTTTAAATAAAATACTTGTGAGCACTGAGATGCAAGGGCGAAAGGCTCATCCTGATACCACTTTCTTGATGTATTCACACTTGTAAGATGGTCCCCTACACGTATGCCGCGTCTATGATCACCAACGTCCCACCAGTCACATTTAAACAAGTACACAAGATGCCACCCCATGTAGCGTAATTCAAGAATCTCTTTCAACACACCATAGAAATCAACCGGCATCGACTGATGTACCCCAGCAACAACCACACCACTATTTTGGCTGCGTCGATGTTGTTCATGGTCTTTTGTGTGAAACCGAATTCCATTCATGATGCATCCACTATATGATCCCACCCAAGGATCTGGTCCGCAAGCAAGAGCATAAATTTCATCTGTAACTTCATCTGGATTCAAGATACGCAATTCTTGAATCTATTAACAACCATAGAGGCAATAGGTTAATTTACTGCCATTGTGCAATAACTTACAACTATATTGATTGACCGGAAATGTATCTATGTTCAAGAAACACATCATCATAACTTACATGGTTCTTGAACCATTGCCCAAATTCGGTCTGGTGCCTACGATCAACATTGCTGGGGTCCTCTTCTTTAATCTTGTTATAGTGCTGACTACGAAATGAGAAAATTTGGATAGAGTAAGTTTACAATGTGATTTACAATTTAAATATGGTAGATTATCTGGTTGAAAGTTCTCGTGCCATACTTACTCTAGGTAATGCTGTATCTCAGGACAATTGTTAAGCACATACCACTCAGCTTTTGCAAATAGCTGATCATCCAATCTATCAGTGGAGGACGAACCCATTGGTCTCACCTTTTGAAAAAATACACTCATACTACCCGGTGTATGGTCTGGACCGACATCCACATTTCGCTCTTCCCTAGTAAAAGTCGTCTCAATGTCATGGAGATACATCGAACAAAATGTAAGGCACTCAACATGAATATAGGCCTCGGCAATTGAGCCTTCAGGTCTTGCCATATTTTTTACATAACGCTTGAACTTCCCTAGATACCGTTCAAAAGGATACATCCACCTATACTGGACAAGTCTCGCAAGCAATGCCTCTTGTGGCAAGTGAATAGCAAGATGCACCATTATATCGAAGAATGCAGGTGGGAATATCATTTCCAACTTGCAAAGAATAAGAGAGATATCAGTTTGTAGGCGGTGCAGAACATCAATGTTTAATGCTCGTGCACACAATTTCTTGAAGAATGAACTTAACTCAGTCAAAGCTTGTCGGACATCACTAGTTAAGTAGCCACTAATCACCATTGGCAGTAATTGTTGCATGAAAATATGAGAATCATGACTTTTCATGCCTAAGATCTTTGATTCACGTACATTAACACATCGGGCGATGTTCGCGGCAAAACCATCAGGAAACTCAACACTTGCTAACCACTTGCAGAAAGATCTCTTCTCTTTTTTATTTAGCATGTAACAAGCCAGTCTCATTGAACAACTATCGCCATCTTGCTGTAAATGTAATTCTTTCCGTATGCCTAGGTTGGTCAAATCCCGACGGGCATTGGCTGTGTCCTTGCTTTTCCCCTCGATATCCATCAAAGTTACTAATACGCTATCGCATATGTTCTTCTCAATATGCATGACATCTAGGTTATGCCTCAATTCCAAGGATTTCCAATAAGGCAACTCAAAGAATACACTTTTTTTGGTCCAATTCAACTCATTGGCCGTGCGTTTCCTCTGTTTTGAGAACTTACCAAACTGTACATCTTGCAATTCTCTCAATTGTTCCAAGATAGACTCTCCCGACAAATGTATAGGTGCTTGCCGATGGTCAGTACTACCATTAAATTCAACTTTTTTAGATCTCCACCTGTGCCCTGGCAACAACCACCGCCGATGACCGATGTAGCAGTGCTTTCGCCCATGGACCAACCACAATGAATCCGTACTACCATTACACGTAGGACATGCCATCTTCCCCTTTGTGATCCACCCAGAAAGATTAGCATACGCTGGGAAGTCATTAATGGTCCAGAGTAATGCTGCATGTAATCGAAATGATTGTAATGCAAATGCATCGTATGTATTGACACCCACTTCCCATAGAAACTTCAGTTCTTCAATTAAAGGTCGTAGATACACGTCGATATCGTTGCCTGGTGCTTTTGGGCCAGGAATTAGCAACGAAAGCATGAGGTATGGATCTTTCATGCATAACCAAGGGGGCAAGTTATATGCTACAAGAATCACTGGCCATATACTGTAGGGTTTAGCTATATTGTTAAATGGATTAAACCCATCGCTCGCTAACCCAATTCTCACATTACGAGGATCTGAAGCAAACTGAGGGTACTGCACGTCAAAATCTTTCCATACCTTCGAATCTGCAGGGTGCCTCATCACATTATAATCGTTGACGCGTTCAGTAGCATGCCATCTCATTGCCCCGGCTGTCTTATTAGAAACAAATAGTCTTTGCAGCCTTGGGACCAACGGGAAATGTCTGAGCACTTTGTGTGGAATTTTCTTTTGCTTAGTACTACTTAACACCCATCTCGGAGTGTTGCATTTTGGGCACTTCTCTTTATCAGAATGTTCCTTCCAAAATAAGACACAATCATTCAAACAAGCATCTATCTTTGTGTAATTAAACCCGAGGCCACGTTCCAATCGGCATGCATCATTGTATGAGTCAGGGAGAAGAGCATCAGGAAATGCAGATTTCAGGAGCTTGATGACCATGTTAAAGGATTTAACACTCCAACCACCAACTGTCTTTATATGAAGCAACTTTACGATAAAAGAAAGCTTTGAAAACGTCAAGCATGATGGATAAAGTGGACTCCGTGCATCTTCTAACAATTCTTCAAAGGTTGCTGAAGAACCACCAGGTGTGACACCATCAATACCAGGTATTTGAGAACCTCTGGACTGATCCATAGAAGCTCCAGCCTGAATGTCATCCAGCAGCTCATCCATATCATCAATATAGGCATCATTTCTGCTGGAATCATCACCTTCTTCTGATGAATTAACATCCAACACTTCCTCTTCACCGTGAAAAATCCAATCCTTATAAGAAGGATCAATCCCTATAATAAATAAATGCTTCTCGACTGTGGTTATTGGCTGGAAGAGCATGTTACGACATCTACGGCACGGACACCTAATGTCAATGCCCCCTTGTGCATGCTCCTTAGCCATATTCATGAAATGGCTAACCCCCATTGCATACTCGTTAGACATAAATCTATCTTCAATACTCATCCATGCCTTGTCCATCTAAACATGAGGTGAGAAAAGCTAGTGTGAAAGCTAAGATCAAATATTGGTAATAGAAATCCAGTAATCAGGAAAATGATAATTAAACCAATAGGATGCATTTATAGAGAAGCAGTGTGACATATACACAGCTGTGCAGGGTACACACATTCCGAGAGAGAGAGAGACAGAGAGAGAAGTGGTAAGACCTCAAGTGTAACATGCATTTGAGGTCTTACGAGTCCAAAGTACATTGCTGAAGAAGCATAAGGAATTGGGAACATGTTCTCACAATGAAAAAGTTTGAAAAAGCTAGTTGAAAGGGTGACAAATACCATATGTTAACCTATGTACATTGACATTACTAGTGTATTCCTCTCATTGAGAAGCTTGTAACATCAGCCTGTTAGGAAATGTTATTCTGTTGGAGTAGAGTTGAAGATATATATTGAGGATAATTATCATAACCTACTGAATAGTCTGTGCATAACTAAGAGAAAAATGTTATAGTAATCTATAATAACATAAAAGGGACTAGGTTCTGAGTGGCCAAATCGATAATATTCCAGACACGAAATGTCCAAACCTGCAAGCATAAGTCCCTACCTCCCGAAAATTAAGGACCATAATATAATATATATCAGGGAGTCTCATGTGGTACTCCGGTGAAGCAAGAAAATTACAAAAAATTTTCTGAGTGTGTTGAATATGCTTAAGTAGGTCAGGATTGAGTAGGTCAATCCTGATGCCCAATAAACTTGTCAAGCTATGATTCATAAACTGTAGTTATCAAGGAAAAATCCAATACAATTCCTAATTCTCACGTGATTTGGTTAACGGGTACAAACCAAAGTAGACTTAAAATAGCAATAAAACTAAGTAGGGGAAAGCCAACATTTAACAATTTCATTCAACTAAACTGCCTACATGCAAGAAAACAATAGTATCACAGGGCAAAATTGTTAAAACTCTCAAAATTCCAGGCAAATCCCAACCCAACATAATATCTGGATGTATTAAATCCCCACTGTCCATCAAGGTTCAGCTACTCACATAATATTTCTATTAATGTATCTATCTTAAATTGTAAGTGCATAATCATATAGTTAATTATGACATAGGTTATTGTAGTATCTGATCCAGAGTGGGCTAATAGAAATATTTTGTCAAATCTATAGGGATTAAGTCCAACCTGCCACACTTAGAAGAATTCAGCAACCCAAAGATGTTTAAAGTTCCCATTTGACCAAAACCTCTAAAACACAATAGTTCGCATAACAAATAAACCAGCAGTATGTAATTGACAAAACACATGCACCTAGCTTTTTGAAGAGTAACTTCATATTCAAACACTTAAAACAAATAAGTATATATATATGAAGTAGGAGTATCTACAGTTGTCCTCAAATTTAGTAGGGTTCCAAAACATAATAGAAAATAATTTCAATTGAGCATGAAACCGAACCATGTCTACCAACAAGTTCAGCAAATCCAAAGCAGAAGCAAGAAATTTTTAATCCAAAAGTGAAGCATTTTAACAGATTGTCGTGTACTATCTCTAAAGGAATTAAAACAGTGCTTGGATATGGCATTAAGGTTTCACCTTCTAATTCTTTAGGAGTGACCTTGGAGCTTTCTAACCAACAGAGGTGTTATGGCCTGCCCGTTGGAATGATGACATGAGATAAATGTATTCTATATACACATATCAGTCCAGGTTAAATCTCTAAAAAAACACTCCACTAAATATTTAAAACAGTTATATATGAGAAACAGGATTTCAATTGTTGGAATCATACCACGAATGAGGAATACTTGCAAGCAGATTAATAGATCAGAGGTACTCTTTACAAATGCGTTGAAGGGTACTAATCACATAGCAACCTATAACTATCTGGTACCAGAGGCAAAACACGTGAATTAAATACAGCCTAGCAAGATGTGGGTGTAGTTGTGCACATGAATGAAAGCATATATCAAACCACAAATGAAAACATTGCAGTCAAAGGTTACAATGATGATGTGAATGAAGCATGAAAAAAATCAAATTTTCTCATAATTTATATATTGTCAATTACAAAGTGATCGGAAATGGTACGAAATTTTTTCCAATGATGATTCAGACTCTGTTTTTCATTTGGGGACAGTAAATGAAAATTTGGCATCAACAATGGATTCCGGGAAAACTTATCTTACAGAAAAGTAGCAAAACCATCAGCAAATCTAGGAAAATTTAACACGAAATTGGAAGACGAACAGGGGACATGAACTCACATAACAAGAAATTGTTACCTAGATTTGCCCCAGAAGCCGAGTCATGGACAGATTCATTGAACGATTTTCGGGCATAGGTTTTGCTTAATGCCCTCCACTACGGCCTCACTAGTGAGACTCACCAACTGGATGAGAGACCGGGAACATCTGGTTTGGCCTCAGGTGGTTCGATTAAACCATCGAATAAGGGCGCTTAAGTGGGGTAACTGGATTTCGATAGAAATAGATCCGGGAGGAGTTGTCGGATGGAAGGATTTATGGAGAAAATTGATGGTTGCTGTGAGTAGCCAGCGGTGAAGTTGGTGGTGGCCGGACGATAGGCTAGGGCATATTCAAGTTTGCTGGACTTTGGCCTTCGCGGGGTTGAAATGCTTTCCGCGGGAGATAAAGGGGCAGAGGAGAGAGAGTAGTCAAAAAGGCATGAAATGATTTTGTGGCAAAATTTTTTCGCCCGAAAAACGAATTCTTGCCGCAATAACATATTTCTCATATTATTTATTGAGACAATTTAAAAAATGCCGGAATTAGAAATTTATTCTGATACATTGTTAACATGCCAGAAATGGAATGTCAGTAGAGGAAAAACACTACTATTTCCGGCATAATCTTTGGCATTGGAAAAAATTTTGGCTGGAAAAGCCACTTTTTGTTGTAGTGAGGGCACCTTTTTATTTAAATCTTGACAACCGAATCGATGCATTGAACAATGACAATGGTTCACATTATTGTTTTTACTTAATATTAAATATTTTAATCATTTTTAAGTCTAAAAACCAACACCATATCTCAAGCACAATATATAGCAAAAAGAAACATAGTCTTAAAATGACCTCACTCTACACCTCTTCGTTATTAGAGGAGAGGAGAGGGATGGGGGGAACTAAGAAGGGACCGGGGGGGGGGGGTGAGAGAGAGAGATAGAGAGCGAGAGTTTCCCATATGATCATTTTAATATATATATATATATATTTGAACGGATTAAATCGAATTGCATCCGTACACTTGATGAAGTTAAGCCCTACGCAACTAGGTCCAGAAAAATGGCTAACGCTACCATTTACACTATCAAAACCATTTATCTATTATGAATAATAAAGAAAATTTTTTTGTCTATATTTTAGACCGAGCGTTATGGTGAGAGCAGAAATATCTCAACTAGGCTGTAAAACACTACGACATTCACATACAGTGTCACAGAAATTTTTTCTGAACAATTTTATCATTGACCAAACAATAAGAGGATTGGAACTGTCTCCCACTTATGATTCATTGATATTTGTCAATTTAGTTTTCTACTTTTCCCTAGCTTTATCACCACAAATTCCAACATGTGTGTCCCATAGCAACTAATTTCCGTAAACATCATTTTAGATGTAAAACATGGGAAACATCCACATAAAAATCATGTTGATTGTTTATAACTTCCAGAGGAATTTGAATGCTGTACTCATTTCATATACTTGCTAGGTTCCCATGTTAACCTGCCCATTTGTAATTGCAACCCTGAATAAGAATGGATATGGTTAATTAGAAATTGGGGAATATACAATTTCAGAGTAAATAAATAGTTTCAACAAGCACGAGATTATCGCATGTCAGTGTGCAGGCAAACATTGAAGATTTGATATGGGTTGACATATCATCCATGCCTACATAAATTACACAACAAAATCAACACTCTTCTATAGGGAATGTTATATATTAAAAAGAAGTATTCTTGGAATTAGAAAAAAATAAACTAACTCTAACTCAAACATATGAAACTACTAAACTTCAATCCTATGTTTCCAAGATGCAGACTTTCCCTAAAAATAGATATCCAAAAACAACATAAGGTCCTATTTAGATTACATAGGTTACTACATGAAATACTAAACAATACAAACAAACCTCAGGAACTATCCTATTGAGGAATGTATGTCTCAGTATGATCTAGAACATCAGAGCTATAATTCTCATTGATAATAAGAGAAAGCACTCATATGCTACACTAAAATGTTTAAAATAAAAGATTAAATCCAATAAACTGTATTGACACCGAACATGAAGGGAAAGTTATTATATAGATCTTATATTACTGACAGAAGAGATGAGCAAGGCCACACTGGAATTCTGATAGATTATGTGATTTCCTTCATTATCTGGTATTTTGAAAACAATCGTTACCGACAATGTTAGTAACATAAAAGATGCTCTTTTACCTATATATATATAAGTTCCAAGCTAACATAAAGATAATAATATTTGTAATTGGGAATACTTTGTGGAATCAAAATTAGAACTCCTACTTGTGAACGGGTGGAGAACAGACAAATAGTAGTTGGAAGGAGGAGTAAAACAATGGAAGGTTCATATTATTCATTCCAAGTAGGATGATGGAGCTGAGTGTTGGCATATAAAATGAGATAGAGAGATTTTTGTCTAAGGAAAGTTTTGTTTATCACTCTCTTGAAAATAGATTAAAATGCATCAGTCTATATAGGCACATAAGACTCAACATACTTGATGATCATAAATTACTCTTGAAAACATAAAAAAACACTCATGAGAAACTATAAGACAACTTTGAGAAGCTACAAGTCACTCTTGAACCAAAATGTTTTCTTTGTAGAATACACAAAAGTCTTCATACGATTGATATTGTGTATCTCACAATGAAATCTATTTTTAACACTCCACTTAATGCCTTGTGTGACATCCAACATTTCTCTCAAATAATCAAATTTATCTTTAGGAAGAGTCTTAGTGAAAATATCCGTAACTTGGTGTTCGGTTTTGCAATACTTGAGTTGCATCTCTTCATCTTCCATGGCCTCTCTAATAAAGTGATGCTTGATTGCAATATGCTTTGTTCGACTATGGTAGACAGGATTCTTTGTCATAGAAATAGCGGATTTGTTATCACACAAAAGTGGAGTAGCTTCTCATTGCTTCTTACCAACATCTTCTAAGATTCTCTTTAGCCATATTGCTTGTGAAGTTACCTGTGATGCCGAAATATACTCGACCTTGGTGGAAGATTATGCCACACTTTGTTGCTTCTTAAATGTCTGTGAAAATATACTGGAATCAATTGAAAATGCATATCCAAAAGTGCTTCTTATATCATTAACACACTCGGCCCAATCACTATCACAAAATCCAATCAACTTTGCATCAATATTCTTCTCATAAAAAATACCAAAATTATATCTTAAACACCCTCTTGGCTGCCCCAAGATGCATTGGGCTTGGCCTATGCAAGAACCGAGACAATAAGCTTGTAGCATACATAATATCCAGTCTTGTAGCCATCAAATACAATAGCTTTCCAACCAAACTTCTATAAATAGATGCATCAACTTCTTTGATTTCATCTTCTTTCATCAAATTTTCATTCAAAACCAAATGAGTTGCAACTAATTTGCAATTCAACATTTAAAAATTTTCAAGTAGAGTTTTTGCATACTTCTTTTTGAATATAAAAGCATATTCTTCTTTTTGATAAATTTCAATACCCAAGAAGTAATGCAATAAACCCAAATCATTCATTTTATATTACTTGATTATCTCCAATTCAAAATCATTAATCATATTTTCGTCACTATCGGTAAACACTAAATCATCAACATAAAGAGAGATGATAAGAATACCGGCTGTACCTTGTGTCTTGACATACAAGGTTGGCTCACTTTGTTTCTATCAAAGCCTTTTTCATTGAAGTAAGCAATAATCTCACTACACCATGCTCGGGATGCTTGTTTTAGGCCATACAATGCCTTCTTCAACTTGTACACATTCTTCTCTTCTCCTTTTGTTACAAAGCTTTGTGGTTGCTTTACATAAGCTTCCTCTTTTAAAACTTCATTTAGGAAAGCTAATTTTACATCAAGTTAATAAAAGAACCATCTTTTTTGAGCCGCCAAAGCAATAAGGGCTCTAATAGTATCAAGCCGAGCCATCAATGCAAATGTTTCTTGGAAGATCAATTTTGGGTTGTTAACTATGCCCTTTTGTTATAAGTCTTGCTTTGTTCTTTTGAATGGAACCATCTGGGTTAGATTTTGTTTTGAAAGTCCACTTCACACCAATAACATTAGGTCTTTTGGCCTTTCTACCAACTCCCAAGTTTTGAACTTTTCAATCACATAGATCTCTTTGTCCATGGCTTTCTTCCATGCTTCTTCTTTAATTGCATCTTCAAAATACTCCGATTCAATAATACAAAAATTACAACTTGCATATACATTACTAAGTCTTCTCATTATTTTTGGAGTTAAACTTGGAGAAGAGGAATTTGAGCTTGATGGAGAAGTTGGAGATAATTGTGAACTAGCAATAGGAGATATCTCTTGTGGAGCTTCAAGAACATTTTCAACTTCATCTTCTTGATTCTCGAGTTCTTCATTGAAGGTAGTAACTTGATCTTGAACTTTGTTTTCTTTCAAATTCTAAGAGGCCTTCCCATTAAAAAGCATATCTCTACAAATAATCAATTTGTTTTTATTCAAACTAAAGAGTCTATAGTCCTTTAATTTTGAGCTATAGCTCACAAAGATGCATTTTTCACTTCTTTCATCAAGCTTGTGCCTTACTTCTTTTGGAATATGAGCAAAGAAAATACAATCAAATACCTTCAAGTTATTCAAAGTTGGTTTTCTTCCACACCAGACTTCAAATGGAGTTTTATTTTCTACTGCCTTTGTTGGATATCTATTTATCAAATAAACCATCATATATACCGCTTCACCCTAAAAGGACTTGGGTAATGCCTTCTCATGAACTTAGATTTCGCAATCTCAACAATGTTTCTATTATTTCTTTCCACCACTCCATTTTGTTGTGTAGTGTATCTAACCGTTAATTGTATCTCCATGCCAATATCTTCACAAAACTTTTCAAATTCATTGAAGTTGTACTTACCACCTCTATTACTTCTCAACACTTTTATAAAGTGTCGAATTTGTCTCTTAATAAATATTTGAAATTTTTTGAAAATTGAGAAAACATCCGACTTTTTCTTTAAGACATACACCTATGTCATTCTTGTAAAATCATCAATGAAAATTATAAAATAGTTGTCACTCCATGAGTTGGTGTTGACCTAGGCCCACACACATCGGTATGGACAAGCTTCAATAGTGCTTTGGCCCTCCATACTTTCTCCATGGAAAATGACACATCGGTATAAACATCTTGCAGTTCTTGTATAGTTGGCAACCCATATATCATGTTCTTTTGTTGAAGAGTCTTCAAACTTTGAAAATTCAAGTGCCCAAGTCTTCTATGCCAAAGTCATGACTCATTAACCACATCTTTTTTTAAGGCCAATTTTTTTTAATACGTGAAAGTGAAAGGAAAAATTTAATTATTCTCCATCTTGATTGTTGCTACAACTTGTTTTCTCTCCCCTTTGTCATAAATCTTGCCCAATACTTAATAAGTTTTACTCCAAATCTGGAACTAGCAATATGTTCTAAATGATGTACTTTGTGCCCTTCTTTGTCTCTATAGAAATTATACATTTTCCTTTTGCTTAGACTAAGAAACCATTTCCTATCTTAACTTGAGAATTTGAGGAAGTATCAATCTCCACAAAAATGCTTTCATCTACGGTCATGTGATTGCTACACCCATTATCAAGAAACCACACATCATTCTTTTGTTCTGATACCGCTTGACAAGTATAAAACAAGTTTGCTTCACTTTCTTGCTATTTGGAAAAATTTGCTTGCTCATTGTTTTTTACACAAAAGTCTTTTTAAATATGCCCAAACTTTGTACAATTGTGGCATTGAGGTTTTCCCTATAACCAACAATCTTTATCAACATGACTACTTCTTTTACAAATTCTACATTTTTGTTGAGTGGACTCAACATTTCCACTTCTCTCAAAATTGCTTCTTCCTCTTCCTCTTCCATGTCTTCCCCTCTAGATGACTTATTCTAAAATGAGTCTCTTTATTAGCTTTGAATTAACATTGATTTTAGATTGAAAGGCACTTTTAATTAACTATCCAGAGTGCCTACTCAACCTTTGCTCAAATATTTCGATTGAACCCATCAACTCTTCAATACTCAACTTGTCAATTTCTTTAGTTTCTTCAATAATGACAACAATGTGATCAAACTTCTTTGGCAAACTAATTAATATTTTCTCAACAATTTTTTTATCCGAAATATTTTCTCCATATATCTTCATTTGATTCACAACTTCACAAGTCTAGAAAAATAGTCTTTCAACAACTCCATTTCTTTCATCTTCATATTTTCATAATATCTTCTCAAAGATTGAATTTCTATAGTTCTTACCTTCAACATTGTGCCTCTATTCTCCTTTTGAAGAATCTCCCAAGCCTCCTTTGCCTTAATTGCATTGATAACCATTGGGAAGATTGTCTCGGCAACATCTTGTTGAATCGAGGTTAAGGCTTTACATCTTTCTTCCTATGCTCCTTCAATTGTTGTTTTTTAACATCTGTCAAAGTTATGGTATTTACCGGTTCTTCATACCCATTTTCTACATATTCCCAAAGATCATATAAAAGAAAAACATTTCTCATCTTCACATACCAAAAATCATAATTTTCTCCATTAAAAATAGGAAATGATGGTTGTTGGGCTTTTATATTTTGATTGTTTGTACTTGCCATTGTTGTTGTCTTAGGAACTTGTTTTCCTGCTACAAATCTTCATGCCCAGCCATTTTTTTATTTGGACCTTGCTTTTGATATAACTATGTTGGTATATGAAATGAGATGGAGAGATTTTTTTCAAAGGAAAGTTTTGTTTATCACTATCTTGAAAATAGATTACAATGAATCAGCCTATATATAGGCACATAAGACTCATGTACTTGATGATCATAAATTACGCTTGAAAAAAAAAAGACACTCTTGAAAAACCGAAAAGTATTCTTCGTAGACTACACAAAAGTCTTCATACAATTGATCTTGTATATCTCACAATGGAATTAATCTATTTTTAACAGTGAGGTACTGATGTTGTATAACTTTTCTTTTGGAAACTTATGTTTTATTTGGACTGTAATCTGTGACAAGCATTTTTTTTTTTTGTAACATGTAGTATTTTTGTTGGTTTGGTCCACGCCCATGTGGGCAACCAACTTTTCCACTGAACGTTGCCAGCCACCCAGCCTAAAGTACTAAGCCAAAAATAATGAACAAACTGGCTTGTGTTCACACCATCCGAAGGTGAAGCTCCCTATAAATAGAGGCAGTTGTAATGGTGTAAGACATCCTCAAATGAAGTGAGCGATCATTGGCGAAACATAAGAAGAGCTCAATGAAGAAGAGCTAAGGGAGAGAGGAGAGAGAGAGAGAGAGAGAGAGAGAGAGAGAGAGAGAGAGAGAGTTATGAGTTGAGTGTGAGTGTGTACTCCTCCTCCTCCTCTTTTGTGTTGGTTTCTACTTAATAGTGAAGTCTCTTGATGTAGGCAATTTATCGAACCACATTAAACTCCTTCTGTCAAGTGTGTGTGTGCGTGGTTTGTGTAGCTTATGGTGCACCTCGATTCCTAAAAAGTGGTATAAGAGCAAGTTGGGATGTGGATTTCATGCACCAAAGAAAATTTGATTATGGTACACTGCTCAATTTGAAAATTGGAGCATACCAGAGTGTTCGTCTAATCAAGAAAAGAAAAACAGTGCAAACAAAATACCGAAAAGACATCGCATGCCTCACCAAGTGCTGCCCTAAGAAAGGTGTGTATATCCATGTGTGGACACTAGCAGTACATGCAGATGGAATTTGAAGATGCGTGGGTTCACTCGCACCACACGCTAGGGAAACAAAGGTACCACATGTCAGACACATGGCAGGGCCATGTCAGCAAAAAGTGATGATTTGTCATGGTCCACATTAGCATAAGGTGCCTATGTGTCAAAGTCACATCAGTAACAAGGGCTACAAGGTAGCTAAGTCAGCAATGGAATATTTCTTCTGGTATATAATATTCTCTGAATGAGATACTTTGCAAAATTTCAAAAAGGTTCCTGAATTTTTAAAAATTTTGATTTGACCTATCAAAAATTCCATAATTTTCAGTTGAGTCCCTTCTAAGGTTTTCCACCTTTTTGAATCCATCCATGAGGTTAGAATCAAGAGATTTCACTTCTAGATGAAAGAAGTGGAGTAGTGAACACCACGACAGGTGTGATGATGATCCTAAGGGAGTCATAAATGGAGGATACCCTTTTCTATAGAGGTAGAGGTGAAGAAGGAAGATGGGGACAAGCTAAACTAGGACTTGGTGGGCTGGTCCAATAGAGAAGTGGATAAGTGATCCAAGTTTGAGTCGATAGAGGTGTAGGTTTCGGTGCTTTTACTGGAGTTAGAAATGGCAGATTATGCCGGATTGTTCAAGGAAGAAGGCAAGCCAATTACCAATGGCAATAGTGTCGATATGCTGTCAAGGATGGTAGATTGGTGAGAAGTATAGGCTGGAGGGTAGTGTCGTGATGGGAGGAGATGTTGTCAGACATAGGCCCAGTAGTACATGCGGATATGAACAAGGGGAGCAACGGTCGTATAGACACACACAGAATTGGCATAGGTGTACATTGAGGATTGAGAGTGGTAGAGGAGTGGATATTGACAGGTGTGTAGGAATCTGGCTAGGTGACAAGTGTGACGATATCAGGTGTTCATAAGCTCAAAGTAAGAGACAAAGAAGTGTTGTATAGCCACGACATGGATTATGGTGAATCTCTTTGACTCTCGATCAGTGACATGTACTTCTTCAGGTGTGCACAAGGAGTGGAGAGATGAGTCACTACGTTTTGCAAAGAGGTGGTCTTTGCACGGCATGCCAATGGGGCATGTAAGCACCTTGGAGGTGGGTGCAGGTACTTCAACATATCTTAGTTGAACGTACGAGCACCTTAAAGGTGCAAGCATCTCGATTGGAGATGCAAACACTCTAGAGGGAAGTATAGGTATTCCTAGAGAAGTGATGACACTCCGGTGGGATATGGTGGCACCTAGATGAGGGTGTGGGTACTTCAGAGGGATGTATGTCCACTTCGACAAGGAACTATAGGCATTCAGGTGGGGAGTGCAAATATACTGGTACTTAGTGGAAAGCACAGTTTCCCTGATGAGAGTGTGTATACAATTACTCTGATTGAGAGTGCGATCGCTTGAGATAAAGCAATGACATACATGACCACTTAGTGGGGAGTGTAGACATGTACATACTCCAATGATGAGTATGGGTGCTCAGGTTAGGAGTGCAACCCCCTAGTGACAAGGTGAGGACGAAATGTACTGAGATGAGAAGTACAGGTGCTCCAACAAGGGAATACAAACAGCTCAGAGTAGAGAGTATAATCACTTCAATAACAAGCCAACGACATGACAACTCAGCAGGAAGTCTGGACATGTGAACACTTCAATTGGGAGTGGAGTTGCCTGGTGGCAAGACAAGGATGTAATATGGCAACTCGAGTAGCAGATGGAAGTTGTAGAAGATGTGAGTAAGGAAAGTTGTAGGTACATGTAGAGGTGTCGAGTAGGGCTCCACAAGAAGCTACAGGTGCATGTAGAAAGTGTCGAGCAGGGCTCCACGGGAAGTTGCAGAAGAGGTAGATGTAGTAGATGTTGAACAGGGAGAGACGCAAACCCCATCACTAGAATTTGTGGGAGATACCTCATAATGTTTTGACTGTTGTTTAGGGGGAGCCATGGAAGTAAGCTTTACTGAGAAATAGATAGGATGGACAACAACTAAATGAGGCTAGATTATATTCTCCCACAATGGGCATAGAGGAGGATAATTGTTGGTTTAGTCCACGCCCATGTGGGCAGCCAACCAAGCATTGTGGGTTGCCATCTCACCCTTTAGGTCTGGAAGTTAAATGGCTGGATCAAGTTTACTGAAATTAGTGATAGTATGTTCAGTATGGAGTTCCAAACAAGTGTAAACAAAGATAGAGTTTTTACATGGCAGGCCTTGGTCTTTCGATACATCACTGATTGGCATTCAAGATGTTGTTGGTAGTATCCCTTCTAATGAAGTAATATTTTCTCATGAACCCTTTTGGGTGCAACTTCATAATGCCCCACTGACTAGGATGACAAAGGAGTATGGGGGCACATATTGCTTCTGGGATTGGGAAGATCCTTAATGTTGAGGTGGCAGGTAATGATTGGGTTAGGTACCTACGAGTCAGGGTAGAGGTTGATATTGAAATCCCTTGGCCTGTAGGAAATGGGTGCAAGTTAGTGGCAGGTAGCACTGGATTGCTTTCAAATATGAGAGGCTACAAAATTTCTATTTCAAGTGTGGTGTCCTTAAACATAAAGGTAGAGGACGCCATGTCTAGAGACAAACACATCCTCAATAGGATGACTCCCTTACTCAGTTTGGTCCCTGGTTAAGGGCTAACCTAGCCAAATATTCGTGGTTTGAAACCAGGAAATACAGTTGCAGATAGGAGTCAAATCAATCACAATTCAAGCAGCAGCCACCAGGCACGACCCTGGGGGGGGGGAGCTGTGAGAACTGGAAAGGAAAGTCAGTTTCTATCAAGGTGTTTGAGGCACAATCTTAGGATAGAATCGTGGAGTTTGATAATAAAGATCATGTGCTCACAGATGGTAACTTTGAAGTTTCAAAAAAGTTGGAGGGAAGTTAGCAAGTCTGTAAATCAGGTAACTTTTCCCATTCTGAGTTACTTACCAAAACTGTCTCCTTTCCCTAGAAGGAAACTATTACTATTGCCCAGCAGGATTTGTGAATGTTAAAGGCCACCCTTGAAGGAAAGTCTCCAGCTACTGATATGGAATATGAGGCCTTTAATGAAGAGTCTGATTTTGATGGGATTTGTCTGGCTCCCTCACACACTTTTGAGATATGTTGCATTGATGACCCTCCAAGTCAGCAGCTTCCAGCTCAGCATGCAATGTCTAGCTGGAAAAGGAGAGCTCAAGAATTATTTGTTGATAGTGTTGTTGAGTATGATGTTTTGACAAGAGAAATCAAGAAGAGATCTACTCACAAATTGCAGGGGGTTCTTTATTCCTACATGGCATAAAAAGATTAATAAAAAAAAAGTATGTCCTATTGAAGTACTTATTCAAGTCAAAGGTGGAGGCTGCTACGCAGCCCTACCTGCAGCCATGATCTACCTAAGTTGGAACTATCGGGGGCTTGGGAACCCTCAACAGTTTGTAAACTTCACCATTTGGTGAGTGTAAAAGGCCCAGACTTTGTTTTGCTTACTAATACAAAGTGTATTAGAAACAAGGTGGAGATGATAAGAAAGAAGATTGGTTTTCAGCAAAGTTTTATGGTGGATAGCAAGGGTCTTAGTGGTGTGCTTGCTTTTCTATGGAAAGATAGTATGGAGGTTGAATTAGCTGCTTACACCAGAAGTCACATTTCCCTTAATGTGACACTACTAGACTCAAGGAATAAAGTTCTTCTCAATGGTTTTTATGGAAGTTCTGAACCATCAAAGAGAGGTGGCAGATGGGGTCTCCTTAGAGCCTTGAAACCACAGGATGATAGAGCTTGGTTATGCATTGAGGATCTCAATGAGATCCTGCACCGGTATGAGAAGCAAGGGGCTATTAAGAGACCTTATCAGCAGATGGAAAATTTCGAAGAAACAATTGAGGCTTGTGACTTGAGTGAGGTGCGGTTTCAAGGAGACAGTTTCGCATGGAGTAACAAAAGGGAGGGGAGGTGCTTTACAAAAGAAAAATTGGACAGGGTTTTGGGAATCAGTCCTAGTTCAACCTGTTTGTAGATTCTAGTGTGGGCTCTCTAGCATCTCAATGTTCTTAACATAGCCCAATTCTTTAGCTAATTGGTAAAAATGAGGGTGAGAGGAAGAAGACACAACCTTTTAGATATGAAGCTAGCTAGGGCAAAAGAGAAGAATGTCAGGAGTTAATTGCTAGAGCTTAGGGCAATACTCTTCACCAACTTTCTAATATTCAAGAGGCTACAAATAGTCTGAAGAGATGTAGGGATAATTTATTGGCATGGAGCAAGATTATGTTAAAAAACCAAAAGGGCCTTATATCTACAAAACTCAATCAGCTGAAACTGCTTCAAGAGGCTAATGTTGGGGATGACAATGCTGCTTTCAATAACTTGAAAATGGAGGTGAACTGCTTGCTCGAAGAGGAGGACTTGAGATTGAAGCAAAGGGCCAAGTAATAGTGGCTAAAGGATGGTGATAGAAACACAAGCTTTTATCACAAGTGTGCAAACCAGAGGAAAAAGACCAATTCCATAAAAATAATGTATAATGAGAATGGAAGGTTTGCCACTGCACCAAAAGAGGTAAGTCACTTATTTCAAGGCTTTTTTTAGACTCTTTTTACTTCCTCCAATCCTCATAAAATTGAGGACTATATTAAGCATATTAAAGCCTCTATCACTGATGAAATGAATGCCTCATTAACCAAAAGAATTAGGTAGAAAATGCTATTTTTCATATGACCATAGGCTCCCCAAGTCCAGATGGCTTTACAGCTATATTTATCAGAACAACTGAGATATAGTGGGCTCTATTAATTGATAGGAATGGAAGGTTACATGGCTTTGAAACTGGATATGAAAAAGGCATATGACAAGATTGAATGGACCTTTTTGGAAGCATTAATCATGAGAAGAAAGGGGTTTGATCATAAGTGGATTGAGGTTATAATGAGATGTGTCTCATCTGTTTCTTATCCTCTTATTATAAATGGGATTCCTCAGCAATCTTGTACTCCCTCTTGTGGCATTAGATAAGGTGATCCATTATCACCCTATCTTTTTATTCTATGTGCTGAAGCCCTTAGTAGCCTCCTCCAATCAGCTGAATCCTCAAGTGTTCTCACAAGGGTTCCTTTAGCTCAAAGCCAGCTGCACATAAGCTAGCTGAATCTTCTTTGCTGATGATAGCCTTCTGTTCTGTAAGGCCAACCCTCTAGAGTGGAGCAGATTAATTCACTTGACATTTATGAGCTTGCTTCAGGCCAGAGATTAAACAAAGACAAGACCTCCATTTTCTTCAATAAAAACACCAATCCAGAAGTCAAGGATATCATTATTCAAATTGCTGGCATTCAATCTACACAACCTTATGAAAAGTATTAAGGCTACCAGCTCTAATTGGCACATCTAGATAAAAGGGCTTCAAGAGCATTCTTGATAGAGCAAGGGGTAGAATTAGTCATTGGAAAACTAGGTTCTTGTCCTAAGCTAGGAAAGAGATCCTTATCAAGGCAATGATTCAGGCTATCCCCACCTATTGCATGGGAGTTTTTAAAATTCCAAAGAATACTTTCTAGATGGTGATTTCTTAAAAGCTAGGCTTTGTAAAAGTCATTTCTCTCATATGGAGGAGTATCGTGGGGGCTAAGCCCCTACTTGAAGACGGGCTTCTGTGGCAATTTGGGAATGATATGTCTATCAAAATCTAGCATGATAAGTGGCTACCACTACCTACTTCCTTTAGAGTACAAAGTGGGGTTCAAAGACTTGAAGCTGAAGCAAGAGTGGTTGAGCTAATAGATTCAAATACAAAAGCTTAGGATTTGCAACTGATAATAGAGATTTTCTTTGAAGATGAAGCAGCAACTATATAGAAAATTCCACTAAGCCTTTGCAATAGTCTTGATAAGCTTACATGGAGATGCACAACTAATGGCATGTTTTCTGTAAAAAGTGTCTTATCACTTGCAAATTGAAATTCAACAGAAGGCTGAGGGGCAGTCTAGCTGTTTTAAAGAAGAAGGAAAAATGGGGGAAGCTAGCTATTTCAAATGTTGAGAAGTTATTTTTGTGGAAGGCCTGTAATGATAGTTTAGCAACAAAGAAGAACCTCTTCAGAAAGAAGATTGTCGATGAGCCTAACTATCCAATATGTTACAACATGAAGAAAGTATTGAACATACAATCTAGGAATGTGAATCAGTGGAAGTTTTTTGGGGCTTATGTTCTATGCAGTTGCAGAAGAAAAGCATCAAGAATCAAACTTTCAGAGAATTAATGCTTAGCTTACTAGATGTGTTGAATGAAGATGTGTTGGCAAAGTTGGCTATGGTGGCATGGAGATTGTGGAAGAGAAGAAATGAGGTGATTTTTCAACAAGAATTTACCAGCCCCACAATCCTTTTGAAGCAGACTAATAAAAAACCATAGGATCTTAGGTTGATGCACAACAATTCCTTAGTAGTTTTAGAAGCTGGGTCTATCTCTACTGCTCAGTGGAAAGTCCCTCCAATTGGTTACTATAAGATCAATTGGGATGCTGATATTGATCAGAAGAAGTGCAGGGTTGGTATTGGAACAGTTATTTAAAACTGGGAAGGGCAAGTCATGGGCACTATGAGAATGAACAAATCTCTCTTTTCTGATCCACATCTGTGGATCTTGCAGAAGCATATGTTGTTCTTCATTCTGTTTTACTGAGTATTGACATTGGTTTGAGGAAGATTATTCTTGTGAGTGATGCTCTTAATATTGTTAAAGGGATTAATGGAGTTAGTGAGCAATGGGGTCAAGCTGGTATGATTATCTAAAATGTGAAGATGAGTCTAAGCAGGTTTGAAAGCTGGACAGTGAATCACATCAACAGGTCTACTAATCAGGTGGCTCATTGTTTAGCTAAGAAGGCTCTTGATATTGATGATGTAACTGTTGAGCTTGAGGATATCCCAAGTTGTATTGCTACTCTGATTTGAACTATTATGATGAAAAAAGTTAATGATTTCTTTGAAGGAAAAAAAGAAGTGCAAGTTCATATTACTTGGAGATACTTCTGTTTAGTTTTTTTGTTTATTATAATTTATTGTAAAGTAATATTGGGTCTGTTTGGGTACTGGTCCTTAGAGGCAGAATTTTTGCCTATGGAAATTCTCTCATTCTATTATGCACCACGATCTTATGTTGAAAATTTAAGAAATGATCGGTTATGAAAAGCTTAAATTCATATCATTCAAAGCTCAGTTTAGAAAACATAAATTTACATTGGTGTGCATTTTACATTATGAATATTGAATTTCCTCAGTTTTTCTTCTTTTATTTTTTTTATACTTTACATGGACTTAGTGGAAAAAGTAATTATTTGTTTCTAGTTTTAGTTATTTTTTACATAAAATTTAGTTTTCCATTTTGATATATTTTATTCTTATGGCCAATGTTCAATGTTTTGAGATATATTCATTCCTTTTATTATATTTTCAATATTATTTTTTCCTTGAAATAACATTAATAAAATACAGGCTTTAAAATTTTTTTTTTTGCAAATTAATCTAGGTACCCAGATTTCATAAATCCGAATTTGTTTGAGTACTAGCTTGAGTCATAACTTGGGCGGGTACTCGGACTGTATTTGACACCTAAGTACCTAAACATGTACCCAGGTGAACACCTCCATAATACATGAATAAAGGGTGGGAGACCCAACAAACACTTATTTACTATTAGTGAGAACAAAAGAAAAATAAAAAAGGGCACCAAGAACCAAAAAATCTACCCTACCCTTCATTGCCAAAGGAGATCACTACAAAGCAATGGTTGAGCCACGTTGGGGCATGGCCCCCAAGAAATTTGAAAAAAAAAATATCTATGTTAATTTTTTTAATTTAATAAAATAATATTAATTTATCATGTGTTGGCCCCCCCTCTAAATATTATTTTATAAAATATTATTTTGACCTCTCTATAAAATTTAATTTAATATAAAGATGAAATAAATAAAACACATCTCATATAAAATAAAATACATATTTTTATTATAAATAAAATTTAAGAAAAATTTTATAACTATAACTGGTATCATTTTTAGCCCCTTTACATTTTCTAAAGCATTTCAATCGGCTTATGGCAATCTACCAAACATCCTTTTACAGACTACGTTTCCTTCTCACACGGCAGAACACCGTATTTTCACATCTCATCCTTCACTTTTTTTTTCTCCATTTTCCAACATCAAAACACATCTCATCCTTCACAATTTATTTTCTCCATTTTTCAACATCAAAACGAAGAAGAAAGGAAGCATAAGATTTTACCTGCGCTACTCGACTGTGAGGTGCGACCTAGTGATTGCCGACAGACGTTTTCCAGTTTCTCACCCCCTCGCGCATGATCGCATCTCTCTCAGACTCAGACTCTCTCTCTCTCACTGTCTCGCAAGTTCATAAGAATCGCAACCTGAACCTGACCTCTCTCTTAGTCGCTCTCGCTCTCAGCATCTCACAAAGCCTCTTTAATGCATTTCCACACTAAAAAGTTAAAAGGTTCGGCCTTTAACACCTTTTAGTTTTTGAAGTTTCCAGAAAATAAATTGATGAGAATCTCGAGAGTCTAGAGATAGATAGACTAATGGTCAAATAGTTAAAGGGAAGTTGGCCCCTTTAAGGTTTTAATTTGTCTCGACATGCTTTTTTAATTTTCCAATTTATTTTTTTCTTTTATAATCCCTGATTACTTAAGTCTGTAAAAAATTTCATAATATTATTTGTTTATTTATTTAATAGATTAATATTTTTATAGATTAATACTTTTATTTATTTAATAGATTAATAATTTTTTTTCTATATAGTAAACTAACATTTTAATTTTTAATAGATTAGTAGACATATTTGATAGCCCCTGCCAGACTACTAGTTCTCGTCAGCGTCGTCGCACGGTCCCACAGAGCACCATTTCCTTGCACCTTACTTATTTATCTGTACGCAGGTATGTCTTTTCTCTTTATAAAAATTTTATATTGGTATTAATCATATTATATATATATATATTACATATATTAATTGTGTATGGTTGTATGCACTTATTTAAGTTTTTTTTTAAATAGTATTATGTGTATTAATAAATTGTTTGATTTTCAATTTTAAATTGTTTGATTTTAATTTGAAACCTTATTATTAGAATATCTATAAAGTTTGTCAAAGTTTCTAACTTTATTTTATATGTTTCAATTTGATTTTAAATTTAGGTTTATGAATGATGTCTAAATTAAAAACTATCGACTCATTCTTCAAAAGAAAAGAACTTGATGATTTTGTTTGTTTAAAAGAATGCAAGTTACAATTTTAGACACTACGTATTTTTTTTGTTTAATATATTTGTATGCATGTCTTCATATTATTTCAATGATATATTGTTCTTGACATATCAAATACTTTTTTAATATATAAGTTGTATTAAATGTATTTTATTTTTATTATAAATCTTCATATCAGATTATTATATATCGTAAAAAAAAATTGTATAAAAGTAGAATAAAAAATATGTTATATATATTGTTCTAATTTTGTTTGGCCCTCTTAGAGTATATTTCTGGCTCCGCCACTACCACAAAGTAGCAGTTTTTGTACAATTTGACAAGTAAATTATAAATGCATGGCTGAAGGCCATGGTAGTTATGTACCTACACTCAATTGGTTTGGAATGATTTTTTAGGAGATCCACTTTTACTCATCGTCACGATCCTTTGGAGAAAGAGGCCGGAAAACTCTTATATTAAAAGGCTAGATCAAAAATCCAAACTCCATTGTATTATGTCTTTGCAAAACTCCATATTCTTTCAAAAGAATACAGGTGGTTCTTGTGCTGAGGTTGAAGTGAAATAGGTGGGTCTTATAGGTTGTGGCGAAAGGAGACAGCCAAGGGATTATGGAAGTGCTTGGTGATAAACGAATGGAAAGGGTTCAAATTAGGAAAAAGGCAGTAAGATAAAGGAAAAAATGGACTGATTACAAATTAGGCAAACCTCGAAAGACGAAGGAATTTGCACCAGCGTGTGGGACTTGGGCGCCGGCTATTGTGCAGCCATGATGGTTAGACTTGGAAGATCAAGGGTGGGGAATCTTTTGGGCCAACACGTGCGGCAGATTGGGCTACAGGAAAGGGAGGCGCGTGGGTTATGTTAAATTGACTATAAATGTCACAAATTACTTTAGATTATGTTAAATTGACTATAAATGACATAAGCCAACCATAACTCGACCTATTTAATTTAATTGATTAAATCCCACAATCTTCACAATAGGCTTGTGAAAGCTTTATGGATCTTTTTTAAAATTGCAAACCCCATTACTCAGATTGTGTAAGCCAAAAGTTACCAGAATGACAAGCCAAACTCCTATCCCAAGCTTCAAGAACCAACCTTATCAGCAGCGCCAAAAACCATGTTCTCTTTAGACAATCTCTAAATGAAATTTGGTGGGGGTTATAAGCTAGATTAAAAGCGTCATCTTTATCTGAATAGATCCAATTTTATTTGTACACCCAAGTTTCATGGGGATTAGGCTTAACAAAAAGAAAAAGAAAAAGATTTATTTATCATCCGTTTTCTCATTATTCCATGATCTGACATTAGATGATAAGTTCACAAATGAAATATAATAATTAGTCTCCAATCCCACCGTCGGAATGGATCAAGCTTTATTGTGATGAGAGTAGTCGTAATAACCCAGGGTCTTAAGGAGATGGGGTTATCTTGCGTGATATGAATGAAAATTTTAAAGTAACTTTTTCAGCTCATTTTGGTGTTGGTACTAATAATGGAGCTAAATTGAGAGCTATATTGGAAGGGATTCGGCTTTGTAAAAGTAAAAGACTATCCGTTTTCAACGTATTTATTGAAAGTGATTCCGAGTTGGTTGTGGATTGGTTCCAAATACACCCTATGGTATTTATGGGACTATTGGAATGACTTTATTTCTAAAATGCAAGGAATGGATATATGTGTTTTACATCAATTCAGATAAGGGAATCAAGTAACTGATTTTTTGGCTAAACAATGTGAGTTAGGAAGCAATATTATTTATGAAGATCTCCCGCACTTGCCAAGGTTTTTAAAAGGTGTTATTCAGATCGACAAGGCAGGGCTGCCTTTTATACGTACCTAAGTTTTGTTTTATCTGTTTTTCTTTAGGCTTGTTTAGATGGTTTTTTATTCTAGGCTCGTTTAGATTTTGTTCCTTTGTAAGACTTGTTTAGTGTTTGTTGCTTTTGGTTTTGTGTTTTGGCTTTGTTTGTTTTGTGTTTGTGAGGTTTTTTATTCCTATTTGTAAACTCTCAGATGCTTGGTTTGTAATCACGATATTCCCCTGCCATAAGTAATGGTAAATTTATAAACTTGGGATGGAACCACTATTGGACAGTGGTTTATTGGATATGTGGCTACCTGCTCTTATTATTATTATAAAAAAAAATTAAACAGCCACATTACCTCATTGGAGAAGCACAGGATGCATTATTGGCCATTAAAGAAGCAACTGTCCGGAGGCAGGAAATTACATCGTAATAGGAGATTCAAAGGTTGTTTTGGCACTAACTCATCCTATTCAAGATTCTGATTTGCAAATTAACTATATAATTGAAGACTCTGTCTGAGCATCTTATCCAGAAATTGCAACACAGAAATCCGATTCAGGTCCAACGAGGTGCAAACAAAAGAGTACATGAACTCACTCAAAATATAGCTGCCGCCTTCTAGAGTGAACAAATCTCCTTATTCATTATTCCTTATACTGGACACATGCAAGATTTTCCGCCATGAACTTGTAAATTCTTTATGTTATTGAAAATAGCAAATTGCTCAAGAAACAAAAAGGTTCAAAGGATGAAACCATTATCTACAAAACTTTTGGGAATCATAACTTGCTACAAAAATGAAACAGAGGCAACCAACGCAACATGGCTTACGAGTTACACCTTCTTCCCAAACTTCTAATTTCACTCACTAAGGAGACGAATGTTAAGCGTGTGGTAAAAAAAATACAGCATGTAGGGAGAAACCTGAGTAAGATTGCATTGACATAACTAAAGGAATGGTTCAGACCCAACTTCAGGAAGATATGCACTGCATCACATGTTGGGTACTTTTTTATGTGAATGATGACAAAACACGCTTGCCAGTTCTATAAGCATGGACAGCTCTCCTTTAAGACATATATTTACAAATTTTCAGTTAAGGTAGAGCACAGTTCTGTCAAAATGTACAAAGAGGCATCTGTAGATAGATGGTTTGGCAGATGAATATACCCTATCCCTTGAGTCACCTCTGACTTTGACATATTTTACAACATCTGCATTGCAACTCTATTTTCGTCCATGTAAAATGTATTCCAAGACAATGATAACAAGACTTCTTTGAAAGGGAGTAGTCACCACCCCTCAGATAATAACAAAGCATCTTTAAATATCCATCACATCCTTGTTACTAGTTCGATGAACATGTACATGCACCATCATCTATTTCTATTTTATTTTTAATTTTTGCTTCCATAATAGACCAAAACAGTTCCAAATGTAACGCACAATCACATGATTCAAACAGGCTGAAGAAGCACAAGAACTTGAAACCATGTGATACAGAGGAAACATTAAGACTGCAACAAAGGTTTATAAGTCCTCCACCTTAGTCCTTTGATGGCCATCCTGCCAATTCTTGTGGGAAAGATCTTGAACCTACAACTGATGGGCATCTAATGTGGCAATGAAATGGGTTTTAAAGCTGACACCAAGGAAATCTTTTTGACAATGTTGATTTTTGCATAAAGTGCTTTCAGGATGCTGGTGTCACCTACCATGAGAGCACCAAGGCATAACTTTTGTAAAGGCTATGTATGGAAGAAGGATGAGGGTTGATATTCCTGAGCTGTATCTTCAATATGGTTATAACCTCCTTTTAAAAAAATAAATAAATAAGTGATGAAAAATCATTAAAAACCAAAGGGTGTACCACTGTACCCAAGAAATATACATGAGAACCACCTGAATGAATGGGGAAAAAAACCACCAAACCAAGCCCTAAACCAACCAGATTCTATCCCACAGAAACAAGCCCTACACGAAAACTAAGACAGTTATACCTTATATATAATATATACTAGATCCCAATCTAAACATTCTTAAACTACTATTTGGCACTGTCCAAACACTAAATTTTTTTAACTTCTTTAGATGGAAGCAATCTCTTGAAATTTTCAGATTCTTTGGATTTACTGTAGTTTGGATGGCTAGTTATGGAGAATACTTTTTATAAACAACTCATATATGGAAGTTACTCCCTCTGGTTTCCACTAATACTATTATTTTTACTTACAAAAGTAAAAGGGCCTGTCGGCAACTGCAGAATTCAGCATGTTAACAGAATGGGGAATGAGGCAACCCATCGGCTTGCTAGGCATGCATGGAATGTAGACCATATTGTAATGTGGTGGGATCAAGTTCCACAATTCATTTCACGAGTTGTCTGGGTTGAAAACCAGATGTAATGTTCTGTTGAGATTCAGAAAAGTTCATTTCTTCCATCAAAACAAAACGAAAAAAAAAAAGGTAAAAGGTCCTATCGACAGCATTGGAGCAGAAATTCTGCAGAGCCAGGAACAAGCTGATGAAATCAACTGATTATACATAGGAAAGAATCTTTAGTTTAAAATAAAATAAAAATGAGGCTGTGCATGAAAGATCTAAAGAAAGTATCTATCAAACACTTGCATTGTTAAAATTAAAACAAGTGGATGTTATTTTGCAAACTTGTGGAAGAATTGCCCCAACTCTGCTTAAACTGCCACATATACTGCAGTGGATTTATTAAAAGATCACCGGGAAGAAACTCACATGCATACATTCAAGAAGGTTTCAGTCTGTCGCACATAAACATGTACATTCAGCTGGCCAAATAGGCCTTGAATCTAGACATTTGTTTTACACCAAACATAATAATTTCCAAGCACAATACCAAAAAAAGCAAGCTAGTGAGACAAAATTCAGCCTTACTTTCTCAACAACAGTTCACAGTTTACCTGTAATATAATCAACAAGGCAAAGTATTCAAGCAAAACATGCAGTTTCTCTTAATTTCAATTACTGCTCCTATTACATCAAATAAACTCATAGAAGATGTAACAGTCTTATTAAAACCAACTTCACTAAACATTCCAACAGATGCAGGCAGATACAATTGCACTGGTTCATAAAGCAGGTAAAAATAAAATTCGTAACGGACAAACTCATCAGCTTGAAACAGATAAGTTGATTGTTATGCTTTTTTATCCATAAGGCACTAGACAATTCAGGTAAAAAATAACAAAGAGAGGAATTTAGAGAAAACACCACCCGCATCAAAACACAACGCGATCACAGGAGAGAGTCCCTATGTTTGGCTTGTTTCAATAGCTCCTCCCGGACTCTCTTGATCTCTGCTTCCTTCTCCTGTCTCTCTCTCTGTCAAAATGAACAAAAAACGAAATTAATCTCACTACAGCAGACAATGATCCGGATAATCTTTAAGGCTTAGACATCTATTTGTTACCTATCAAAACAATATAATGCGGATAACATAAAAATCAGCAACCATATCTTTCAAATCGGAAATATTATATAAACAGTTATAAGCAGCCTTGAACGAAAAATAAATAAATAATCTAATTTGAACAAAACAAAGGCACGAATTCAACAAACATCGGAATTTTGACAAGTTCAATGACGAAATGGATCGACTACTACGTTTGGGACAGCCGAAAGATCACAACTAAACAGAGATCTTACTAGCATACGGAAAGTCTTAATCTCGAAGATATTCTCTACATTTGAAAATTGAAATTAGGGTTTAACCAAATCGAGAGAATTCTTTTTAATTGATGGAAAGAGAAGAAAATGATGCAGAGGGGGCCCTTCCTTGAAATTTGAAGCAAATACATACAGCAGACATGAGTAGCAAGGAAATTGAGAAAAAGATTAAAACCTTTTCGTCTTGATGTAGAGCGATCCAAACGTGAACCTTATCCATGGATTCCCAGAATAAGAACGCTCCAAGTGACATCGCGAAGTAGGTGGACACTTTCACCATTTTCTCCTCTGTATTCTCCTATGCCTCCTCCAATTTGTTTTGGCTGAAACCTATTTTTAGGGTTCCTCGGAGAGATTATATGATACATTCAAGGAGATGCATCGCAAATAATAAATCTATTATTATTATTATTATTATTATTATTATTATTATTATGTTGCTTTTGTAATTTCATTTATCAAAATTTTAAAGTATTTATTTAATCCCTTTAACTATTGAAAAAATAAATAAATAATTTTATTAATAATAAATTTCTTAATCATTAAATAAAAAATTAAATTAAAAAGATTAAAATACTGAAGAGATACCTTTAAGATTAAAACACTGAAGAGATAACTTTGAAGGGCAACATTAAATGACTAAATAGTATTTTTTTTTTTTATTATTATAAAGAGGTACTACTACTTTTTTGAAAATCGGCTGGTATAGCCGGTATAGATATTGGGATTGTTTTGTACAGGTTGAAATACTTATCGTACCGGCCTATATTTCGGCCTGTACCGGCTGGTATTTCGATCTCTATTTTTTATTTTTTCATTTTTTTATACTATATGCTTATTTTTTAACTCCCAATTTAAGTCAAACTATTTATAATTTATACATATATGTATTTATGTATAATTTCTTCATATATAAACTATTATTTTAAAATATAATTTATATATATTTATATATATAATTTATTCATATATCGACTATTCTGAAACGGTACACGAAACGGTACCGGTACCGAAATATTTCATTTCAGTATCTTGACTGCTACAACATCCGTTACGATATTCAAAATATTGGGTACTACTCCCAACGTGGGAGCTGGAGCTCCTACCGGTAGTTTTATGTTGTATTTTTTATGTCACTTTTTACATGTATTTTTTAAATATTTTAAATAAATAAATAAAAATCACAATATTATTTAAAAATATTTATTTATTCATTAAAGTAAAAAAATAAAAATTATTCAGTGGTAACTTCCAACCAACGTAGATTTTATTAATTCTAAAGCTTCTCTGATCATTAATTTTAAATTTTAATATAAAACATAAAAATGAAAAATAAATAAATGAAAAAACGAAATATTATAAACAATAGAAGACGCAATAAATTTTCAATATTTTTAAATTTTTTTTAAAATAATTTTAAATTAGTTTTTTTTTTCTTGACTTAATTTTAAATTAGTTATTAATTCTAAAGCTTCTCTGGTCATTAATTTTAATATAAAAAATAAAATGAAACAAAAACAACAAAAGAAGACTTTTAATTTTTTTTTAAAATAATTTTGATTAGTTATTTAAGACGTGAAGGAATGAAATAGCTTAACATTAGCAAAATTGTTGATCTGTAAATTATATATTCAAAAAACAATTAGGACGAAATCTTATAGATAAGCCTTTCCTGATTAACATTGTAGCACTCCTAATTGATTCTTCATTTTATTTTTTAAAATACATCACTAAAATTTATTTTTTTTATTTTATATACTGAGTTTTACAATATATCATATATCAGCTTATTTATTATTTCTTCATATAATTTAAATATTATACTTTTTAATATTTTTCCTCTAATGGAAAATCAACAGAGAGAGACTAATTTAAAATGTTTACAATGATGAATAATTCCCTCCACATCTAGTGAGTTCTTGTAGTAAAATATAAAATGAACGGTGGAATACAAGATTTGTTGAGGGCACTTTTGAAAAAATTTCTTTATATTTTAAAGAAAATTATATTGTAGAGAATTCATCGGAAGTGCTCTATTTTTTTGCCTATCCTAGTTACCCGTTGGACTTGATGGGAGAGATTAGTTAGGAGAATGCGTCGAGCCAAATGACAAAGAATTAAGGGTTTTGATAAAGAAATGTAAATGATGACAAAACCAAGGTACAAAACAAAGGCCGGCTTTCTAAGAAATGCTTCATATTTCTCCCATTTGGCACTGGATATTAGAAACGTAACAACAGAACAAACCAAAAAGGGTGGCTACACTAACTCTTTTTAAGCTCTTTTAGTCAGTGACAGTGCTTTTGATTGCAGAAATAAATGAAAAGTTGAAGATCAAGCAATTGATGTGGGGAGCATAGGTCATCTTTTCAGGTACAGTGATGGTCTGGACATTGCTCTTGATTTTTGGTACTTTGGGCAGCATTGGTGATGGGCTGATGACTCCACTCACGATGCTTGTTCTCAGCGGCTTGATCAATGAGTATGGAGGAACTTCTGGGATTTCTTTCTCCATTGAAATTGTTAACAAGGTATGCAAACTAACTGCAGTACGGTTTTAAATTACATCGGGACCAGATAAATCTATATGTAAGAGAGCCTCATGCCTTTTTCTTGCGGTACTCACTCAGGCTGCTTTATGTTGCCATTGGAGTTGGGATATCGGCTTTTGTTGGTAAGAAATTTGACTCATGTTTGAGAGAGAGAGAGAGAGAGAGAGAGAGAGAGAATAGAAAATGCTTCTACTTGCCCTGCTTTATAGAATGATCTGGTCTTCATAGTACGACAGATATCCATGTAAAATGTCTTAGAAGTCCAATCTTTTCCCATCAGATGGATTAGGTTCTTCATCTTGCACCCTAGAGGCTAGCTCGAAATTGAAATTTCTTTTCATTTCCATATCTTCATTTTTTCCCTCTTTATCACCCACATGAAAGCAAGAACTTGGGAGTAAATTTATCAAGCCTAGCGTCGTTTTTTTCCATTTTTCCATTTCCACCAAAACACATGTTAGTTGTATTTCCCATATTTTCTCGCTGAAAACAGTAATTGAAACGGCCATTTGATTGGTAAGAACAATATGAAACATCAGCATATAGTAATAGTATAACAGCTTTTAATCATAATCTGCATATAGAGCAATAATTAGGAGCAATTGTATTTTTAATGCACCGCACTAGATTAAAACTTTTGAGTTCTGACTATGCCTATACACTTCATACTTACAGAGGGACTATGCTGGACAAGAACTGCAGAGAGACAAACATATTGCATGAGAGTAGAATACTTAAGGGCAGTCCTCAGGCATGAAGCTGGTTTCTATGACAACAATGCCGCTTCTTCCACCACCTTCCAAGTCGTTTCTACCATCTCTTCTGATGCCCATATAATCCAAGACACTGGCTGAGAAGGTTTTTGATTGTGATAGAAGAGATTCTTATTTCTTTTTTATTCTATTTTGTTAACTTCATCTACATTTATTTTACTGTAGCTACACAATTGCCTGGCTCACCTTACATCATTCATCTCTTACCTAATAATTGCATTTGTGCTTTCTCGGCGACTTGCATTGGCTGCTCTTCCATTCTCGCTCCTGTTTATCGTTCCAGGAGTTGGGTTTGGAAAGAAAATGAAGGGCCTCGGGTCAAAGGCAAGGGATGCCTATGGAATTGCTGGTGGGATTGCAGAACAAGCAATATCATCAATCCGCACTGTCTATTCATATGTTGAGGAGCATCAAACACTGGATAGATTCAGCTGTGCACTCCAGAAAAGTATGGAGCTTGGCATAAAGCAAGGCCTCACAAAGGGAATGATGATAGGGAGCATGGGAATGATTTATGCAGTTTGGGCTGTCCAGGCTTGGGTCGGTAGTGTTCTAGTCACTGAAAGAGAAGAGAAAGGAGGACTTGTTTTCATTTCTGGAGTTTGTATCATGTTGGTAGGAGTGTGAGTTACTTTCACTCATACTGCTATAATTCTTCCATCATTTGATTTTAATTGGCACTGACATGTTTTGTGGTTCGGAAGCATTTGCACCTTGTGCCTTGTAAACTTCAAAATTCAAAAATCTAATGGAAATATGATATTTAATTCAAAAATATTTGGAATGTAGTGTTTGTTACCGAAAAGAGTATAATAGAAATTATTTTAAGTTATTGAAGAATTCTCCAAGTACTTCAGAAGTTTTTCAAGTTCAATTCCCTTGTATAAAATTTTGTTGTTTGGAATATAGAGAGGAAAAGAAAAGAAAATGTTGTTATTATTTAAGAATATAAACATCAATAGCCTTCAATTATTACTTGGGAAGTTTCTCTGTCATAACTCACATCCTTAATCTTGTATCTTTAGGTCCATTATGAATGTCCTCCCAAATCTCTCCTCCATCTTGGAGGCAACAATTGCTGCTACCAGGTTTTTGGAGATGATTGATCGGATTCCAATTATAGAATCCGAAGCTGAAAAGGTAAAATTCTGTCAAATGTCAGAGGAGAAATCGAATTTAAAGAGATTGACTTTAGCTACCCATTAAGACCTGATACCCCAGTACTTCGAGGATTCAATCTTAGAGTGGAAGCTGGATAGACAGTAGGTCTAGTGGGAGGTAGTGGTTCTGGAAAGTCTACAATAATTTCTTTACTCGAGAGGTTTTATGACCCTGTCAATGGAGACATTCTTCTTGATAAGTACAAAATAAAGAGACTACAGGTTAAGTGGCTAAGGTCCTTGATGGTACTAGTTAACCAACAGCCAATTCTCTTTGCAACATCCATAAAAGAGAACATTCTGTTTGGCAAGGAAGAAGCTCCAATGGATCTAGTCATCCATGCAGCTAAGGCAAGTCATGATTTATTACTTCTTAGTCAAGTGAAAGATAATTTTCAATGCTAATTTTGGCTTGGAAAAGTTTTCCTTGTATCTCAGGTAGGGCAATTTGGAGTTCAATTGTCTGGGGGGCAAAAGCAGAGGATTGCTATAGCAAGAGCTTTAATCAAAGATCCAAGAATCCTTTTGCTTGATGAAGCCACTAGTGCTTTGGACTCGCAGTCTGAAAGAATAGTACAGGAAGCCTTGGACAAGGCATCAGAAGGAAGGACAACAATCATCATTGCCCACCACCTCTCCACAATCCTCCAAGCTGATTTGATAGTGGTTCTTCAATCAGGAAGTGTGGTCGAATCTGGGTCTTATGATAAGCTGATCCACATGAATAATGGAGAAGGTGGGGTCTACAGCAAAATGGTTCACTTGCATCATTCAGCAATGCAAAATGAAGCCTTTGATCATTTCTACCATCAAAGAGAGGATACAAATCTTGGCAGAATGATTAGTGCCATGGCTCCACAGACACCTATCAGTGTGAGATCAAGTAGGCAAAGTAGCCCAGCCTACCCATTCAGCTCAGTTTTCTCCATTGATCTTACACACTCATTAGAAATGCATCCTTACAATCATGATAATGATGGAACATCCAAAACCCATGCTTATCCTCCAGATTCCCAATGGCGGTTACTACGGATGAGTGCACCTGAGTGGAAGCAATCTTTACTT